>CM035173.1:16164395-16557548 GCA_020205615.1 Panax quinquefolius | reverse complement strand
GATTGTGACAAGTTTGGATCGATATTATGGTGAAATAATAATTCATAGAAGAGTTCGTGAGAATGAAATCTACTATAATCTATGATTTAACGGTCCATCATCAATATTTTATCACTGTAACATCAATCAATATTCATCTCTTAAATCAAATATTCATCTTTGCACTTCTGGGCCAAAGATATTCATCAATCGGTCGTATTAAATCTCAACTTTTTGTTCATCTTTTGCACTAAAGGCCAAAGATATTCATCGATCGGTCGTGTTCATTTAAACACACTTTCATCTTTGCGCTACTGGCCAAAAGATATTCATCGATCCAGTATTATTCATTTAAACACTGCTCATCTTTTACTTCTGGCCGAAGATATTCTTGAGAAATCATTCATCTTTTGCCACTACGAGGTGAAGATATTCAATAATATCATCATTTAAAGGCGAGGATGATGAAAAATATTTTAAAAGCGAATCGATGAAACAAAATGATTGAGGATTAAGGATTAAGGATTAGTACTTTGTTTTATCCATGTTCAAAAATACCTCAAAATAATCGTAGTGGTGTAAAATTCGAGAATGATCGAAACATGGATCTGATCGGGCTAGTATCGAATAGATATTTTGGACGAAAAGAAGAAATTTTATTTTTAAATTGAATAGTCTTGCAGGTATCGTGAATAGTCGTATCGTGAATAGTCTTAGTATCGTGAATAGTAACTTCAGACACCAAAGATAGAAATTCCACAAAAAAAACATTTTCACGCCTATAATGAATAGTACTCGTGAATAGTAACTCGTGAATAATAACTCATGAATAGTAACTTCGTGAATAGTAACTCATGATGAATAGTAACCCGACGTAAAAGTTTCAAATTTGATAAAAACTTCGGATCAGCGTTTAAACGATAATGATATTGAAGAAATAATATCATTCTGAAAAAATAATATCCCTTACCTCGAAGAATCGGTTACTTGGAAGGAAAATTAGGAGTGATCTTTGAATGAAACTTTATCTTGAGCAATGACTCTCAAAGTATCTAAATACTCACAAAATCGCTCGATAATATAGAGAAAGAGAAAACTTTGTTTACGGTGTGATTTTCAATTCTAACAGCCCTCTATTTATAGGAAAATGTTAGGCCCGCCAAGGCGGACTTGACACTTTTACGATGGGATGGCTTTACTCGCTACTATTGCCACCCACCACATTTGAAATAAAATTCACATTTTCTTCACCAACCACAAGTGGGGCCACTCAATTCTAGAATTTTCCACCAAAATCAATTATAACCCCGATTTTAGAATCGGACACCTCTTAAAATTCATAACAAATCATTCGTGAATTTTTAAGCGGTTCAAAATTTGTGGACATATACTCAACTTATGTATGTATAACATACCAAAATTACCACAATCAATGGTCGGATTAAAAATTATAACCCCATAATATATCTGAAACCCACATTTGATTTTAACACCTCAATCAGATAAAATCTTGATAAAACACCTCAATATTAATTCCTTCATTAATAACCACATAAATAAATCCATCATTTATATTCATATAAAATAAATATTTCCTTACCGTATGAATCAATAATTAATTATTCACAAATAATATTACGAGAATCCATTTATAATGACGGTAGTTTCCGGAAAGAGGGCTTTCGATAAGGATCTCTCGCTTCTTGGCGCTTGATTAGGTGACCAAACCTCTCCTTGAAATGAACTTTCTAGACATTGCCAATAATGTTATCTAATAATATTATTCAAATAATATGAATTATTGATGCGATAATGGGAAATCTTGTGTAGTGACAATTATTGAACAACAATAATATAAAATACCAATATGACAATTATTGAATCGATAAAATAAAATATTGAGCGATAACTCTGTGAAAATTATTGAAAGTAGTGCCATCTTACGTCACGAGTCGATAATTGACAATCTTATGTTGATCTGGTGTCTTTCTTTATGCGATACAGCGTATTCACGTATTTTAACCACGGGGTATTCAATGAGTCTTACTTGTAATAACTACAGCGAATTATTTATAACCACCCAAACTTTGTCGTTTTCCTCATCCAATCACTTTTTAGTTATGGGGCCCACACATGGCATTTGGCCGTAAATGCGAATATTCCCGACGCGGTCTGAATATTCCACGACCGAAAACGAATATTCCAGAGCAAAATGAATATTTTATAACCACTTGCTTATTTTGAAATATTTGCGTATTTAACCCTTAACTATCACATTAATCAAATCAACCCTTACTATTTTAAAATAATAAATAAATGAAATTCCTTTTTATTTTAAAAATTTTGAGATCTTACAACCTCCCCTCATGAAATTTCGTCACCGAAATTGGACAATCGATACACAGTGTTTCGAAAAGGTGAGGATACCTCGCTTTCATTTTTCGTTTCAATTCCCGGGTCATTTCTACATAGCATGGTTTCTCCATAAAACTTTAACTTATGGTATAACCTCGATAAAATACATAGGTCATGTTCTTTCCTCTACAAAATCTTGGCCGGGTACCTCCTTATGCGTTAAGTCTTGGCTATCTCGTCAGGTTCTAACTTTCGATAGCGTGTTTGAATTCGTCCACGTATTTACGTAACATCGATAAGTGAAAAGCGTTATGAACCACGCGTCGTACTTGGTGGTAAAAGCGAGTCTATAGGCCACGAGTTCCTATTCGATCGAGAATTTCAAATGGATTAATAAATGAAGGTTTGAGCTTTCCTCACCTCACCGATTCTCGCTTTTAAAATAACAACCTCTTGCGCCTCCTTCTTCAAATTCATCGACTCGATTGTGTAGCTTGAAAGCGGCTTTAACTTTCTGGAATTAAAGTCGATTATATGCGTATATCGTCACGTGGGTACTAGAGTTTTCATCTCATCTCTATTATTTGTATATTATCTGAAATGAGTCTTTGACAATATTGTACTCGTGTATATCGATCTTTCTTCGAACTACGTCGGCTACTACGTTACGCTTTTCCGGGATGGCATAGGTGGGAACATGTCTTTGAAATGAGTCTCCTCTTGAGTTCTTGAAGCTCTTCCCACATTCCTTGCTCCATTCGAATTTTGTATCTCTACGAGTTAGCTACGTTAATGGAATAGCGATTCGAGAATATCCTTCAACGAATCTCGATAATAACCAACTAAGCCTGAAAACTTCTGGCATTTAGATTCTGAAGCTTAGGTTGTTCTCAAGCTATGACTTCGTATCAACCTTGGATAGCACGTCACAATGACACCTATCGAGTTCTTTGCTCCTTACGAATATGGCGTCCCACTACGGAGAGTAAAGCAGGTGAATTCACAAAAAAGTCCACAAGATAAAGGCTCGTGTACCAAATTCTATAGTTGAATTTTAACTCACGAAGTTCAATAGGAGCCATTCGATGTGAGATTTTAGAAATGAGTTTTGTCTGCAAGGGTTCAAAAGTCGATACAAAATTTAATATCGATCTTTGGGAGTAAGCCGATAAATTCTTGAGAAAATACGTCGGGGAAAAATCGATAACAAGCAAGAATATTATTCAAATCGGCGTGTCTTTATTCAAATCCATAACATGGACTAAGAAAACTTGACATCCGTATTAAGCGAATGACTTCATGACGATATGAAAATGTTTGATTACAATGGTTTGATTGCTTGAATTGAATAACGAGTTGCTTAGGAATATGAAAACTAATGACCTTACAAAAGCAATCAATTTGGCGTGATGAGTAGTTAACCTTAAAATCACATCAAAAAGCAAATATCTCTATAGAAATAAGGTTAATGAGGTAATGTGATAGTGCCAGACTGAATCAAACAAGATTTCTAAACAACGAGATGTAATGAAAGTTTCTCTAGCGGATTCTCCATAAATAGGTCAAAGTCTAATTTCTCCGTAGTCAAGTTCAAGCGTTGGTATAAAGCAAAGAGATAAAAGAATGGGTAGGCAGGTGTCTAGTAAAGGTATAAACTTAGCAAGAATTTATAATTAACTAACTTGAGTAACTAACCGTTCGGGTTCCTCGCATTTAATGAAATCGCGACAAGCGTTCTTCCAAGAACCGTTGACTTTGACTTTTACGGGACATCCTTTTGAGTCACCATTCATTAATGGGTTTCGATATCGTCTGATCTCGGCGATATGTCCTTTTTTCACAATTATAGCATACCTTGGAAGGCTTTGAGCGGTTTGACCTTATATGTCCTCCTCTCACATCTGTAGCATCTAGCGGCGATCGTTCTCTTCCCACAGAATTTGTTGATAGTCTTTGATGTTCTTTTTGAGCATCTTCCGTCATCGTTAAATCTTCTCTTTTTAGATTGGACATCTCTTTCCATAATATCAGCGCGTCAATCTGCTTTTACCCATGCATCACTCATTCTCTCTTTCGTTGATTATTTCTTCTTTCATTTCAGATTCGACTTTATCATCTTATACTACTGCGAAAAGTGCTTACATTCAAGCATCGCGTATCGGGTAACCTGAAGCTTGAATCGTTGCATCCTTTTGCTCCACATTTGCCTATGATTCTTTAGCTTTGCTCTTCTTAACTCGTGAATACGATTTTGCAATTCTATATTTCGATCATAAAATACCTCTAATAAACTCTCTTGGTACCTCTTCTTCCTCTTCTTCCTCACTCTCATTTATTACCTCTGCGATTATCTCGGGTCTGACTTATCGATTCTTCACTCTTGCGTGGATATCTCTAATTCCTTCTTACTTTGACATCACATTATCACGGTTGGCGATTAGAGGTGTCTCCACGATCTCATTCACTCCATTGTTAGCGTTACCATTGACCATTCTAAAAAACTATCATAAAACAAGGGTTAATTAAATAAATTAACAAATCACGTAATACCTATAATATGACCGACCCAACAAATAAGCTTAGGTAGGACACCACTAGCGAAGGATTTACTCGTCTCTCCCCTCTAGTTTTATTCCCCAGATCTCATGGGAATCGTATCCCTAAACTACGATATCAATTTGTGGCGACCCCAAAATAGGTCCATTCCACCCAACCCATTACGAGTCGCCAAATACATGAAAGTACGAAACAACAACTACAACTTTATTATCTGCAACAATAAAGCGTGAGTTTAAATACAAATATTATCTTACAGGCAATATTTATACTCAAATAAATCCTCATCACATTTATTGATACATTATTTTACAATAATGGTGAGGACTCTTAAAGCAACTCTCTCTAGAACCTTCATTCCATTACCGAAGTAGTACTTCATTACATTCCGCCTCACGAGAAGAAAAATGGAACAACAAGGAGAAAAGGGTGAGCTCGGTAGCCCGATAAAGAATATTATGACTAAGATAATATCTGACAAATTATCGTTAGTCTCCAGCGAGAAAAATCGATAGAATACAATTGACAACAAGTTTCGGATCGATATTCGCGGTGAAATAATAATTCATAGAAGAGTTCGTAGAGAATGAAATCTCTATAATCTATGAATTTAACGGTCCATCGTGATATTTTATCACTGTAACATCAATCGATATTCATCTCAAATCAAATATTCATCTTTGCCTTTATGGGCGAAGATATTCATCAATCGATCGTGTTAAATCTCAACACTGTTCATCTTTTGCACTAAAGGCCGAAAGATATTCATCGATCGATCGTATTCATTTAAACACTGCTTCTTTGCTTTTCTGAGGCCAAAGATATTCATCGATCGGTCGTATTCGTTTAAACTTTGCTCATCTTGACTCTACTGGGCCCAAAGATATTCTTGAGAAATCATTCATCTTTGCCTTCTGAGCCCGAAGATATTCAATAATATCATCATTTAAGGCGAGGATGATGAAAAATATTTTTAAAGAAAGCGAATCCAATGAAACAAAATGTGAGGATTAAGGATTAAGGATTAGTACTTTGTTTTATCCATGTTCAAAATACCTCAAAATAATCATAGTGGTGTAAAAATTAAAGAATGATCGAAAACATGGATCTGATCGAGGCTAGTATCGAGAATAGATATTTTGAATGAAAAGAAGAAATTTTATTTTTAGGTGAATAGTCACAGTATCGTGAATAAGTGTAGTATCGTGAATAGTCTTGAGTATCGTGAATAGTAACTCAAACACGAAAGATAGAAATTCCCAAAAAAAAACATTTTCACGCTTAATGAATAGTACTCGTGAATAGTAACTCGTGAATAGTAACTCGTGAATAGTAACTTCGTGAATAGTAACTCATGAATAGTAACCCAGAGCATAAAAAGTTCCAAATTTGATAAAACTTGGATCAGCGTTTGACGTAATGATATTGAAGAAATAATATCATTCTGAAAAAATAATATCCACTTACCTCGAAGAATCGAGTGCCGGAAGGAAAGGTCGGAAGTGATCTTTGAATGAAACTTGTCTTGAGCAATGACTCTCAAAGTATCTAAATACTCACAAAAATCGCTCAATAATATAGAGAGAAGAGAAAACTTTGTTTACGGTGTGATTTTCAATTCTAACTTAGCCCTCTATTTATAGGAAAATGTTAGCCGTAGAAAGCGGACTTGACTGCTACACTGATGGCTTTACTGCTTCTTATTGCCACCCACCACATTTGAAATAAAATTCAGCACATTTCTTCACCAACCACAAGTGGGGCCCACTCAATTCTAAATTTTCCACCAAAATCAATTATAACCACGATTTTTGAATGAGACACCTCTTAAAATTCATAACAAATCATTCGTGAATTTTTAGCGGTTCAAAATTTGTGGACATATACTCAACTTATGTATGTATAACATACCCAAAATTACCACAATCAGCGGTCGGATTAAAAATTATAACCTTACATGATATATCTCAAAACCACGATTTGATTTTAACACCTCGATCAGATAAAATCTTGATAAAACACCTCAATATTAATTCCTTCATTAATAACCACATAAATAAATCCATCATTTATATTCATATAAAATAAATATTTCACTTACCATATGAATCGATAATTAATTATTCACAAATAATATTACGAGAATCACATTTATAATGACCCGGTAGTTCGAGGAAAGAGGGCTTTCGATAAGGATCTCTCACTACTTGGTAGTATGATTAGGTGACCAAACCTCTCCTTGAGGCAGAACTTTCTAGACATTGCCAATAATGTTATCTAATAATATTATTCAAATAATATGAATTATTGATCGATAATGGAAATCTTGTGTAGTGACAATTATTGAACAATGATAATATAAAATACCCAGCTGTGACAATTATTGAATCGATAAAATAAAATATTGAGCGATGGCTCTTGTGAAAATTATTGAAGTAGTGCCATCTTACGTGAGTCGATAATTCAACAATCTTATCTGTCTGATGTCTTCTTTAATGCTGACCCGCGCGTATTCTTGTATTTTAACCGCAGGGGTATTCAAGCGGTCTTACTTGATAACAACTACACAGTTATTTATAACCACCCAAACTTTGTCGTTTTCCTCATCCAATCGCTTTCCGTTATGGGGCCCACACATTTGCTGGTAAATACGAATATTCCCAAAGCGATGCTGAATATTCCACGACAAAGCGAATATTCTGAAACAAAAATGAATATTTTATAACCAACTTGCTTATTTTGAAATATTTGCGTATTTAACCCTTAACTATCCACATTAATCAAATCAACCCTTCTTATTTTAAAATAATAAATAAAGGAAATTCCTTTTTATTTTAAAAATTTTTGAGAGTCTTCTGATCGTGACCATTGATAATTTGATGAAAATCTTTGGCCAAGTGATGCGGGGATGATTAGATGTGGTGGTTTATTTATTAGTGAGTCTCGTGATAAAAAAATTGATGAAAACCTTTTAAAACCTAAAAGATAGTAGATTTTATTCTCTCTCTTGACTCTTTTAATGGATTGCATATTCAGCATTGATTAAAGCTGATTTGTCTATTGTATTTTATCGGTTTAACCTTTGTTGAAAACTAATGATAATTTATACGCATTATCTTAGTCGTAATATTTCTTCTTTGGGCTAGTTGAGCTCACCCTTTCTTTCCTTTATTCTTCTTGAAATGAGAACATATTTGGGACGAGTCGGGAAAGCGGAGTTATGGTCGAGGAGGATAGCATTAGTAGTCCCTCACTATTACGTGAAATAGTGTGATAATAGTTATAATGAGGACTCCTTTTGAGTTTGTATAATATCTAGTAGACAATATTTGTATTCAAACTCACGGTTTATGTCGTATTGTACATGACAGTTAGGTTAATAAGTTGTATTTGAATTTATGTACCATGTAAGTGGCGACCCAAGATGGTGGCGTATACCTAATTTTAGAGGCGTCGCGAAGAATATCACCAAGTATAGGGTAAACCACGTATCTGAGTTATTCAAGCAGAATAATAAGCAATGGAATAACAACGGTTCTCTTCGTGAATAAGAAAGAATAACACCTTACATTTGGTAGGAGATTTGAATCTGCGGCGGTGTAGATGATGACATATAGGCCCCCATAAAATAATCAAACTTACCACAAATCATTTTATTTTCATCAACGACACATATTTAATCTTTCAACCATTATTAATCATTTATAACTTGTCGTCTCAATTATTAATTTAATCTATAACATATTATATCGGATATCTTTGTGACAATAATTGAATCAATAATATAAGAGATATGATCGGCAATTCTTTGTGTGATAATTGAAGCATGGTGAGTGACTTCTCACGTAAGCATCGATAATCAATCTAGTGTCTTCTTATCACGACCACAGCGTATTCTTGTACTTTTACCACCGAGTAGTTCAGACGGTTTTAATGGTAACACCTCCGTAGTTATTTTTATAAAATATTTTTGTCGTTTTCTCGATCGACAATAATTACATTTGTGGGGTCACTGATGATTGGTAGTTATGCGAATATTCCTAAAAGAATATTTCCCAGACCAAACGAATATTTTATAACCACTTGCATACTTTGCAAAAATTTATAAATATTACCCACAACTATAACATTATATCAAATTTATTCCATAATATTCAAAAATAATATTTATAGAAAAATTCATCTTTATTTATAAAATTTGGGGTCTTACAACCTCCCTTAACTTATGAAATTTCGCTCTCGAAATTAGGAGTGCGATACTGGTATATCGAAGAGGTAAGGATACCTTGATTTCATTTGATTCTAACTCCCCGAGTCGTTTCCTTAACGCCGTGGTTCCTCCACAAAACTTTGACTTGAGGTATAACCTTGGAGAAGTAGAATATGTTCTTTCTTATCAAAATTTGAGCAGGAACCTCTTAAATACGTTCGAATCTTCCATTATTTTAGTCGGTTTAACTTCGATAATATGGTTGGGTCTTTCACATATTTCGTAACATAGATATGTGAAAAGCGTTATGAACACGAGACATATTTGGCGATAAAAGCGAGTCATAGGCCACAGTTCTACTCGATCGAGGATTAAAAATGGGCCAGATGAATCGAGGATTAAGTTTTCTCTCTTTCTAAATCTTGTAACTCCTTTCCATGGAAGCGACTCTTACAACACATGATCTCTATATCGAATTCCCGTCCTTTCGATGAAGATCGGCATAACTCTTTTATCGATTTTGTGAGGTTTTTATATGTTGTCGGATCGTTTGAATCTTTTAAAGTGATCATACGTACCAACTCCGGTCCCAACAACGTTGCTTCACCCACCTCATCTCGACATCTTTGAAGCGACACTTTCTTCCATCTGATGCCTTGAATGGAGCCATACGATACTTAACGATAAGCTTTGTTGTTGTGGGAAAACTCCACGATGGTAAGAACTTGTCTGACTCCCTTGAAATCGAGGACACTGAGTCTTAATAGATCTTGAGAGTTTGAATAGTCTCTCCATTGTCCGTCCAAATCGAGGATGATATCTGAGAGCTAAATCGTGAAATCGTGCCCGTAGCTTTTTGCAAACTAACCCAAAATCGTGAAGTGAATCTTGGGTCTCGATCGAAACTATGGATCTGGCGTACCATGCGATCTTCTGATCTTGTTTATATCATCTGAGCGTTCGAGTGTATAAAGGCGTTCAAGTGTATAACTTTGATAAACCGTATCGGTCAATGCCTTGAGAAATGAAGCGGAACTGAAATGATGAGTATCATCACTTCAATGACCCGGAATCGCATCGATGCCTTGAGAAACCTTAGGAAGGCCGACTCGTTGACAAATTAAACACCATGGTAATATGCTCTCTCTTCCATTATTGGAATTTCAAGTGGTTAAAATGGACCTACATTTTGGGAGACTTGATGTTTGTGCGCCTCCATCGTGATTTTATACTTCGTTGACAAGTTGAGTTGACACCTTGAGATAAGCGTCTCTGCTATCTCTCTCTTTCATATTGCTACCACCAAAATGTATGTTAAAGATCACGATACATTTTGGTACTCCGAGATGGATTGCAAGCGGTGTGTTAATGCGCCTCCATCGTGATTTTATACTTTAAATCGAAATGATCGTTAGGAACACAAAGTGCGGAGTTGATTCGAAGTATTCCTTCCTCATCGATTCTTGCTTCGGCATAGTACCTTCTTTTGATCGCACTATTTTTTTAAATAAAATTCTTTGAGAATTTCCTTTATTTATTATTTTGAAATAGTAAGAGTTGATTTGATTAATGTGGATAGTTAAGGGTTAAATATCGTATTGCTCCACCAAAATATTTCAAAATAAGCAAAGTGGTTATAAAATATTCATTTTGTCGAGGGGAATATTCGTTTGGTGGTGGAATATTAATGACTTTCTTTGTCGATTAAAGGGAATATTAAATGCATCATATGGGTCCACAGCGACCAAAATAAATAAAAAGATTTCCCATGAAATAGTAAGCGATTGGATGTTAAAAAAATGGTTATAAAAATATAAGTTGGTTAAAAATAACGGCGTAGTTATTGAAGAAAGTGAAATATAATTAAGGCGTGGTTATTGAATTGGAATGCATTGGAATACGGTGGTTAAAATCGATGTCTGGCGTTGGTTTTGATGTAGCTTTGCGGTATTACAGTATTGTTGAATTATTGATCCTTACGTGAAGAAGCCTTTACTCGATAATTTTCCACGATGAATTCTTATTCGATATTTTATTTTATTGATTGATAATTCTTTGCGTTGATATTTTATATTATTATTTGTTCGATAATTGTCCTTTGCACATTATCTCCATTATCGGATCAATAATTCATATTATTTGAATAATATTATTAGATAGCATTATTAGCGATGTCTAGAAAGTTACATCGAGGAGAGGTTTGGTCACCTAATTGCGGCGATGAAGGAGAAATCCTTATCGGAAAGCCCCTCTCTCACAGGAGCGGCACTGGTTGTCATAATTGTGATTACGTAATATTATTTGTGAATAATTAATTATTGATTCATATGATAAAGAAATATTTATTTTATGTGGATATAAATGATGGATTTATTTATGTGGTTATAAATGAAGAAATTATTGTTGAGGTGTTTTATCGGTATTTTACAGTTGGAGGTATTAAAAATTAAATCGGGGTTTTGAGATATATTGCGGGGTTATAATTTTTAATCCAAGTAGTTGGATTAATAGTAATTTTTGGGTATGTTATACATACATAAGTTGAGTATATGTCCACAAATTTTGAGCAGATTAAAATACACGAATGATTTGTTGTGAATTTTAAGAGGTGTCGGATTCGAAAATTAGGTTTATAATTGATTTTGGTGGAAAATTCTAGAATTGAGTGGGCCCCACTTGTGGTTGGTGAAGAAATGTGCTGAATTTTATTTCAAATGTGGTGGGTGGCAATAGTAGCGGTAAAGCCATCGGGGTGCTTGGTCGAAGTCTGCTTGACGGGCTAACATTTTCTATAAATAGAAATTTAAGTTAGAATTGAAAATCACACGAAACAAAGTTTCTCTCTTTCTCTCTCTATATTATTGGCGTATTTTGTGAGTATTTAGATACTTTGAGAGTTCTTATTTTAGTACAAGTTTCATTCGACATCACTTGAGCCTTTCCTTAGGAAATCTTGATTCTTTGAGGTAAGGGATATTATTTTTTTTCGTAATGATATTATTTCTTGATATCATTATCTTTGAAATATTGATCTGAAGTTTTATCAAATTTGGAACTTTTTCATATCGGGGTTCTTATTCATGAGTTCTTATTCACGAGTTCTATTCATGAGTTCTTATTCACGATTCTTATTAAGTCTTATTAAATGAAGCGTGAAAATGTTTTTTTGTGGAATTTCTATCTTTTGGTGTGGAGATTCTTATTCACGTATCGGCCTTTATTCACGTATCTGACCACTATTCACGTATTATCTGACTATTCATCGAAAAATAAAATTTCTTCTTTTCGTCAAAATATCTATTTTGGATACTAGCTTTGATTGTATCCGTGTTTTGATCATTCTTGAATTTACACCACTTATGATTATTTTTGGGGTATTGTTGAACATGGATAAAACAAAATCGAATCCTTAATCCTTAATCCTTGTCATTTTGTTTCCTTTGGATTCGTTCTTTAAAAATATTTTCATCATCCTCGGTCTTAAATGATGATATTATTGAATATCTTTGGCTGTAGTGCAAAGATGAATGATTCTGAAGAATATCTTTGGCTTTGTAGTGCAAAGATGAGCAGTGTTTAAATGAACATATTGGTGATGAATATCTTTGGCCTTTAGTGCAAAGATGAGCAGTGTTGAGATGAACATAATGGATTGATGAATATCTTTGGCTTTTGTAGTGCAAAGATGAATATTTGATTTGAGATGAATATTGATTGATGTTACGAGGATAAAATATTGATGATGAATTTTATTAAATTCATAGATTATAGTAGATTTCATTCTCTACGTAACTCTTACATGAATTATTATTTCATTACGAATATTGATGCGAAACTTGTTGTCTATTGTATTCTATCGATTTTTTCCTGTTGGAGACTAACGATAATTTGTTGTGTTATTATCTTAGTCATAACATTCTTCTTGGGCTAGTTGAGCTCACCCTTTTCCTTGTTGTTCCATTTTTCTTCTCGGGAGGCGAGAATGTAGCGAGTCTGAGTCGGGGTATGGAATGAAGGTTTTAGAGAGAGTTGTTTAGTAGTCCTCACCATTATTGTAAAATAATGTATCGATAAATGTGATGAGGATTTATTTGAGTATAAATATTATGCAGAAGATAATATTTGTATTTAAACTCACGATTTTATTGTTGTGATAATAAAGTTGTAGTTGTTTACGTACCATGTATTTGGCGATTTCGAATGGGTTGGATGGAATGGACCTATTTTTGGGGGCGTCGCGGTTGGTATCGAGCTTAGGGATATGATCTCTGGAGGAGATCGGGGAATAGAACTAGGAGGGAGAGGCGAGTAAATCCTTTGCTAGTGTGTCTACTAAGCTTATTTGTTAGTTGGTGGGTATATAGGGATATTATGTGATATATTGATTTCCTTAATTAACCCTTGTTTTATGGCGATGTTGAGAATGTGTTGAGAATATTAATGATGGAGTAAATGAGGCCGTGGAGATGCATGTCTTTACCAGCGAGGAGAGCGTGCAGCAGTGGCAATGTTCCTCTGTGAACAACACCCATGGCAGAGATGATGAGCGAGGGGATGTTTAGAAGTTTTTGCAGTTCATGCAAAATCGAGACGAGGAGACTCGTGTTCAAAATCTGAGGAGAAATGATAGCAATTCACGGGTTGTCACAATGCGATTCAAAAGTTGGGACCACGAATTTAAGGAAAGCGGATCCGATCATGGCGGAAACATGGGTCAAACAAATTACCAAGATATTCGATGTCTTGGGATGCGGAGGAACAGAAGGTTCCATTCGCCACCTTTATGTTTAGTGGCGAAGGCGAGACTCTTGGTGGGAATGCGTGAAGCGTACCCATCCGGTACTTTTCGGCATGTCTTGGGAGGCGTTTGAGAGACTATTTAATGACAAATACTTTCACGAAAGTGTTAAATCGTATGAAGGAAGTGGAGTTCATCAGATTGGAACAAAACAACATGGCGGTGTCTCGATGCGAGGCAAAGTTTGCGAGTTATCGAGTTTGCACCTCATTTGGTGGAGGATGAGGAGCGATATGGCAGCGGATGT
Organism: Panax quinquefolius; assembly: GCA_020205615.1. Taxonomy (NCBI): domain Eukaryota; kingdom Viridiplantae; phylum Streptophyta; class Magnoliopsida; order Apiales; family Araliaceae; genus Panax; species Panax quinquefolius. The sequence goes on along the minus strand of CM035173.1, from coordinate 16,543,403 downwards.
TTCTTAGAGGTTTGAAACCGGCGTCGTCGATATCTCATTCTCATAAACTTTCTCTTTATTCGGATGTTATAAGCGAGGGCTCAATTATTAGGCGAGATAACGAATACGGTCGGTGAGGACCATGCCGAGGATCGTACGGAGATAGCGATCAGCGAGAATAATGATAACTGCGGAGAAAAAAAGAACGAGACGAAATGGTAACCACTCTGGTGGTAATCATAGTCGTGAAAAGCGAGAAGAAAGCGAGTTAGGAGGAGATTTTAAAAAAGGAGATTTAACAACGACTATGTGAAAGGCAGCGGTCTTGCAGCAAGCCCGGTTTACAAGGGAGGAGATCGACCACCGGTCATATCTTCAAATCACGGAAAAGAGGACATATCGGTCAAGCGCCTAGCAGTTCAAGGTATGCTATAGTTGTGGAAAGGAAGGACATATCGCTTTCGAGATTATGCAGTGGCGAAACCTAGTTCAATGGGGGACGGTGACTCAAAAACATCCCGAAAAGTCAAAGTCAGCGATTAGGGAAGGCGTTTGTTGTATTGGTGAGTCATAATCGAGAACAAGCGAGGTGATCACGGGTAAGTATTTATAAATTCTTGCGAAGTTTATACCTTACTTGATCTGGGGTCTTTACCCATTCATTTATCTCTCTCTGCGTGTGCTCAGCGTTTAAACTTGACTCAGGAGAAATTAGACTTTGACCTATCTGTGGAAACTCGTTAGGAGAAACTTTCATCACATCCTTTGTTTATAAATCTTGTTTGATTCAAGTTGGCACCATCACCTTACACATTGACCTTATCTCTTTAAAGATACTTGCTTTTGATGTGATTTTAGGGATTGATTGGTTAACTACTCATCATACCAAAATTGATTGTTTTCGTAAGGTTGTTAGTTTTCATATTCTAACTTGACACATTTATGCAATTCAAACAACTAAACCATTAAAATCAATCTTTATCATATCTAATCATAAAAGCTATTCGTTTATTGAAAAAGCGGATGTCAAGCTTTCTTAGCCCATGTTATGGATTTGAATAAAGACACGTCAAATTTGAATAATATTCTGTTGTTATTGACTTTCTGGCGTATTTCGAAGAACTTCCGGTCTACCCCAGAGCGTGAAGTTGAATTCTTTATTGATCTTGAACACAGTACAAGCCCATTTCTAAAACCCATATCGAATGGCTCTATTGAACTTGAGGAGTTAAAGGTCCAACTACGAGGAATTGTTGGACATCGGTTTCATTCGTCTAGTACATCTCCTTGGGGTGCTCTGTTTTATTTGTAAAAAAGAAAAGGCGGGAGTATGCGACTTTTGTATTGACTATCGGGGAATTGAACCATGTCACCATCGAGAATAGGTATCCTCTACCTCGTATTGATGACTTGTTTGACCGATTTGCAGAGGGCACAATTCTTTTCAAAATCGATCTTCGATTACGGATATCATCAATTTGAAAATTAGGCGAGGATATTCAAAGCGCCTTGAGAACTCGGTATGGGCATTATGAATTCTTAGTCATGTCTTTCGGACTAACTAATGCTCTATGGCTTTCATGGATATGATGAAGGCAAAGTATTGAGGAATATTTGGATCGATTCGTTGTTGTCTTTATTGATGACATCCTTATATATTCAAAAGTCGTGAAGATCATGAGCACCATTTGAAATTTGGTACTCGAAAAGGCTTGAAAACCAACTATATGCCAAATTGAAGAAATCGAGTTACGGCTTGAGAAGTAGCATTTCTTGGGTATAAGTGTCAAAACATGGAGTATCTGTTGATCCGTGAAGATTGAAGCAATCTGAAGTTAGAAGCAAAGAAGTCGGTGGTTGAAGTCACGTAGCTTTTTGGGCAATTGGTTATTATCGGAGATTCGTGGAAGGTTTTCTCGAATCGCTACTCCATTAACTCATTAACTTCGGAAGGATACAAAATTCGTTTGGAAGCGAAGAATGCGAGAAAAGTTTCCAAGAGCTTAGAGGAGACTTATTTGGCTTTTTCTAACAATACCATCTGGTTCGGATGGATTTGTTATCTCAATGATGCTTGAGAGGCAAAAGGGTTAGGATGTGTTCTCATGCAGCGTGGGAAAGTCATAGCTATGCCTCATGACAACTTAAAAAGTATGAGAGGAATTATCCTACTCATGATCTAGAGTTAGCGGCCGATCGTTTTGTTAAAGATATGGAGGCACTATCTATATGGGGAGAAAGTGGAGATATATTCGGACCATAAAAGCCTTAAATATTTCTTCACTCAAAAAGAACTCAACATGCGGCGTGACGTTGGCTCGAGCTATTGAAGACTACGACCACACTATTGATACCATCACAGTAAAAAGCGAGCGTGGTGGTGGCGCGTTGAGTAGAAGATCATATGCTGGGAGCGAGTGCGATGATGTCAAGTATCGCGTAGAGCCGACTTTAATAGAAAAAGTTAAGGTTCTTCGAGCCCAGGCAGGAGGCGATCGTATGAAGAAGAAAGTACAAGAAGGAGCTATTAGGGCGAGAATTGATGAAGAAGGAATACTTGAGTCCACTCTAGACTTTGTGTTCTAACGACTACGATTTGAAGTACAAGATTATGATGGAGGCACCTGATACACCATTTGCAATCCATCACTGGAAGTCTTAAAATGTATCGTGATCTTGACATACATTTTGGTGGAATAATATGAAGAGAGAGATTGCAAAGTTTATCTCGATGTGTTTAACTTATAGCGTGTAAAGGCGAGACATCTAGTACCTAAGGGTCCGTTGCAACCACTTGAGATTCCGGAATGGAAGTGGGAACACATTACCATGGATTTCGATTACGGGTCTTCCTACGGTTTCTCAAGGCATCAATCTTTATTTGGGTTATTGTTGATAGATTAACCAAGTCTGCTCATTTCTTGCCAAATACGGAGACTTATTCACTTGAGCGTCTTCTTTAGTATATGCGTAAATGAGATCGTGAGGTTGCATGGCATACACTGTATCCATAGTTTGGATCGTGACCCAAGATTCACTTGAGATTTTGGGTTAGCTTGCAAAAAGCTATGAGCGCAGTTTGCGATTTAGTTTGGCATACCATCCCCAAGCAGACGGACAATCGAGAGAGGACTATTCAAACTCTTGAAGATTTATTAAGACTACTGTGTCCTAGACTTCAAAGGCGGTTGGGATAAGTATTTACCATTGGTGGAATTCTCCTACAACAAGCGAGTTATCGAGCAAGTATAGGTGTGGCTCCATTGAAGCATTATATGGGCCGAAAATGTCGTTCTCGATATGTTGGGATGAGGTGGGTGAAGCAACATTGTTGGGACCCGAGAGTTAATACGATATGACTCTAGAAAAGATCAAATGATTTGACAGCGTATACAAAGCGGCTCAAGATCGACAAAAGAGTTATGCGGATCTTCATCGAAAGGGCGTGGAATTTAATGTGGGGATCGTGTATTGTTGCGAGTTGCTCCGTGGAAGGAGTTACAAGATTTGGAAGAGAGGAAAGCTCGATCCACGATTTATTGGTCCATTTCAAATTCTTGGTAGGAAGTAGGAAATGTAGCCTATAGACTTGCGTTACCTCAAGTATGTCTCGTGTTCATAATGTGTTTCACATATCTCGTACTGCCGTAAATATGTGAAAGACCCGAACCACGTTATTGAGTTAGAGCCGGACGAGATAATAGAAGACTTAACGTATGAGGAGGTACTATCAAGATCTTGGATAGGAAGGAGCATGTCCTACGCATGAAAGGTCATACCACAAGTTAAAGTTTTGTGGAGGAATCATGCTTTATAGAAATGACACGGGAATTGGAAGCGGAAATGAAAGCGAGGTATCTCACCTTTTGAAACACCAGTGCGTCGTCGTCCAATTTCGAGGGCGAAATTTCATAAGAAGGGAGGTTGTAAGACCGAAATTTTTTTAAATAAAAGGAATTTCCTTTATTTATTATTTTGAAATAGTAAGGGTTGATTTGATTAATGTGGATAGTTAAGGGTTAAATCATAAATATTTCAAAATAAGCAAGTGGTTATAAAATATTCATTTTTGTGGGGAATATTCGTTTGGTCGTGGAATATTAAATCTTTGTCGGGGAATATTAAATGCGACCCAGTAGTGACCATGTGTGGGGCCCATGTAAAGCGATTGGATGAAGAAAGCGACAAATATAAGTTGGTTAAAAATAACGGCGTAGTTATTCTGAATTAAGGCTGTTGGAATACTTAAATTGGTTAAAATCTGATGTCTGGCGTGGTCTTGCGATGGCACACGGTATTACACAGTATTGTTGAATTATTGATCCTTACGTGAAGGCACTACTCGATAATTTTCACGGTGAATTCTTATTGATATTTTATTTTATTGATTGATAATTCTTTGCGTTGATATTTTATATTATTTGTTGTTGATAATTGTCATTTTGCACATTATCTCCATTATCGGATCAATAATTAATATTATTTGAATAATATTATTAGATAGCATTATTGGCAATGTCTAGAAAGTTACATCGAGGAGAGGTTTGGTCACCTAATTAATTGCGGCGATGAGGAGAAATCTTATCGGAAAGCCCCTCTTTCACAGGAGCGGCTGGTTGTCATAATTGTGATTACGTAATATTATTTGTGAATAATTAATTATTGATTCATATGATAAAGAAATATTTATTTTATGTGGATATAAATGATGGATTTATTTATGTGGTTATAAATGAAGAAATTATTGTTGAGGTGTTTTATCGATATTTTATCAGTTGGAGGTATTAAAAAAATTAAATCGGGGTTTTGAGATATATTGCGGGGTTATAATTTTTAATCATTAAAATAGTTGGATTGTGGTAATTTTGGGTATGTTATACATACATAAGTTGAGTATATGTCCACAAATTTTGAGCAATTAAAAATGCACGAATGATTTGTTGTGAATTTTAAGAGGTGTCGGATTGAAAATTAGGTTTATAATTGATTTTGGTGGAAAATTCTAGAATTGAGTGGGCCCCACTTGTGGTTGGTGAAGAAATGTGCTGAATTTTATTTCAAATGTGGTGGGTGGCAATAGTAGCGAGTAAAGCCATCGGTGTGGTTAAAGTCTGCTTGGTTGGCTAACATTTTCTATAAATAGAAATTTAAGTTAGAATTGAAAATCACACGAAACAAAGTTTTCTCTTTCTCTCTCTATATTATTGGCGTATTTTGTGAGTATTTAGATACTTTGAGAGTTCTTTGTTTAGTACAAGTTTCATTTGACATCACTTGAGCCTTTCCTTAGAAATCTTGATTCTTTGAGGTAAGGGATATTATTTTTTTTCGTAATGATATTATTTCTTGATATCATTATCTTTGAAATATTGATCTGAAGTTTTTATCAAATTTGGAACTTTTTCATGTGGGGTTCTTATTCATGAGTTCTTATTCACGAGTTCTTATTCATGAGTTCTTATTCACGATTCTTATTCACGAGTCTTATTAAATGAAGCGTGAAAATGTTTTTTTGTGGAATTTCTATCTTTTGGTGTCGAGATTCTTATTCACGTATCTGACTTATTATTCACGTATCTGACCTTTATTCACGTATCTGGCACTATTCATCGAAAAATAAAATTTCTTCTTTTTCGTCCAAAACATCTATTTTGGATACTAGCTTTGATTGTATCCATGTTTTGATCATTCTTGAATTTTACACCACTTGTGATTATTTTTGAGGTATTGTTGAACATGGATAAAACAAATACGAATCCTTAATCCTTAATCCTTGTCATTTTGTTTCCTTTGGATTCGTTCTTTAAAATATTTTCATCATCCTCGGTCTTAAATGATGATATTATTGAATATCTTTGGCTGTAGTGCAAAGATGAATGATTCTGAAGAATATCTTTGGCACTGTAGTGCAAAGATGAGCAGTGTTTAAATGAACATGATAGAGTGATGAATATCTTTGGCCTTTAGTGCAAAGATGAGCAGTGTTGAGATGAACATGGCCAGAGTTGATTGATGAATATCTTTGGCTGTAGTGCAAAGATGAATATTTGATTTGAGATGAATATTGATTGATGTTCTGAGGGGATAAAATATTGATGATGGGTATTAAATTCATAGATTATAGTAGATTTCATTCTCTACGTAACTCTTACATGAATTATTATTTCGCCATTGCGAATATTGATCTGAAACTTGTTATCTATTGTATTCTATCAGATTTTTCCTGTTGGAGACTAACGATAATTTGTTGTATATTATCTTAGTCATAATATTCTTTCTTGGGCTAGTTGAGCTCACCCTTTTCCTTGTTGTTCCATTTTTCTTCTCGGGAGGCGAGAATGTAGCGAGTACTTAGTCGGGGTATGGAATGAAGGTTTTAGAGAGAGTTGTTTAGTAGTCCTCACCATTTTTGTAAAATAATGTATCGATAAATGTGATGAGGATTTATTTGAGTATAAATATTGTCTGAAGATAATATTTGTATTTAAACTCATGGGTGATTTTATTGTTGTGATAATAAAGTTGTAGTTGTTTACGTACCATGTATTTGGCGACTTCGAGAATGGGTTGGATGGAATGGACCTATTTTGGGGTCGCTTGGCGTAGCACTCTATCTCCATCCTTTAGCAAGTCACACAAAACGGGCTGCGTTGACAATATCGCTTTTCAGACTTTGCATATGATTTTTTACTGAAATCGTTGACAATACTCCTTTTACACGTATGATTTTTTCCAGGATGGTATTGGATGGTATGATGGTATAATCTTTCAGCAGATTCAAGCCAGCGTCGTTGTCGCGTGTTGAGTTCCTTTTGAGTGAAGAAATATTTGAGGCTTTTATGATCCGTAAAGATCTCCACTTTCTCCCCATACAAGTAATGCCTCCAAATTTTAAGTCTGAAAAGACAATGTATTATAACTCTAGATCATGAGTAGGATAATTCCTCTCATATTCTTTGAGTTGTCATGAGGCATAGGCTATAACTTTTCCATGTTGCATAAGAACACATCCCGACCCTTTGCGAAGCATCGCTTGTAGATGACAAATCCCTCAAGGCGGATGGTATTAGCCGAGCAGTCTTTGGAATAAGTCTCCTCTTGAGTTCTTGAAAACTCTTCTCACATTCTTCGCTCCAATAGAACTTTGTATCTTTAAAAGTCGGTGAGTCGATGGAGTAGCGATTCGAGAAAATCCTTCCACGAATCTCCGATAATAACCCGATTAAGCCAAGAAAGCTACGTACTTGGTCCATTGATTTAGGTTGTTCCCGACTTTGAATAGCTTGATCTTTCTTTGGTCAGCGGATATTCCATGACTTGATACCGCGTGCCCGAGGAATGCTACTTCTTGACGAACTCACATTTCTTCAACTTGGCATAAAGCTTATATTCACGAAGCTTTTGGAGTGTCGACCTCAAGTGTTGCTCATGATCTTCACGGCTTTTGGAATAAATAAGGATGTCATCAATAAAGGCGACCACAAAGTGATCTAAATATTCCTTGAATACTCGGTTCATCATATCCATGAAGGCGGCGGGAGCATTAGTCGATCCAAAGGACATGACTAGGAATTCATAATGCCCGTCTTGGGGAGTTACGAAAAGCCGTCTTTGGAATGTCGGTGATTCTAATCTTCAATTGGTGATATCCGAGCGAAGATCGATCTTTGAAAAGAATTTGGCTCCTTAATGTTGGTCAAACAGGTCATCAATACGTGGCAATGGATACCTATTTTTGATGGTGACATGATTCAACTCCAGATAATCAATACAAAGTCGCATACTCCCATCTTTCTTCTTCACGAATAGAGCAGGAGCACCCCGAGGAGAAGTACTAGGAATGAATAAAGCCGATGTCTAACAATTCTGCGGTTGGGTCTTTAACTCACGAAGTTCAATAGAGCCATTCGATATGGGGCTTTGGAAATAGGTTTTGTCTGGGTTTCAAAAGGTCGATACAAAATTCAATTTCACGCTCACGGGGTAGGCCGGGAAGTTCTTGGGAATCGTCGGGAAATTTATTAACAATAGAAATATCGTTCAAAAGCGGCGTATTTTTGTTTAAATCGTGACATGAGCTAAGAAAGCTTGACATCCAGTTTTCAATAAGCGAATAGCTTTATGGCTTGAGATGACCGTGATTGATTTTAATGGTTTGGTCGTTTGAATTAGCATAATAGGTTGATTAGGAATATGAAAGCTAACAACCTTACGAAAACAATCAATTTTGCATGATAAGTAGTTAACCAATCAATCCCTAGAATCACGTCAAATGCAAGTATTTTTAATGAAATAAGATCGACGGGTAATGTGAGGTACCGATTTGAACCAAACAAGACTTATAAGCGAGTGGATGTAATGAAGGTTTCTCCCAAGCGGAGTTTCCACAGATAAGTCAAAGTCTAATTTCTCGAGTCAAATTTAATCGATGGCGCAAGTAGGAGAAATAAAAGAATGGGTAGAACCGGTATCAAATAAAGTATAGACTTCATTAGAGTTTATGATAAGCTTACCGTGATGACCTCATTCAGTTCCTTGCTCTTTGGGAGGTCACAACAACGCCTCTCCCTTGCCTTCTGGGTTTTGAATTTTACGGGATGGCCTTTGGTGCCTCCATCCTAATTGAATTTGTCTTGATGGCAAAAATCGAGCTAAGTGACTTTCTCTTCCACAATTATAACATGCTTTGGACGGCATGGCCGCGATTTTGGTGATGTGTCCTCTCCTCGCATTTGAAGCATATGATAGGTGGTCTTTCTCCTTCCTTAACAATGGGTCTTTGGTCTTGACGTCTTTCCATCATTGTTGAATCTCAGTTTCTTGAAATGTCCATTCTTATTGTTTTTGATTACCATAGAAGTGGTTACCATATCCGGCTGTTGATTCCCTCCACGCTTGTTGTCACCGCTCGATGACTACTACTCATTGGTATTATAATTTTCTTGCATTTGCTGCTCTCTTTTAGTTGCGTTGACTCATTATCGCGTTCCCTTAAGCGAGCCTTATTTACAACATCCGAATACAAACACGGTTTATGAGAAATAAGATGTTGGCGTATCTCGACTTCAAACCTCTTAAAAACATTAGCGCCATTCTCTCTTCATTATCCACCAGTGGGGATATGAATAGTGATAACTCCATAAATTTTGCCTCGTATTGCGACACGGTCGTATTGTTTTGTTCCAACTTGATAAACTCCACCTCCTTCACGTATGGCGAATACTTTCGGGAAAGTATTTGTCGTTGAAACGACTCTGGAACTTCTCCCAAGATATCTTGATGCAATTTGGTTGAGTACGTTTCTGGATTCCCACCGATGTAATCCGCCTCTCCGCATGACATAAAAGCGCAAAAGGAACCTTTTGCTCTCGGAGCATCCCAAGACATCAAATATCTTGGTAATCTGCTTTATCCATGCTTAGCTTGAAGTGGTTTTGGCTCTCCCTTAAACTCCGGTGGTCCCGGCTCCTTGAATTGTTTAGCGGTGACCGTGCAGAGAGTTTCCGTGTTTCTACCTACGTTTTGGGCGAAGGAGTCGCTTCTGCTTTCTTTGTTGTATAAATTGCATAAAGCCCTCTAAACATTTGATCATTCATCATTTAGTCGGTGTTGTTGTTTGCATGAGGATTATCGCCTTACGATGCACATTATCACGATTATTGATATGTGGTGAATCGGCGATCGCTGCGCTCCATTCTTATTTTCAACATTCTCGGATGTCATTTTCGAGATCTTGCCACAAAACAAAAGGTTAATTGACATATAACAAATTATCACTATCTTACGAGCAACCAATAAAATAGACATAAACTTAGGTAGGTCATACTAGCGAAGGTATTCCCGTCTCTCCCTCCTAGTACTATTCTCACATCTTAGCAGGATCATATCCTAAGCTTTGATACTGTTGTGGCGCCCCAAAATTAGGTATACATCACCCATCTTGGGTCGCCACTTACGTAGTGCGAATTTAAATCTAACTTAAATACAACTTATTAACACGACATAAAGCTGTGAGTTTAAATACAAATATAAGTCTCTACTAGATATATATCAAACTAAAAAAAAAAAATCCTCATTACAATTATTATCACACTATTTCGCGAGAATAGTGAGGACTACTAATGCTATCTTGGGACCATCACTCGTTTCCCAGGCTTCGTCCCATTTATATTCTCATTTCACAGAAGAGAAACGGTGAAAGAAAGGGTGAGCTCAACTAGCCCGATAAGAAATATTATGACTAAGATAATGCGAGAATAAATTATCAATAGTCTTCAACAATGTTAAGCGATAAAATACAATGAACAACCGGTTTAAGCTGCGGCGGAATAAGCATTCCATTAAAAAGTCAAGTAGAAAATAAAAGTCTACTCTCTTTTAGGTTTTAAAAGGTTTTCATCATCTTTATATATTTGAGACTCGAAACTTTAATAAATATTCACATCATCGAATCACCCACGCACTACTGCCGAGGATATTCTTTAGTATCACGACCACAATTATTCATGCAATACGGGCCGAGAATATTTGTGTATTCATTAATGGTCATGATCATACCAACAATTTGTCCACCGATGCACTACTACGACCTTTGAGGATTTTTATCACATCATTTGTAACATTACGGTCGTGATTACAGAATAGTCTAAAGTCATAATCATACCAAGTCCATTTATGCACTTCACGGGCCACGAGATGACTTTCAACATAATATAAACATGAGGATGATGACAATGATATAAGAATTCAATAAAATAAGTTCAAGAATTATTTTATCCAGGAATTATTAACGTCAAATTATCAACATGATCTTTGTTTTGTAGAGTAAAATTCAAGAATGATCGGAAGAATATTTCCATGAAAGATCTTTGGATGAAGCGAAATATCGAGGATATTCCACTAATTTCATGGAGTATAGAAGTCAAAGTTTTAACCATTTGGGTATAATAAAGAATAGAATAACAAAAGAAATCACCGTGCATGCGATAGATAGCATGCAAAGTGAGTTATTCAGCTGAGAATAATAAATAACGGAACCGGTCGGCGTAAAAGCGCATGCAGACGGGATGTTCAACAGAATAATAAAAAAAGGCGGAACCGGTCCAGGTGTAAAACACACAGACAGGATGTTCCAATGAATAATAATAAAAAGCGGAACCGGTTAAAGGTGTAAAACACCTGTGACAGGGATTCAGCAGAATAATAATAAAAAGCGGGAACCGGTCGGGTGTAAAACACATGAGCAGGATGTTCCAATAGAATAATAGAAGAATGTCACCAAGTATAGGGTAAACCACGTATACTGAGGTTATTCCAATGAGAATAATAAGCGATGGAATAACAAGCAGTTCTCTTCATGAATAAGAAAGAATAACACCCCTTACTTTTGGTAGGAGATTGAATCTTGCTGCGGTGTAGTAACAAAATACTCTTCTTCTTTCTCTCTTATTCTTTCTATACTTTTCTCTCTATAGCTTGAATGAATTCGTGAAAATAATGAAGCCCTAGGCCTCTATTTATAGAAGATTTCTAACTTAGCACTTAGTGTGAAAAGAAAAGAGTGGCTGCGCGACTAATGATGTGAAAAGAAAAGTGGTTTGGCCTTTTGTAATGTGAAGCGACAAGTGGTTCGGCCTTTTGTAATGTGACAAGTGGTTCGACGTCGGTAAAGGTAATTACTATTAACGAAGGTAAATACTATATTGCGAAGGTAATTACTATTGACGAAGGTAAATACTATTCACTGAGGGTAATTACAATTGTGAAGGTAATTACTTATTGTGAAAAGACTCTTAGATTATGACATATAGAGCCCCCATAAAATAATCAAACTTACCACAAATCATTTTATTTTCATCAACACATATTTAATCTTTCAATCATTATTAATCATTTATAACTTGTCGTCTCAATTATTAATTTAATACTATAACATATTATCTGAGATGATCTTGTGATGATAATTGAATCGATAATATAAGAGATATGATCTGACCAATTCTTTGTAGCAATAATTGAGCATAGCATGGTGAGTGACTTCTCACGTAAGCATCGATAATCAATCTGGTGTGCTCTTTATGCAACCAGCGTATTATTGTACTTTTTTACCGGGTAGTTCAATGGTTTTAACGGTAACACCTCCGTAGTTATTTTTATAAAATATTTTTGTCGTTTTCTCAATCCGACAATAATTACATTGTGGGGTCCACCAATGATTGAGTAGTTATACGAATATTCCTAAAAAGAATATTCCCAACCAAACGAATATTTTATAACCACTTGCATACTTTGCAAAATTTATAAATATTACCCACAACTATAACATTATATCAAATTTATTCCATAATATTCAAAAATAATATTTATAGAAAAATTCATCTTTATTTATAAAAATTTGGGGTCTTACAATAATATGAGTCCCTTATAGGCACAATTTTGGCTACAAAATCTGACGGTCTATGATAGAACACATATGGTCTTTAAGCATTCCTATAAACCTTAAATCACCATGAAAACTCATAAGCACATACTCTGGCATGTTTGAAAAGCCGAGTTCAATCTTTCCATACTACTGGCATGTTTGTACTAATATGTTCCAAATATTAGATAAGTAAGAAAATGGAATGAGAAATCAATAAGAGTATATGCAAAAAATGATATGGCATAGGAATCGATTGTTATGATCGATTCACTACTCATCATCACTCATTTGTCTTTTGAAGTAAGTTTTCTACTAGTATATATATAACCTAAAGTTTTCTCTTAGTATATATTTTTTACTTACTTCTCTCTCTAACTTTTGTTTTGTTGGTGAAAAGTGAAGAAAATGAAGTAACTTGACTATTTATGGGCAATATTTTTGCTAGTTTATTAATTGGTCCCTCAACTCTTTTTTTCTTAATCAAGTTACTTAACAAGGATACATATATGATTGAGGGTCCATATCTCGAACACAACAAAAACATCACATATACTCATTGCCATCACATATACACGAATGCATATAGGGCCATTTGACTTATATATGAAGATTTAGACAAGTATGGATATTTTAGAAACAACTCATTAATAGTGTGATTGAAGTTATGGTGCTTGTGTTTGTGTTTGTACTTTTCATTTTCTTTCTATTCTAAGCTAAGTCATACTTATAGCATACATATTAATAGTGTGTCATTTTCTTTATCTTCTCGATTGTGAATTATGGAAAAACTTCTTTGAACCTTCTTCGATTGAATTATGGATAAACTTAATTCTAGTTATGTTTTATGTTATACTCATGTTCAAGTTATATGGCCATTTGACTTTATATAAAAAAAATTCTACAGAGTCTCCCTATAATATGGATTATCCCACGCATGAGTAAATGCATACTTGACCAATTTAGCAAAATATAATCCAACACACAAAAGCAGAATGTGCACAACTATAATTCAAGGCACAATTTAGGAGAATCGATATTAGTAAAAACAATAAGAAGCCAAAAATTGTTCCAATTTCAAATAATATCAACAACAATTTATTTAAATTTCAAAGAAAAATATATTATTGATAATGTTATATTCAAAAAATTTTCCAAATTTCAAAGAATCGTTATTCAATAATAACAAATTATCCAACTTTAGATAATCTCGTATTAAAACATGAAACCTAATCATGCATGTTCCCAAATTATTCTTGTGGTGTAAAGTGTGTGTATATATTCTTATAAAATTATACATATATGATGTATGTGTGTGTGTATATATATACATATAGGTATCAATCAACTCATAAAAGAATCTCTTTCTTAAATTCATTGATTATCCCAAAAGTTTCATACCCTTTAGGGTTATACCCATTTGAATAAGACATCGTAAATTAAAGCTGGATTTTCGGTCGAACCATTTTGGATTTTCGATCAAACTCAAATTAAACACAAATTAAACCCAAAAAATTCAAGAAAATGGCATCTAGAAGCGCGAGCATGGTAACCATGAGAAGGTTGACTCTATTATGTGTTTAAATACATATCTACGTGTTCTTATGGTCTTTCTTAATGTGATATCTTATGAAATTTCCAAGATTCTGAAGCAAATTAAATATTCGATCACCAAGCCCAATTAGTATATATCAAATGTGACAAGAGAAATAAAGAAATAGAAATAGCGTCTCATTAGTAGTATATCTGTGTCATCTATTGACGAATGACTTGATATGAGAGATAATCTACGTAGTGCGAGTTTGTGAAATCTAAGACTTCTTTAAGAACTTGAAATGCATGTCTACAGCTCCTTTGCACATCAAATACTCCACTTTTTGTACCTCCACTAACCAAAGCATTACAAAACACCAAGTTTCTATCTTTGATATGTCCAATTCAGATACACATACCATCTTAGATAACTCTTCCAATTTAGCCAATGGATTGCACCACGGATGGTCCAAATTTCTGAAGCAAATTAAATATTTATATTCTTCAATTTAAACTAAATTTCACAAAGTCGGACCCAATATTAATAATCTCGGTTACAAAATTATTGGGAAAAAAAAAGTAGTCTCAATTTGAAATACTAAAGTTCCACAAAATTGCTAGCAAAATATCAAAAGGCAAACTAAAAATCAATAACATTACAAGTAGAAGATACCAAATTTGACATTATAGTAGCAAGATCTGGATTGTTTACAGAGAAAATTGATCGGACATTTATTTATTTAAAGAAAAATAAGGACAAATGAAACACGTGATGAGAGGAGATCTACAAGGTCGTGGCATGGCAGTGGCGGTGGCGTGGCGTGGCCATGTGGTGGTGGTGGTGATGGTGGTGGTGGCTTTCCCTCTTCTCTTCTCCTCGTCTCCCTCTTCTTTTCTCCCTTTTTTTTCTACATTGCGGATCAAGAGTGATGGTAATCTTGGTTTATTGAAATACATCGTCGACCGCGTGCGATTCGGCTGATTTTTAATAACGATGGACGTGTTAGCATTGCGCCAATGTGGCCGATGATAGAGAAATAATCACAAAAGAAAGCGCTTGGGGTTTCACACCAAAATTTTAGGAGGGAAAATCATAGTGGCGGTAGAAGCGATGACCGCGTCGCGGTCATTGAACTCTACTCTAGCAATTAGAATCTATAGTGGTCATGAGATAAGCGGTCATTAATCTGACATTATCCATGACCAAATCTGATGATCGTGATATTATTAATTAAATGAATATTTTTTTCTTGTAATGGTAATAATGATATATCATTAATAGTGTTTGAAATTGATTCCTTGACCCACCAAAGTTTCCACAAATGGAACATGGGATATTGGGTTGTGGTTCTTATGAAGCTGGGCCACTTTTAGTTTTAATTGTAGTATTTGCTAAAGTGCTCCACATTATTGAGGCAGGAAGGGATACGATTAATAGTTGAAAATAGAAAGAAAAAAAATGCCCCCATGCAGGGTCGAACTACAGACCTCCAGTTTACAAGACTGGCGCTCTACCACTGAGCTATAGGGGCCTTTCTGGAAATTTTTAGAATTTATATTTTATTTCAACTAAACTCAGCAAAAGTAGAGGGGTGGTATATAAAAATTTACAGAGACTGAAGAAAGAATCGGAGAGAGAGAGAAAGAATGGCGGCTTCGAAAGGGAGGATGATGATACCGGAGATGGAGAATATGAACGTGGAACAGCTAAAAGCAGTAAAGGAACAAACCGATCTGGAAGTAAATCTGCTCCAAGACAGCCTCAACAATATCCGCACCGCCACCTCTCGTCTCGACATCGCTTCTAACGCCCTCCGTGATCTCTCTCTCCGTCCCCAAGGTCTTCTATTTCTCTGTCTCTCTCTCTATTTCTATATTAGTGAATTGCTGATTTTATTTTTTGGTTTTAGGGAAGAAAATGCTGGTTCCTCTTACGGCGTCGCTTTATGTTCCCGGGACGCTTGATGATGCTGATAATGTTCTCGTCGATGTTGGTACTGGTTATTTCATTGAGGTCAGCATTCAGATGAATGAATCAGTTTCGTTTCGTTTCGTTTTTCTTTTTCTGTCTGGTTTTGTTGCTATTTCTTCCCCTCCTTAAAATGATTTGTGGTAAAATACAAGGGTAAGGTATTGCGTATTTCTAGCATAATTATCAGGTACTGTGATAGGGTCTTGTGGGATGCATATTCCTTTCTGATTGAGGGCATAAATGTTGAAGGCGAAAGTATAAAGGAAAGTAGAGATTCTTATTGACAACAGTGAAAAATGAACAAGGTTCCCTAAAGTTTTTTTTTTTCCATTTTCTAGAACTCTTGTATGTAATTGTTGAAAGAAAAATTACATTCGTTACTTAAGTGAAGCAGTTCATTATTTTTTTGGTCATCAAGGCCATGAGGTTGATTAATTTATTACTCAGAGTAAAAGTTCAGTATAAAATTGAATCCCCCTCTTACAGAAGTTATGTATTAGCCTGTTGCACGATCAATGAGATATATAGTGGAAGGGCTGGCACGAGTTAAGGGTGTAAACTCTAAGCTTGTAGGATATGTAGGGTGGGATTACAGGGATTGCTATTGGTTACTGTGGTTAGACGGGAAAGCTTTTTCTAATATGTGAATTAGTTGTTGAGGCATTTCAGTGATAACTCAAATTCTTGATTTTTGAGACTTTCAAGAAGCTTGAATGCATCTAGACTCCAGCTCACCTTCCCGTGTAAATAACAATAAACAGAAGAAATAGTGCAGCCTTTTTCTCTTGAGGTCATGTTGTAATTTTTCACATTTATTGGTTGTAAATTCTTGCGGCACATCATGGTTTGCAAATATGTTACTATTTCATGTTCTAATTCCTACACATTTCATGTTCTTTTTACATGCCGGGTTAAGCAAAATGCTAGCAATGCATAAAATAATGATTCTAATTCAGCACGAGGCAATGTGTTGATTTGAATTCTAGAGTAAGAAGTACAAGATAAGCTGTTCCTCTCATTTGTCACTGCATGTACCGACTTAAAACTCATACTTCATTTTTTATTCTTTTGCTTGAATCAGAAAACAATGCTGGAGGGGAAAGATTACTGCGAGCGTAAAATCAACTTACTGAAATCTAATTATGACCAGCTTTTTGAGGTACATTTCCAAGAAATCTTAACTCATTAAGATGGTACTTGCTCTTATACAAGTCACATTGTGCTTGAAAGCAGGGACGTTACCTGTATGCTTTTTGTTAAAAAGTCCATGATGTCTCAGCAGCTCTGTTTCTGATGCAAGGATTCCTCTTATGAACTTGTTTTTCTGAAAACATCTGATTTTTGTTTTTGTTTTTGTTTTTGTTTATCAGAATGACTAATAACTGATCTGCAGTTTCTTTGGACATAATTATATGATCGTAATACACCCCCCTCCCTTTATATGAAAATAAATTACAGAATGCACTATAGCATTGTTTTTTGTTGAAAGTTGGTGGAAGCTCCTAATTTTAAGTAGTAATAAGATGTCTTTCCCTGTCACCGCCATTTTTTTAGCATCATATTTGTAAACAGGCCTATAAAAAGTCGACTGGTCTCTCTCTCTCCATCTTATCATTTTTCTGTGTGGTTTCTCCTATTGTTTTTTTTTTTTGCAAAATGCTTTCTGTATGCATTCTTTACCATTTTACAAGTGTCTATTGAAAAATAAACTGTTAAGGCTCAAGTGCAGGTTGCTGCTAAGAAGAAAAGCATAGCAGATGAAGCAGGAGCAATTTTACAAGCTAAACTGAAGCAGTTGTCGCCTACAACATAAACTGCAACATAAACTGCGAGTGTCTGTAGGCTTTTGTCAAATCATATTTGTTTGTAGAAAAAACACATTACATTGTCTAGAATTTACTGTTTCTCAGAACATGTTTGTGAGTAGGTAGGTCAGTTTGAGAAATTGTATTCTAAATCCTTGTGAAAACACCAAGTCTGTGGAAGCAAATTCACATACCTTTTCATTGGACAAAATAGCAGTTGATTTTGCAGAAATACTTTGCTCTGTTGCTTTTACCGTGGCTGTTCA
This sequence comes from Panax quinquefolius, assembly GCA_020205615.1. NCBI lineage: Eukaryota > Viridiplantae > Streptophyta > Magnoliopsida > Apiales > Araliaceae > Panax > Panax quinquefolius. The sequence continues at coordinate 16,525,430 of CM035173.1, read as the reverse complement.
TTCACAGGGTGTCTCTATGTATTTGCATGCATGTGTGTATATTAACATTTAGTGAAGTTTAATCTCTACATGCTCGCAGAAAGTGTGAGAAAATAAGCAGATAGTTCCTCCTTGCTGCAAAGCAGGAAGTGTCATTCTTCCCACATTTGTTAAACGAAGTTCAGGACTCTACTTCTCAGGAAACTCGGCCCAACTCTATTATTTGATTCAACTTCACTTCCTTATGAATTAATTGATCAAGAATTCAAACAGAAAGGGTGTCTATAGAAGGAAAGGTTAGATTGTGTAAAATACTTTTGAGATTATTTAAAATTACAATTGCCGAATTGCATTTAAATTAAAACCTAATATATTATTCTCAATGGGTTTTATTTCTTGTGATATTGCATTATTTTTAAAAAGATTAATAAGTTTTAAGAGTAAATAAAAAAATAAAATTTAATTTTCAAATTTATAAATTTTGCAATTGAAATTAGTTTGTAGAACTCTTTTCTTGATTAACTAAAAGTTTTGCCGTGGTTGGAATTAATGAGGAAGTTGCAAATGGTTACTCGCTTGTGCCCGCGGGCTGGCTTGAGGATTATCATTTTCTTCCGTTTATTTTTGGGGCTTCTCAGTTGATTGATCATAAGTGTATGAAGCCGAAGTCGATTCATATAATCGAGAATGTGTCAAACAAGTATTTGTATCTTTCGTGCATTGCGTTTGTGAAGAAAGTGAAGAAGGGGTTGTTTGCAGAGCATTCGCCGTTGTTGGATGATATTAGTTGCAGAGCATTCGCCGTTTGTGAAGAAGGGGTTCTTCTATTTCTCTTTCTGCTGGGAGTAATATGGTGTATCAGCTATGTTTTGACATGCTCTCTGAATCGAATCCTAAACATAGCTTAGAATGTTCACTTCCATGTTCTTAACTACTACAATCTTATTAAGACATGGCATTTTAAGAAATAAGAAAATAAAGTACCCAAGCATTTGGAACGGAGATGTTTCAAGATTTTGGCCCCTTTTACGTAAGGGAAGGGAAGCATTGGCCCCGTCAGCCATGGGTTCTTGATCAAGAAGCTAATTTAGAATCAAAATCAGCATATACAGCAATAAATCCATATACAAAAAAATATTACATTTTTCTTCATGGTAGAAAGTAGAGTGATTTTCCAAACAAGAAATAAGTATACAACAATTAAGGCAGAACACAAACTTTCAAATTTAGAAACATAACCAGGGGCGTTACGGAGGCAGATCATGACTGTAAAACAAGCAAGCAATCCAGAGGCATTACAATTTACAAACATAACTTAACCGTGGCGAACAGTCAAAACAAAACTTGGATTCAATAGAATGATCGAGAGCTGTAGGTACCGTATGTTTCTCGTTGTTTTAGTTCTGTTATGAACTCGGGATTAAGACTTCTGTAGAGTTTTCTCTCTCGTAGTCTTTCAAAGTATGACATCTTCAATCCATTCTGCCTCGCAATGTAGGAGCGAACCCAACGTGACTCATTTCCAGGTGCACCATTTATCACTACTTTTGTCATCTCATTTGCCAGGTTGGTCAAAGGCACCATAGTCTCTGGTTCCGTTGCAGAGGAAGCATCCACCAGGAAAATATGACTAAAGTGTCCGGCTTTTATCCCTTCATTATGCAGCCGAAAGGCACTCATGAAAGTAGACAAAATCACTCTGAATTTCTTAAGTTGTGAAAGCGAAGGACAAGAAAAGCACTCCTCTTTATAAGGGCAAGAGGGGAGGATATCATCTGGTACCTCATCCAACTCTCGGAAGGCAGCATTGGCTCGAAATATGTCCGACTCGGGAAGTTCTTTCCATAGACTTCTCATGAGTACATCACATGTGCTGTTTAAAGGTGCACATATAAGAATCCTGTTCACTGAAGAGGTTCGACATAATTGGAGTACTGCTTCTCGAACCACCATTCCAGTTCTTGATAATTGTTTAGCTATAGTTACTGATAGTGGTCCTTCCACAAGATAGGGAGGTGAGCCCTTGAGGCTTAAAATCCGACAAACAGCAGAGACTTGCTCTGTATCAAGTTTGTGACTGATAGACAGAAGCTGCTTTGAAATAAGGCCTCTTTTAACTATGCAATCAGGGAAGAGGAAGTTCGTGAACAACACATCTGATGCTGATGAAATTGCTTGGTGAGCCCTCTTCAAACATACTCTGTTGAATGAGAACTTAACATCGTATTTGCAGGATGAGTAATGGTGAGCATGAAAATCGTCCCCAAATTCAACCAACACGATATTACTTTTCACCACTCGATAGATGATACCCTATTTAAAATTTAATTTGAGTGAAATGTGAATAAGAGGAACTCCAAGACAAACTTGACCAACTGTTACATAGTGTATTGCATCAGAATAGTATTTCTTTCACTATGTGATGTAAAAACTGAAAATCGTATCCAATTTAAGAAACAAGTGGACAAAGAGGAATGATGTTCCTAATTTCTGAGGCCACCATATAGTCAATCAATATATAAAATTTGGTCTCAGTTCTGATCAGAAGAAAAAATAAACAAAGATAAAGCCAAGGACATAACAGTTTGTTAAATTCAGTGTCAAATTGTTTTAAAAGTTAAAGCTGTTATAGAATTGGTTAGACATGCAAATAATAATTTAATATTTTCCCTCATGTAACCCCGCTCCCGCATAGAGAGACAACCTAGAATTGTCATGGACTCATGAATGTAACACATTATGAAATCACAGTTCAGTTACTATGTTCAATTCTAATCGCTCTAAAATCCCAGAATGTTAGAATTAGACTCCATGATTCTTATACCTTTAGCCTTGCATATGTAGTTTTTAAGAGACGACAGTGGGTAATAGATTAATTTAATATGGTTGTTGGCTGGTTGTAAATGCAGTTTTGTATTTGCCGGGATTGTGGGTTTTGGTAGAGTTTGTAACAAGGGAGTCATCGAATAATATGAGATGCTTGATGCAAATGATATCTGTTAATAACAAAATAGCATAAGGGCATGCATAGAATCATATTACTCCCTCCATCCCATGATAAAAGTCCTTATTACTATTTTGGGTAGTCACATGTTAAATGTCCACTTTCCTTTAATAACCAAAATTTTACACATTTTTTCCTATTATGCCCGTAGCATTAAATATCTCATACTTTTCTTATTCTAATTCTCTCTCCATATTTAATAAATATGGAGAGAGAATATTTTGAATTGAATAGCTAAAAAGTCACTTTCTCACCTACATTGAAAATAATTAATGACATATTATTATGGGCAATTTTGTAATTTCATTCCTCTTCTTCATATGTGTGAAAAGTCCACAAGAACTTTTATAATAGGATGGAGGGAGTACATATTTTGTATCCTATTCTAAACTATAAATAAAGAACAAGCATGCTGGCAACAAAACAAGAGAAACTCTTGAAACTTATGGTCTCAATGAATACATGCTCGTCTCCTAAAACTAGTTGAGGGAAGTTAAAAACACTAACCTGAAATGGCTCAACTTTTCTGCCAGAAGGCCGTACAGAGGCAAAGTCCCTTGATAGAAGAAATGGTCGCTTCTCAGGAATGGAGTCCATCTCAAATGCCACAAAAATCTTATCATCCTTCTCATCATTTTTGTTCCTGTTTTTGTATTTTCCTTTCCTACTGTATATTTTTGCTTCATGCAACTCCAAAGTAACATTCTTCATCTTAAACCCATCCCAATCCTGATCCAATTATAACAAAATTTATCACAAAGTATAATGCAAAAACTTAAAGTTGCAAATTATATTGACAACACTTTGACAAATGGCACATATTTATTCCAACAAAAAGATTTCAGATCACATGGAAGTATGGAGGTACCGTGTATGAGAGTACAATCACTGAAGAAATGTTATATATAAGAACAATAATAGAATCAATTTTCCAACCTGCAGAAGGGGACAGGCCAGTTAAATTGTACAACCACCCTTTAGAATTGAAGAATGAGCAGTAAAAATGGAATATTTGATATAATACTTGAGCACAGATATATAAGAGTAAACTTTATAAACAGCTGGACATATATTCCTGAAGTGGTAAGAATAAGTGATTGGGGGATATTCATTAAAAAACTGAGGTCTTAATATGAGAAATAGCGTCATTAACAATGTCCAATCCTAATAGAACATAATAATTGCTGAATTGTTAACACATACAAATGTTATTCTTTATTCTAAATACCAAAAGTATGGTTTAATAGCTATCAGAATTGAGTGGCTCCATATTTTAATGTAGCTACCCTAATTAACAGACCATCATCAATCCAACATTACTCCACTACTAAACATCATAGAGCAAAATCTAAAAAGCAATAATAATTATGATTTCAAACCCAAGGAAGCGATAAAATACTTTCTTTGAGTCCAACTAGGACCATATATCTTCCTTATATAAATAGGCTTATACTAGAAGTTCATTTCTCAAATTTCACCGTTACTGATTACTGATTTTATCAAAAAAGAGGCAGCAGCTTACTTGGCTCAAGACTCTCTTATAAGTGCATAACTCCCTAGAGGCACATAAAAGTTTGGAAAAGAGTACACAGAAAGACCATCTTGCTTATCTTTCCCCTTTCAGGTATACTCAGCCATAAGTTATAGTGTTATGCCTTGCGAATCTATATCATTTACCAGCTGAAGGTTATTTCTATCACATGCCCTTATGAACTTGTCAAATATTATACAACTCTTATATCAAACCGGAAAGTCATAATGTTCTACAAGGCATTGTTAATTGATGATGGTATGATAATTTCTATAGAGTATTTATGAGTGGGAGGGAAACAAAAATACAGATTTTTTACGATACCTTAAAGTAGTAGTCCTCAGCATAAAGCAACGAAGCAAAGTAATCCTTGTATGTCGAGGGAGACAAAGGCTTCTTCAGAACTTCCGGCACAACGTATCTCTGGATCAAACCTTTAATATCTTCCGGAATCACATAAAGAGGGGTTGAACCCTTCTCCACCCAGTAATAATTGGCTTTTGCATGTTCGGTTGTCGGGTTAAACGGAGCCCGAGACAGAATAGGCCTATTGGAGAGAGGAGCTTTTGGGAAAGACAAAGGTGTACTAGACGAAGAAGAAGAAGATGATGATGGAGTTGGCACAGATAGTGATGATGAAGCTTTAGTGATAACCGATGGCAGCTTATATTCAGATGGAGACAGATTATCAAGAAAAGAATAAGAAATAAAGGGCGATTTTGGGTCAGTTGTTCTGTTTGCATCTGGTTTTTTAGTCCTATCCTGAAAAGTACTAGCACTGGTCCGAGTTTCAGTGATTGAATCAGTACCATAACTAGTGGGCGCAATGGTATTTGAAGGTTGACTGAGAACAGAGGGGATTTTTGGTTTTGGGGGAAAATTGGAAGAAATGGAACTATTTTGGGACTGAATTCTTGTTGTGGTTTGGGGAGTGAGACTGGTGACTGAAGTTGCACCATGATGATCAGAAGAAGGTTGACTGAGAACAGAAGGGGCTTTCGGTTTTGGGGGAAAATTGGAAGAAATGGAACTGTTTTGGGACTGAATTCTTGTTGTGGTTTGGGGAGTGGGATGGATGATTGAATTTGCAGCAGACCTAGTGGGAACAATGGTTTTTGGGAGCGTGTCATAATTAGAAGAAACTTCATGATAATCAAAACGAGGGTTTGGATTTCTTTTAAATCTTCTAATCAAACTTCCAACATCAAGATCAGGTTGGGATTGTACTTCATCTTCACAACAAAGAATACAGCGCAAAAAGGGTAACATATTCTATTTCTGTGGACAATAGTAATAAAACTTTACGTACATACATACATACATATGTGCATAAACATGTATACATATAGAGAGAGAGAGATGGATAACTTTGAAGCAGTGAAGGGGCTGATCATAGAAGAAGAGAACTACCTCACCTGAAGATTTTATATGATCAAATGCATGTCAATGGAGAACTTATAAATATGTGCATAGATCATCCAAGAACTCCACTGTTTTAGTTTACTTTGTTTATATGAGAAAGAAAGTGAGAGAAGACCTAACCCACGACTAGAGCAGTGAAAGCTTTGTCCTAGTATCGTATGTCTTATATATACTTGAACTTGAGAATTGTTTTTTTAAGTCAGATGTTTGATCCCCAATAGATTTTCTTTATGTATTCGACGTGTCTTTTTATAGGAATAAAATTAAGTTTGACTTAAAATTTACTATATAAATTATCAAAAAATTTATGAAAATTAGTGTGACGCCCCCAAAATTAGGTATACATCACCCATCTTGGGTACGTCCACTTATACTAAGATGTAATTTAAATCTGATTTATTAACATATCATCGGTGTCACAATCTGACATAAAGCGTGAGTTTAAATACAAATATAAATCTACTTAGATATTATACAAACTCAAACAAAAAGTCCTCATTACAATTATTATCACATTTATTTCACGTAGAATAGTGAGGACTACTAATGCTATCTTGAATGACCATCACTGTTTCCCCGACTCGTAAAATTTATATTCTCATTTCGCAGAAATAATAATGAAAGAAAGGGTGAAATCAACTAAATTTCAAGAAGAAATATTATGACTAAGATAATGCAAAATAAATTATCAATAATCTTCAATAATAAAGCGATAAAATACAATGACAACCGGTTTAATCGCAATGAATATCTAATCCATTAAAAGAGTCAGTAGAAAATAAAATCTACTATCTTTTATGATTTTAAAAGGTTTTCATCATTATTATAAATGAGACTCGAACTTTAATAAATAATTCACATCATTGAATCACCCTCTTGACTTCGGCCAAGGATATTCTTTTAGTATATCGATCACACGATTATTCACGCACTACTGGCCAAGAATAGTTGTGTATTCATTAATAATTCATGATCATGCCAACAATTGTCCATCAATGCACTACTACTACATCGAGGATTTTTTTTTTTTACCACATCATTTGTAACATTACGGTCGTGATTACACCGAATAATAATCCAGGTTATAATCATACCAAGTCCATCCACGCTCTACTGCCACGGATGACTTTAAAAAATATAAAAATGAGGATGATGACAATGATATAAGAATTCAATAAAACAAGTTCAAGAATTATTTTATCCAGAATTTTTAACGTCCCAAATCTGTCAACACGATCATTTCTTTGTAGAGTAAAATTCAAGAATGATCGGAAGAATATTTCCATGAAAGATCTTTGGATGAAACGCAAATATCGAGGATATTCTACTAATTTCATGGAGTATATAAGTCAAAGTTTTAACCAATTTGGGTATAATAAAGAATGGAATAACAAAAGAAATCACCACGCATGCGATGCTTGCATGATGCATGCATTATTCCAACGGAATAATAATAACGGAACCAAGTCGGGTGAAATTCACATGCAAGCGGGATGTTCAACAAGAATAATAAAGATGGAACCGATCGGTGTAAAACACACAGATAGGATATTCCAATGAGAATGATAAAGAAGCGGAACTGGTCATGTAAAAACACACGACGAGGATGTTCCAGCGGAATAATAATAAAAAAGCGGAACCAGTCCGGTGTAAAACACACATGAGCGGATGTTCCAAGAATAATAATAAAAGGCGGAACCCAGTAGGTGTAAAAACACGCATGGGATGTTCCAATGGAATAATAGAAGAATGTCACCAAGTATAGGTAGGTAGATCACAGATCATGAGTTATTCCAATGTAATAATAAGCAATGGAATAACATAAGGATTTCACCAAGTATAAGTATATCTGGCGATATCAAAGTTATGTATAGGGTATGCCACTTTTACAAAGTTATTCCAAGCGTAATAATAATGAATGGAATAATGAAGTTCTCTTCAAGAAGAAAGAATAACACCCCTTACAAGTAAAATAACCTGAATATAGAAGTAATGAAGTAGCGAGAATACTCTTCTTCTTTCTATAACTTTTCTCTATAAACTTTCTCTATAATTCTCTCTGTAGTTTCAATGAATTCGTAAAAAAAATAATGAAGGAATGAGCTTCTATTTATAGGAAAATGGAATGCATAAGAATTAATCCATGAGCGGTCGTATTGATTTACTTTAATCGACGGTCCATATTTAAAGAAAAATCTTTTAAATAAAATATAATATATTCTATTTATATAAAAATATTTTACTATGCAAAACTATGCAAAAACACTATGCGAAAACACTATCATAATAAAATATAATATATTTTATTTATAAAATAACTTTAATAAAGTATTACATTTTATATAAAAGATGTTTTACATTTTATTACGTTAATAATACTGAATAAAACAAAAAAGCGTCATTATCGCTATAATAATTCATATTATTTAATCGACAATAATGGAATCAAACTAAGTGACTTCTCACATAAGCATCAATAATCAATACCGGTAATGCTACTTATGCAACCACACGTATCGTACTTTTACTACCTGAAAGTAGTTCAACAAGATCACCAGTAAAACTTCCGCCGTTATTTCAATAAAATATTTTTGTCTTTTTCTCAATCCGGATAATAATTACATTTGTAGGGTCCACCAATGATTGAGTCATTGCATTTAATATTCCTCGCTAAACCTAATATTCCCGACCAATCGAATATAATATAACCACTTGTATACTTTGCAAAATTTATAAATATTACCCACAACTATAACATTATATCAAATTATTCCATAATATTCAAAATAATATTTATAGAAAATTCATCTTTATTTATAAAAAGCTGGGGTCTTACAACCGCCCATTCTTATGAAATTTCTCCCTCGAAATTAGGGTACGTACCTGGTATGTCGAAGAGGTAAGGATACCTTGATTTCATTTCGATTCTAACTCCCAAGTCATTTCCTCAACATCGTGGTTCCTCCACAAAACTTTGACTTGAGGTATAACCTTGGAGCGTAGAATATGTTCCTTCTTATCCAAAATTTGAACAGGAACCTCTTCATACGTCAAATCTTCCGCTATTTCGTCCGGTTCTAACTCAATAATATGGTTCGGTCTTTCACATATTTACGTAACATGGATATGTGAAAAGCGTTATGAACACGAGACATATTCAAGCAGAAAGCGAGTCTATAGGCTACGATTCCTACTCGATCGAGGATTAAAATGGACCGATGAATCGAGGATTAAGTTTCCTCTCTTTCCAAATCTTGTAACTCCTTTCCATGGAGCAACTTTTAACAAACACATGATCTCCTATATTGAATTCCACGTCCTTTCGATGAAGATCAAGATAACTCTTTTGTCGATTTTGTGAGGTTTTTATACGTTGTCGGATCGTTTGAATCTTTTACGTAGTCATACGTATTCAACTCCGGTCCCAACAACGTTGCTTCACCCACCTCATCCCAAAGATCTTGGAGAACGACACTTTCTTCCATACAACGCTTGAATGGAGCCATGCCAATACTTGCTTGATAAGCTGTTGTTGTAGGAAAACTCCACCAATGGTAAAAACTTGTCCCAACTCCTTGAAATCAAGAACACACGAGTCTTAATAGATCTTCAAGAGTTTGAATAGTCCTCTCCGACCGTCCGTCCAAATCGAGGATGATATGCCGAGCTAAATCGTAAGTCCGTGCCCATAGCTTTTTTGCAAACTAACCCAAAATCTTGAAGTGAATCTTGGGTCTCGATCGTAAACTATGGATACTGCAGATACCATGTAGTCTTACAATCTCGTTTATGTACACATACGAGCAAGACGTTCAAGTGTATAAGTTTCTCGATCGGTAAGAAATGAGCGGACTTGGTCAATCTATCAACAATGACCCAAATCGCATCAATGCCTTGAGAAACCTTAGGAAGACCCCAGAACGAAATCCATGGTAATGTGCTCCCACTTCCATTCGGAATTTCAAGTGGTTGCAATGGACCTTTTGGTACTTGATGCTCCGCTTTAACTCGTTGACAAGTTTACACACCTGAGAGATAAACAGTACGCTTATCTCCCTCTTCATATCGCTTCCACCAAAATGTACGACGAATATCATGATACATTTGGTACTCCCGAGATGGATTGCAAATGGTGTGTTGTGCGCTCCATCATGATATTATACTTTAAATCGTGGTCGTTAGAACACAAAGAAATGGAGTTGACTCAAGTATTCCTTCTTCATCGATTCTTGCTTCCGGCAAGATAGCACCCTCTTCAGACTTTCTTTTTCATACGATCGCCTCCGTGTCCGTAGCTTGAGCGACTTTAACTTTATCGATTAAAGTCGGTTCTACTCAGTATATTTGCTATCATCACATGCGTCCCTCGAGTCTTTAACTCTATCTCCATCCTTTGCAAGTCACACAAAATGGGCCTCAGGTTGACAATAACGCACTCGATTTTTGCATACGATCTTCTACTCAATGCATCGCCTACCACGTTCGCTTTTTCAGGATGGTATTGGATGGTATGATCATAATCTTTCAACAGATTCAAGCCAACGTCGTTGTCGCATGTTGAGTTCCTTTTGAGTGAAGAAATATTTGAGGCTTTTTATGATCCGTAAAGATCTCCACTTTCTCCCCATACAAGTAATGCCTCCAAATTTTAAGTCAAGAAGATAACAATTTGCTAACTCCGGATCATGAGTAGGATAATTCCTCTCATATTCTTTGAGTTGTCGCGAGGCATAGGCTATAACTTTTCCATGTTGCATAAGAACACATCCCAACCCTTTGCTCGAAGCATCATTGTAGATGACAAATCCTCCGAGCCAAAATGGTATTGTCGAACAGTGTTTGAAATAAGTCTCTTCTTGAGTTCTTGAAAACTCTTCTCACATTCTTCGCTCCAACCGAACTTTGTATCTTTTCGAGTCGGTGAGTCAATGGAGTAGCGATTCGAGAAAATCCTTCCACGAATCTCCGATAATAACCAAATTTAAACCGAGAAAGCTACGACTTGGTCCATCGATTTAGGTTGTTCCCGACTTTGAATAGCTTCAATCTTTCTTAAGGTCAACAGATATTCCATGACTTGATACCACGTGCCCAAGGAATGCTACTTCTTCAAGCCGTAACTCGCATTTCTTCAACTTGGCATAAAGCTTATATTCACGAAGCTTTTGGAGTGTCACCTCAAGTGTTGCTCATGATCTTCACGGCTTTTGGAATAAATAAGGATGTCATCAATAAAGACGACCACAAAGTGATCTAAATATTCCTTGAATACTCGGTTCATCATATCCATGAAGGCGTTAGGAGCATTAGTCAATCCAAAGGACATGACTAGGAATTCATAATGCCCGCATCGAGTTACAAAGCCGTCTTTGGAATGTCACGGTTCTAATCTTCAATTGGTGATATCCTAACGAAGATCAATCTTTGAAAAGAATTTGGCTCCTTGCGGTAATCGGGTCAAACAGTCATCAATACGTGGCAATGGATACCTATTTTGATGGTGACATGATTCAACTCCCGATAATCAATACAAAGTCGCATACTCCCATCTTTCTTCTTCACGAATAGTAAGCAGAGCACCCCAAGGAGAAGTACTAGGACGAATAAAGCCAATGTCTAACAATTCTGCAGTTGGGTCTTTAACTCCTCAAGTTCAATAGAGCCATTCGATATGGGGCTTTGGAAATAGGTTTTGTACCGAGTTCAAGGTCGATACAAAATTCAATTTCACGCCTGGGGGGTAGGCGGGGAAGTTCTTGAGGGAATACGTCAGAAATTTATTAACAATAGAAATATCGCTTCAAAACCGGCGTATTTTTGTTTAAATCTGTGACATGAGCTAAGAAAGCTTGACATCCATTTTTCAATAAACGAATAGCTTTATGGCTTGAGATGACCGTGATTGATTTTAATGGTTTGGTCGTTTGAATTCGCATAATAGGTTGATTAGGAATATGAAAGCTAACAACCTTACGAAAACAATCAATTTTTGCATGATAAGTAGTTAACCAATCAATCCCTAGAATCACGTCAAATGCAAGTATTTTTAATGAAATAAGATCGACAGGTAATGTGAGGGTACCGATTTGAACCAAACAAGACTTATAAACAGTGGATGTAATGAAGGTTTCTCCCAACGGAGTTTCCACAGAGATAAGTCAAAGTCTAATTCTCTCCGAGTCAAATTTAATCGATGAGCGCAAGTAGGAGAAATAAAAGAATGGGTAGAACCCAGTATCAAATAAAGTGTAGACTTCATTAGAGTTTATGATAAGCTTACCGTGATGACCTCATTCGGGTTCCTTGCTTCTCGGGAGGTCACAACAAACGCCTCCCTCAGACCTTCTGGTTTTGACTTTTCCGGGACTACCTTTGGTGCCTCCATCCTAGTTGAATTTGTCTTGAAACGACAAAATCGAGCTAAGTGACCTTCTCTTCCACAATTATAACATGCTTTTGGACGCATGGCACGATTCGGACCGATGTGTCCCTCTTCTCCGCATTTGAAGCATATGATAGGTGGTCTTTCTCCTTCCTTAACAACGGTCTTTGGTCTTTGACGTCTTTCCATCATTGTTGAATCTCCGCTTTCTTGAAATGTCCATTCTTATTGTTTTGGCCCCGATTACCACCAAGTGGTTACCATATCCGCCCGTTGATTCCCTCCACGCTTGTTGTCACCGCTTCACGATGACTACTACTCATTTGGTATTATAACTTCTTAAATACCGCTCTCTTTTAGTTCAAGGTTGACTCGTTATCGCGCTACCCACTAATCGAGCCCTATTTACAACATCTGAATACAAACACGGTTTATGAGAAATAAGATGTTGACGTATCTCCGACTTCAAACCTCTTAAAAACATTCGCGCCATTCTCTCTTCATTATCCACCAAGTGGGACGAACCGTGATAACTCCGCAAATTTTGCCTCGTCATGCGACACGGCCATATTGTTTTGTTCCAACTTGATAAACTCCACCTCCTTCATGTGGCGAATACTTTCGGGAAAGTATTTGTCGTTGAATGACTCTGGAACTTCTCCCAAGATATCTTCAAGACAAAGAGGTTGAGTACGTTTTTACCGATTCCCACCAAGAATCACCTCTCCGCCGCAACATAAAGGCTAAGAAAGGAACCTTTTGCTCCTCGGAGCATCCCAAGACATCAAATATCTTGGTAATCTGCTTTATCCATGCTTCCTTGAAGTGGTTTTGGCTCTCCTTAAACTCCGGTGGTCAGCTCCTTGAATTGTTTAGCGGTGACCGCCGAGAGTTTTCCGTGTTTCACCCCACGTTTTGGGTGAGTCATTCTCGCTTTCTTTGTTGCATAAATTGCATAAAGCCTCCGAACATTTGATCATTCATCATTTGGTCGTTGTTGTTGTTTGCATGAGGATTATCGCCTTCGATGCACATTATCCCGATTATTGATATGTGGTGAATCAACGATCGCTTTGTGCTCCATTCTTTATTCTCAACATTCTCGGATGTCATTTTCAGACATCGCCACAAAACAAAAGATTAATTGACATTTAACAATTATCTTTATATTCTGACCGACCAATAAAATAGCACAAAAACTTAGGTAGTTCATACTAGCGAAGGTATTCCCCGTCTCTCCCCTCCTAGTACTTTTCTCACATCTTAGCCAGGGATCATATCCCTTAGCTTTGATACCAAACCGTGACGCCCCCAAAATTAGGTATACATCACCCATCTTGGGTCGCCACTTACATGGTATGTAATTTAAATACAATTTATTAACATATCCGTAGTGTACAATACGACATAAAGCGTGAGTTTAAATACAAATATCGTCTACTAGATATTATACAAACTCAAACAAAAGTCCTCATTACAATTATTATCACACTATTTCACGTAATAGTGAGGACTACTAATGCTATCTTCGGGACCATCACTCGCTTCCGACTCGTCCCCAAATTTATATTCTCATTTCTCAAGAGAATAAAGTGAAAGAAAGGGTGAGCTCAACTAGCCCAAAGAAGAAATATTATGACTAAGATAATGCAAAATAAATTATCAATAGTCTTCAACAATGTTAAACCGATAAAATACAATAGACAACCAGTTTAATCGCAGTAATGAATATGCAATCCATTAAAAGAGTCAAGTAGAAAATAAAATCTACTATCTTTTATGATTTTAAAAGGTTTTTCATCATCTTTATTATATTTGAGACTCAAACTTTAATAAATAATTCACATCATCGAATCACCCCCGCACTACTACGGCCGAGGATATTCTTTAGTATCACGATCACAATTATTCCTCGCACTACTGCCGAGAATAGTTGTGTATTTGTATTCATTAATGGTCATGATCATGCCAACAATCGTCCATCAATGCACTACTACCATCGAGGATTTTTTTTTTTACCACATCATTTGTAACATTACGGTCATGATTACAATCGAATAATCCTCGGTCATAATCATACCAAGTCCATCCATGCTCTACAAAAGCCATGATGACTTTAAAAAAATATAAAAATGAGGATGATGACAATGATATAAGAATTCAATAAAACAAGTTCAAGAATTATTTTATCCAGAATTTTAACGTCCAAATTGTCAACATGACTTCTTTTCAGAGAGTAAAATTCAAGAATGATCAAGAATATTTCCATGAAAAGATATCTTTGGATGAAACGCAAATATCAAGGATATTCTACTAATTTCATGGAGTATAGAAGTCAAAGTTTTAACCAACTGGGTATAATAAAGAATGGAATAACAAAAGAAATCACCATGCATGCGGTGCTTGCAGATGATGATTATTCCAATGAGAATAATAATAACGGAACCGTGTCGTGAAATTCACACCAAGCGGGATGTTCCAACAGAATAATAAAGATGGAACGCATCCGGTGTAAAACACATGATAGGATATTCCAACAGAATGATAAAGACGGAACCAGTCCCGTGTAAAACACATGCATGGATGTTCCAATGTAATAATAATAAAAGCGGAACCGTGTCCGGTGTAAAACACATGAGACAGGATGTTCCAGCAGAATAATAATAAAGACGGAACTGTGTCCTGGTGTAAAACACATGCATGAGGATGTTCCAATGTAATAATAGAAGAATGTCACCAAGTATAGGGTAGATCAGCGTATACAAAAGTTATTCAAATGTAATAATAAGCAATGGAATAACATAAGGATTTCACCAAGTATAGGGTATACCGCAGATACAAAGGTTATGTATAGGGTATGCCACTTTTACAAAAGTTATTCCAATGTAATAATAATGAATGGAATAATGTAAGTTCTCTTCAAGAAGAAAGAATAACACCCCTCACCGTAAAATAACCTGAATATAGAAGTAATGAAGTAGCGAATACTCTTCTTCTTTCTATAACTTTCTCTCTATACTTCTCTCTATAATTCTCTCTGAGTTTCAATGAATTCGTAAAGAAAATAATGAAGGAATGAGCTTCTATTTATAGGAAAATGGAATGCATAAGTAATTAATCCATGAACGGTCCAGCATTGATTTACTTTAACTGACTATCCATGTTTAAAGAAAAAATCTTTTAAATAAAATATAATATATTCTATTTATATAAAAACATTTTACTATGCAAAACACTATGCAAAAAACTATATAAAAACACTATGCATAATAAAATATAATATATTTTATTTATAAAATAACTTTAATAAAGTATTCATTTTATATAAAAGATGTTTCGCTTTTATTACGTTAATAATACGAATAAAACAAAACGTCATTATCGCTATAATAATTCATATTATTAATCGACAATAATGGAATCAAAACTAAGTGACTTCTCACATAAGCATCAATAATCAATACCGTGTGCTACTATGCAACCACACGACATCGCATTTTTACTACCGAAAGTAGTTCAACAAAGATCAACGGTAAAACTTCCGCCGTTATTTCAATAAAATATTTTGTCTTTTTCTCAATCCGACAATAATTTCATTGTGGGGTCCACCAATGATTGAGTAGTTGTATTTAATATTCCCGCTAAACCGAATATTCTCGACCAATCGAATATAATATAACCACTTGTATATACTTTGCAAATTTATAAATATTACCCACAACTATAACATTATATCAAATTATTCCATAATATTCAAAAATAATATTTATAGAAAATTCATCTTTATTTATAAAAGCTGGGTCTTACAATTAGACATAAATATATTTAAATTTTATTTATTTATATTTTGATCTCAAGTAAAATATACATAAATAAAGTTCCATTCATATTCACCGCTTCTTTCGTACATTATATTTAAGAGTTAATATTAATTGATTTTAATTAAGTTAAATGTTTGGTTGCTAAACATCCATCTATTATTACCTATACTAATATTAATACTTTTCTTAATAGAATATCTGTAATTATTCTTGTAAATATTTTATATTAAATATAAATCTTATATATTAGAATAGGCTTTATTCTGTTGTATTTAGTCAATATCTCTTTTCTAGTTTCTAGCATTTGATGACTGATAACCCATGTATATTAGGGATCTCAATGAATGAAATACACCACGGAACAATTTCCTTTATGGTATCAAAGCTGGTTCCTTCCTCCCCATCTCAACCCTAGCCTTCTTCTTCTTCCTCCCTTCCCTTTGCTCCGTCGTGCCTCCTTATCATCATGGCCGATCAACCCAAATTCCATCCTGCTTTGGCTATCACTAACGTCAAATCTCTCATCCCTATTACGTTAGATCATGATTCTAGCCAATATCATTCTTGGGCAGCCCTCTTCAAGGTTCACGCACGAGTTTATAATGTGCTTGATCACATCATCCCCCCACTGGATGAGACGGCCAAGAAGATGGCACAAGATGCAAAGGCAGCCGATCCCGTCCTTTGACACCACCTCGACGACCGCTTAGTATTCACGTTGGTCGATGCAAACCGTATCACAAGACATCCTTAATTCCATTCTTGTGAACGATGACTCGGCTGAGAATGGTTGGAAACGTATTGCGGCGATTTTTCAGGACAATAAACACTCGAGAGCTGTTCACCTCGATCGAAAACCAATTCACAAATACGAATTTGGAGGATTTTCCCACCACCACTGCCTATTGCAATCGACTCAAGCTTTTAGCCGATCAATTGGCGAATGTTGATGCTCTAGTCTCTAATACTCGATTGGTGTTGAAAATGATTGCTGGATTAACATATGCTTATGCTGGTTTTGTGACTCACATTCAACAACATGACCCATTACCGAGTTTTCAGACGACAAAATCCAAGTTAGCTTTGGAGGAGACAACGATCCTTCAACGGGCCGCTCGTGAGTCGGGTTCCACTGCTCTTGTCACTAATTCCCAGCAGTCCGATGATGACATAAATTACCCCATTCCATCTCAAGGTCATTCATCTCATCATCGGCATAATAATACTCACAATAATAATCGTGGGAATAAGGGACAAAATAAGAAAAATAATAAACACAATGGCGGAACCCTAGTGAAGGGCTTGCGATCTTCTGATTGAGATGAACACCCATGCATGGACGTGGTGGATCGGAGACAAATAACACAATAAACCATGGCCTGGCGTACCGTGGTCTTGGCAAAAAGGGGTGCTTGCTTGGGGTTGCACTCTTCTTGCCCATTTCCCACATTCAATTGGGCTCTGCCTAATGCTCCCTACGCACGCCTTTTCAACCGAATTTCGGGTCCAAGGCCTCCGCAGGCCCTCAATGCCAATGCACCAAGCCCAACTGACATTGAAGCAGCTCTTCACACTCTCAGCCTTGTGCAACCCGATCTGTCATGGTATATGGACACCGGGGCGACATCTCATATGACATCCGCGCAAGGTAATCTCTAGTCTTATTTTAAATTGAGCACTGATCGTGGTATAATTGTCGGAAATGGCCATTCTATTCCTATTCGTGGTTTTGGTAGTGCTAAATTATCTCCCCCTCACCCTCCATTGGAGTTAAAAAATGTTCTCCATGCCCCTAATTTAATTAAAAACTTGGTTTTCGTTCAAAAATTTACTATTGATAACCAAGTTTCTGTTGGATTTGACCCTTTTGGGTTTTATGTGAAGGACTTTCAGATGGGGCTGGCACTAATGAGATGTGATAGTCGGGGCGAGCTTTATCCTCTCACCACTTCCACCAAAAATCAAGCCATCTTACCTTCACCTTTTGCAGCTTTGTCTTCTTCTCTTTGGCATAACCGTTTGGGTCACCCGGGAGCACCTGTTTTAGACTCCCTTAGGCGGAATAATTTGATTTCATGTAATAAAACTAGAAACTCTCGTTTTTGTCATTCGTGCCCTCTTGGTAAACATGTTAAATTGCCATTTGTTGATTCTCATAACTCTACTTTTATGCCATTTGATATTTTGCATAGTGATTTGTGGACATCTCCTGTTGTGAGTTCTTTGGGTCACAAATATTATGTACTTTATTTGGATGATTATTCGAAATTTTTATGGACATTTCCCATTTCCAAAAAATCTCAAGTATACTCCACCTTTCTTACCTTTCGAGCCTATGTCAACACTCAATTCGAAAGGGAATTAAAAAATATCCAATGTGACAATGGTAGAGAATATGACAATGGTTCTTTTTTGCGTTTGTGTGAAGTATTGATCGATTTCGCAATCAATGAATACGTGCAAGTATACACGGTCAACAAGTAATAAAGTGAAAGTAGAGTATCGTTTCCACGATGAATTATTTAATAAAAATTACCAAATAATAACTCTTAACCAAATCAATTTTATTTAAACAATTGTAAATTGTGATTTTTCTAATTAAGAAAACTAAATTAACAATTAAAAGAAATTATTCTAAAATAAATCAAATAAACAAAACTAAGATTTGAATGAATTCAGATAAATAAGGATTAAGACTTCAATATCCCCAATTATGAACTCTAAATCAATTATCCAATTATCCCAATATTTATGCCTACTGAATTGTTAACAAGAATTCTCAAATGCCAAAAGTCCTTTTCCAAGTGATCAATTGCCTTCTATTTAATCCAGATTAATCTTGCTATATTCCTATGTAAAACAATTGAATTAAACTCTTTTCAATCCCAATTCCTTATGTGTTACATGCGGTGAACAGATATTTCCATTGAATTCACAAACCTAATTATTCACTTTGCAAATAACTAAATCACATGATATCATGCCCATTCTAACCCTAGAATTCTCTTTTAATTCCTTCAGAGTAACAAGGTAATTCTTGATCGATAATTAATCAATAAGCATAAGACAAGATAAACAATTCACTTTGACACAAATAATTGGAATAAATCAAATAACTAATTTATAGCCATAAAAGGTTCAATTGAAATCTTAATAAAAGAGTTAGTTCATAATTAATGAATTAAAACCAAGAATCCACAATTGAATAGACATTAAAAGATAAAAGTATGATAAGAGAAGAGAATAGAATACATTGTCGTCAAGAAACCGATGCTCCCTCTTGCGCTTCGCTTCTTGATCTCCAGTGTTCTTCAATTTGCTTCAATATCCAATGGCTAATTAAGAATTAGGGTTTATATTCTAATCTTATAGAGTATTTTATCTAAGCTAATCTATGTATTCTCCCTTTATTTTATGCCTAACATCATGTATTTATAGGTTACAAGTCTAATTTTTAGCTTAGGAACAAACCCATTCCAATTTGGAGTCAAAAAGGTGTCAAAATTCGCCCCAAAATGTGTCCAAGCCTCACCACTCTTCCCCAGCGGCCCCAAATTTGGGCACTGCGATGGAACAACGACCATTAAGCGCCTACGTTGCAAATAAGCTTTGAAATGGGCATGCGCAAGCGCTAGCCCATTTTTTGGAAATTTTTTGCTCCGACGTCCTTTGGGAAAATGGTTATAACTTCTTCGTCCAAACTCTGATTTTGATGATTCAAGATGTTCCAGAAAGAGGAGACGTAGATCTACAACTTTCATTCTTTAAGTTTTTTGAAATAAGGTCTGGAGAAATACTCAAATTGGCTCTGAAGTGACTACTGTGTAAATGGCAAATCGAAAACGCAAATCTAGCCACCCCGAACGTCGATCCAAGTAACTTTTATCCCAATTCCTACAAAACAACATAAAACATGAATGAATAGACACAAACACTTAAAATCAACCAAAAGATTAAGCTCAAACGCATTCAATTATGAGTATAAAACTCACTCATCAAATACCCCCAAACGTAAACCTTTGATTGTCCTCAAGCAAAAATACAAAAGAACTAAAAATAAACAACCGAACTCAACTACATGAATGCATATGCATGATCTACTTCCTAATATACCTACGAACCCAGTAATAAATCAGTATGATATATAGCAGCAGGCCTCAAAGATACCATTGATACTCAAACAATATATCCAATCAAGTTAAAATCCATAACTCTAACCAATTAGTCAATCCAAACCAGTCATCTCCCATGTTGTGTGTGTGTGCTTGTTAACCATTCTAACCAACCACTGTTCAAGATAATCACATAACAAACTTCTTAGAAGGAAAATTGCAGTTCCAATTCAATTACTTTTGTGAACATGACAACTCTAGTTAAAATTAAGCAATTACCAAGTCTAAGGGTAAATACATGATTTATTTCTACTTTTATTCAATCACGAGGGCATTTTTGCTCTTTCTCGTGTTTTATTCATTTTTTTTTATTTTTTTCTCATGGTTGTGTAATGTCTTTTTCCCTTAGGCTTTTCAGTGCTACCTTAACGAGCTTTCGACCAACGACTCCCAAGCCATTAAGACCTTAGGGCGCTAGGTGTAAAGACAATCCCCTCGGGCTTACTTACTCAAATAACAAAGGCCACAAAACTAGACAAGCATGCCACGATGTTTATTCTTTTTTTTTCTTTTTCTGGATTTTCTATATTTTTTTTTCTTTTCATCATTTCTTCATTTTTTTTCATTTTGTATATATATATCCCATAGATTCCCCCAAACTCAAGCTTTTACGTCATTCCAACCTTTACTGCCAGTTCACTAATTTCCTTAAATTTTAACCAAGAATTTCCCTCAGAAACAAATTATGAAACTCTTGAACCAAGTGGATTCAAACAGTTAAACTTTAAGTGCTAACCGGTTACATAAGTTTAAGACAGGCTCAGATTATCATCATGATTAAAATTAGAACTCATCATCAATTATCAATACTGTTCAAGTTAACATGCAAAACCAATCTTATCATAGGCCGAGCTAAGACCACACTAACCGATCACACAGATTCATGCAAAAAAAATATGCAATTATACTACATGAACACATACTAATGCAACACATATATGAATATGCAAATAACTACCATGTATTATATGCAACCTAAAAAAAACAATGCTAACACATAAAAAAAATGAACTACCATGAAGATAACTAACTATATGCAATACGACACTAAAATGCCCCCAAACTTAAACTAGACATTGTCCTCAATGACTAAAATAGAAAAAATTAAAGCAGAGGACTTCCCTGAAAATATAGCAATCTTCCTCCTTGTCCGCTAAGTTTGGAGAATATGCTAGGCACATGGAACAAATTGGGCACCACACTTGAATTTGACTTGAATAACCTGTAAAACCATGATAGAAGCAGTTTTATTAAATCCTACATAAATGAAAATTCAAAACTACTAATATAAAACCTAATAAAAACTAAAAATAAAAATTAAACTTGGGTTGCCTCCCAATAAGCGCTTGTTTTATAGTTTCAACCTGACTTCTTCAATTCTCTATCCAATTCCCCTATGAAAATTGAGGAACCCTCCATCCATCAGTAGCAATGTCTCTTTTGGGAGGTTCCCATTAACAAAAACTCTTGAATTGAAGTCACCTAACATGCTCTTTGTAGATAGGTTCCCTATTAAGAACGTCCAACAACTAGGTGTTTTCTACATTATGTCTATGATCAGATTGGGGCATTGAAGCTTAATAAACATAATGGAATCTTCCTCTATCTTCTCCTTTTCATCCCACCATGACTCCTGTTGTCTTTAGCTCTTTATGTCACAAAGAGCTTTCTTGACGCATTTACATGACTTCCAATTGTGTGACGCCCCCAAAATAGGTATACATCACCCATCTTGAGTCGCCAAATACATGGTACTAAATTCAAATACAACTTGATTTTACAACAGTCGTGTAAAATATGACAAAATACATGCTGTGAGTTTTAATACAAATATTGTCATCTAGACAATATCCACACTTAATTTAGTCCTCATTACATTTATTATTACACTATTTAACAGAATAATGAGGACTACTAAGACACCATCTCGGACCATCACTCCGTTCCCCGACTAGTCCCGGCTACGTTCTCATTTCCGTAAGAGAAACGGTGAAAGAAAGGGTGAGCTCAACTAGCACAAGAAGAAATATTATGACTAAGATAATGCGAGAATAAATTATCATTAGTCCTCAACAAAGGTTAAACCGATAAAATACAATAGACATCAAGTTTAAGCTGCAAATGAACATGCAATCCATTAAAAGAGTCAAGTAGAGAATAAAATCTACTATTTTTTATGATTTAAAAAGGTTTTTCATCACTTTTATCGCTGAGACTCAATTTAATAAATAATCCACATCATCCCTACACTACTGCCAAGGATATTCATTAGGGTCACGACCACAAATTATGTTCGAGGCATAGTATCTCACGTTATTTGATTCAATTATTGTCGATATTTTATATATTATTAAATCAATAATTAAAATGACAGAGTTATTAATATTATTATTTGCAATATTAACGATGACTAGAAGTTCTGTCAAGGAGAGGTTTGGTCACCTAATTGCACACCAATAGGGAGAAATCTTTATTGGAAAGCCCCCTCTTTCCTGGGAACGACATGGTCGATTAATATTGTGAATTATAATAATGATGATAAAAATTGTTAAGAATATTGAGGTAATTTTTATGAAGTATTTGTTGTATTTTTGGACCCCCCATTTACCCATTTTTAAATTTATCGGTGAAAAGTTATCTCAGTTTTTTGTATATATATATATATATATATATATATATATATATATATATATATATATAAGAAGTATGTCATATAGATAGATTGATATTAGGGGGAGGATTTAAGGGACACGGGAGGAGTCTTATTATTGGTATATATATATATATATATATATATATATATATATATATATATATATATATATATACATATTTGATAGTTAGAAGATTTGGCGGTGGTAATCACGGGGGTAACAACCCGTGATTTATCAGGCATGTTATATATATATATATATAATATATAATATATGTAAGACCCCAACTTATTATTAATGAAATTTAATTTTCTCTATTTTGAAATAGTAAGGGTTGATTTGATTAATGTGGATAGTTATGGGTAAAATACACAAATATTTTAAAATAAGCAAGTGGTTATAAAATATTCATTGTTGTCGGGGAATATTCGTTTGGTCGTGGAATATTCTTGCTGTTGGGGAATATTCGTACGACGACGCAGACTTTTGTGGGCCCCATAACGAAAAGCGATTGGATGAAGAAAACGACAAATATAAGTTGTTTAAAAAAATATACAGAAGTAGTTATTCAGATTATCTTGTTAAAATACTCAAATTGGTTAAAACACAAGAAGCACACCAGTATTGCACCAATTATTGATTCTTACGTAAGAAGGCACTACTTAATAATGGTTACAAAGAATTCTTCGCTCAAAGATTTTATTGATTCAATAATTGTTGTATTGATATTTTATATTACTGTTGTTTCAATAAATTGTCATTACACAGTATTTTCTATTATCGGAGCAATAATTCATATTATCTGAATAATATTATTGGATAACATTATTGGCAATGTCTAGAAAGTTCTGTCTAAGGAAAGGTTTGGTCACCTAATCATTGCGCCAAGAAGGAGAAATCTTTATTCGAAAACCCCTCTTCCAGGGGCGCTGGTTGTCAATATTGTGATTCGTAATATTATTTGTGAATAATTAATTATTGATTCATATGATAAGAAAAATATTGATTTTATGTGGATATAGATGGAGAAAATTTTAATGTGACAATTGTTGAAAATTGAAATTTTATCTTTTCTCGATAAAATAATTCATTTAAATATATTATTATATTTTAATAATATAATAATGGTGATATTTTTACAACGAATGTGGGATATATGAGTATCTGAAGAGGAAGAGTATTTTTGTTACAATAAATGTTTAAAACATGTTAAACATGTCATGGCAATACCCATTTATCGATGAAATTTGATTATATTGTAAAATCGCTTCGCTTATAGATTTCGGTCAATTTTGTTTGGAATTTGGAAAAACTTTCTTCGCAAAGTTGTAGAAAATTGAATTTTCTATAAAAAGTCATTGAGATTTGAATTTTTTGGCAAAAGGGCTATTTATTATGAATTATTGAAGTTCAAGTTCAAATAATTGATTTTGGAAGTTTAAAATATTTAAAATTCGAAAAAATTTTTTTTTTGTTGTTAGTCTTGTGTAGTGGGTTGGTTGGTGGCTGATGTTGGGCAAATTAAGTGTGCGTTGGAAAAATATATATATATATTATTAATTTATTAAATTTTCGCTTTGGTGTTCTAAGCAATTTCCTATAAATAGGTGCTTAGGTTAGAATTGAAAATCACACCTTAAGCTCAAGTTTTCTCTCTATATTATCGAGCGTATTCTTGTGAGTATTTTGAGTATACTTTGAGTATTTGCTATACGGTGCAAGTTCAAGTCATGCCTTTATATCCTGTTTTAACTAGAAGTATTGTCTTTGTGAGGTAAGGGATATTATTTTTTAGTAATGATATTATTTCTTCAATATCATTATGTTGAAATATTGATCCAAGTTTTTATCAAATTTGGAACTTTTGGTGTCTGAGTTACTTATTCACGATACGACATTATTCACGAATACTGCAAGACTATTCATGAAAAAATGAAAAATTTTCTTTTCGTTCAAAATATCTATTCGGATACTAGCTTTGATTGTATCCATGTTTTGATCATTCTTGAATTTTACACCACCGTAATTATTTTTGAGGTATTTTTGGACATGGATAAAACAAAGTACTAATCCTTAATCCTTAATCCTTGTCATTTTGTTTCTTTGGATTCATTTCTTCAAAATATTTTTCATCATCCTCGGTCTTAAATGATGATATTATTGAATATCTTTGGCTCAGTAGTGCAAAGATGAATGATTTGAAGAATATCTTTGGTCAGTAGTGCAAAGATGAACATGTGTTTAGATGAACATGACTAATCGATGAATATCTTTGGCTCAGAAAGTGCAAAGATGAATATTTGATTCCGAGATATATATTGATTGATGTTACAGGATAAAAGATAGACGATGAACTTTTAAATTCATACATGTAGAAGATAGTAGTTTGCATTCTCTACTTAACTCTTCTAATGAATTATTATTTTCACGCGAATATTGATTTAAAATTTGTTGCCTATTGTATTCTATTAGATTTTTCCCCGTTGAAGACTAACGATAATTTGTTGTATATTATCTTAGTCATAATATTCTTTATCGGGCTAGTTGAGCTCACCCTTTTCCTTTTTGTTCCATTTTTTCTTCTCGGGGAGGCGAGAATATAAGCGAGTCACGTAGCCTGGGGTATGAAATGAAAGTTCTAGAGAGAGTTGTTTAGTAGCCCTCACCATTTTTGTAAAATAATGTATCAATAAATGTGATGAGGATTTATTTGAGTATAGATATTGTCTGAAGATAATATTTGTATTCAAACTCACGCTTTCTTGTTGTAATAATAAAGTTGTAGTTGTTTCGCACCATGTATTGACAACTCGGAATGGGTGATGTATACCTATTTTGGGGGTAATCACGGTTGGTATCGAGCTTAGGGATATGATCTCAGCGGAGATCGGGTAATAGAACTAGGAGGGAGAGACGAGTAAATCCTTCGCTAGTGTGTCCTACCTAAGCTTATTTGTTAGTTGGTCAAGATATAAGGATATTATATGATATATTGATTTCCTTAATTAACCCTTGTTTTATGACAATATTTGAGAATGTCGATCGAGAATATTAACAATAGAAATTAGATCGTGGAGACGCTCAGACTCACCACAGAGAGAACGCGCAACAGTGGCAATGTTTCTCCCGTGAACAACCTGTTGAAAGCGAGATGATGAACGAGGGATGTTTAGAAGCTTTTTCATAGTTCATGCAAAATCGCATTTAGGAGACTCGTGTTCAAAATACTGAGGAGGAAATGATAGAATTCACGGGTTGTCACAACCAAGCAAGCTCAAAAGTTGGGACCACTAGAATTTAAGGGAAAGTCGATCCGATCATAGCGGAAACATGGGTCAAGCAAATTACCAAGATATTCGATGTCTTGGGATGCACGAGGAACAGAAGGTTCCATTCGCCACCTTTATGTTCCGTGGGCGAGGCGGATCATCTTGGTGGGGAGTTCGTGTAGCGCACTCCATCCACCAAGACTCAAAGATGTCTTGGGAGACGTTTGAAACTATTTAATGACAAATACTTTCCCGAAAGTGTTCATTATATGAAGGAAGTGGAGTTCATCGATTAGAACAAAAAACAACACGACGGTGTCTCAAAGACGAGGCAAAGTTTGCAGAGTTATCCAGTTTGCACCTCATTTGGTGGAGAATGAGGAACGTATGACATGGATGTTTCGAGAGGTTTGAAACCCAAGATACGAAAATATCTCATTTCTCAAAAAATTCTCTCTATTCAGATGTTGTTAATGTGGCTCAATTGTTAGAAGCGAGATAACGAGTATGTTCAACCAGAGGACCATAACCGTGGATCGTATCGGAGATAAAGATCAACAGAATAATGATAACCAAAGGAGAAAGAAAAGCAGACGGACAAAAATGGTAACCACTGGTGGTAATCATGGCCATAAAAATAGAAGAAGCGAAATCGAGGAGGAGATTTTAAAAGAGGAGATTTAACAACGACCATGTGAAGACGACAAAGGTCTTAAGAAGAATCGGTTCTAAGGGAGGAGAACGACCACACCGTTATATGCTACAAATGCGAAAAGAGGGACATATCGATCCAAATTGCCCACACAAGATTCAAGGTATGCTATAATTGTGGAAAGAAAGGACATATCGCCGAGATCAGATTATGCAGAATGAAACCTAGTTCAATGGGGGACGGTGACTCAAAAAGATCGTCTTTAAAAGTCAAAGTCAACGGTTCCGGAAGAAGGCGTTTGTTATGATTTGGTCAAAATGCGAGAACCCAAATGAGGTGATCACGGGTAAGCTATTTATAAATTTTCGCGAAGTTTATACCTTACTGATAACACGGTCTTTACCCATTCATTTATCTCTCCGCATGTGCTCAACGCTTAAACTTGACTCAGGAGAAATTAGACTTTGACCTATCTCTGTAAGACCCCAAATTTTATTATTAATGAAATTTAATTTTTCTATTTATTATTTTAAAATAGTAAGGGTTGATTTGATTAATGTGGATAGTTAGGGGTAAAATACGCAAATATTTCAAAATAAGCAAGTGGTTATAAAATATTCATTGTTGTTGGGAATATTCGTTTGGTCGTGGAATATTCAGATTGTTTGGGAATATTTAAACGACCATAGCAAATGACCATGTGTGGGCCCCATAACGAAAGCGATTGGATGAAGAAAACGACAAATATAAGTGGTTTAAAAATAACTACAGAAGTTGTTATCATTATCATCGTTAAAATACCCGGTGGTTAAAACACAAGAAGATATACCAGTATTGCACCAATTATTGATTCTTACGTAAGAAGGCACTACTCAATAATGGTTACAAAGAATTACTTGCTCAAGATTTTATTGATTTAATAATTCTTTGCGTTGATATTTTATATTGTTGTTTCAATAATTGTTATTACACAAGATTTTTTCATTATCGAAGCAATAATTCATATTATTTGAATAATATTATTAGATAACATTATTGGCAATGTCTAGAAAGTCATTTCTAATGAGAGGTTTGGTCACCTAATGCTGCCAAGAAGAAGAAGAAATTCTTATTGGAAAGCCCCTCTTCACCGGGAACCGCCTGGTTCATTAATATTGTGATTTCGTAATATTATTTGTGAATAATTAATTATTGATTCATATGATGAGGAAAATATTGATTTTATGTGGATATAGATGGAGAAAAATTTTAATGTGACAATTGTTGAAAATTGAAATTTTATCTTTTTCCGATAAAATAATTATTTAAATATATTATTATATTTTAGTAATATAATAATGGTGATATTTTTACAACGAATGTGGGATATATGAGTATCTGAGTAGGAAGACTATTTTTGTTGCAATAAATGTTTAAAACATGTTAAACATGTCATGGACCCCATTTATTGATCGAAATTTGATTATATAATTGTAAAATCGTCTGTTTGTGGATTTCCAATTTCGCTTTGGAATTTGGAAAAACTTTCTTCCGCAAAGTTGTAAAGAATTGAATTTCCTATAACAACTTGCGAGATTCAATTTTCTCGATAAAAGGACTATTTATTATGAATTATTGATGTTCAAATTCCTAATAATTGATTTTGGAAGTTTTAATTATTTTAAATAATAAAAACGTTTTTGATTTGTTTGGTAGACTTATTTGTTGTCAAGCATGGCTGAATTCAGATCATAGATTGTGTGCGTAGGAATTTATATATAATATATTAATATTATATTAAATTTTTCGCTTTGTGTTCTAAGCAATTTCTTATAAATAAGGTGCTTAGGTTAGAATTGAAAATCACACCAGAAACTGAAATTTTCTCTCTCTATATTATCGAGCGTATTCTTGTGAGTATTTTGAGTATAATTTGAGTATTGCTATTCGGTGCAAGTTCAAGTCATAGCCTATATCCGGTGTTTCAAATTGTAAGTCTTGATCTTCGAGGTAAGGATATTTTTTTTTGTAATGATATTATTTCTTCAATATCATTATGTTGAAATATTGATCCGAAATTTTTATCAAATTTGGAACTTTTGGTGTAGGAGTTACTATTCACGATACTATGCAGTCTTATTCACGATATACCTATAATTATTCATGAATACTCAGACTATTCACCTAAAAATGAAATTTCTTCTTTTTGTCCAAAATATCTATTATGGATACTAGCTTTGATTGTATCCATGTTTTGATCATTCTTGAATTTTACACCACCGTGATTATTTTTGAGATATTTTTGGACGTGGATAAAACAAAAGTACTAATCCTTAATCCTTAATCCTTGTCATTTTGTTTCACCGATTCGTTTCTTAAAAAAAAATATATTTTCATCATCCTCGCCTTAAATGATGATATTATTGAATATCTTTGGCCCAGTAGTGCAAAGATGAATGATTTTCAAGAATATCTTTGGCCCGTAGTAAAAGATGAAGCAGTGTTTAGATGAAACACTAATTAATCGATGAATATCTTCGCCCGTAGTGCAAAAGATGAATATTTGATTCCGGATGTATGTTGATTGATGTTACAGGATAAAAGATAGACGATGAACTTTTAAATTCATACATAGAAGATAGTAGTTTGCATTCTCTACTTAACTCTTCTAATGAATTATTATTTCATTGCTAATATTGATTTAAAATTTGTTGTCTATTGTATTCTATTAGATTTTTCCCCGTTGAAGACTAACGATAATTTGTTGTATATTATCTTAGTCATAATATTCTTTATCGGGCTAGTTGAGCTCACCCTTTTCCTTTTTGTTCCATTTTTCTTCTCGAGATGCGAGAATATAACGAAGTATTTAGCCTGTGGGTATGGAATGAAGGTTCTAGACAGAGTTGTTTAGTAGTCCTCACCATTTTGTAAAATAATGTACCAATAAATATGATGAGGATTTATTTGAGTATAGATATTGCCTGAAGATAATATTTGTATTCAAACTCACGCTTTACAATTGTAATAATAAAGTTGTAGTTGTTTTACGCATCATGTATTGACAACTCGTAATAGGTGATGTATACCTATTTTGGGGGCGCCACAATTGGTATCGAGCTTAGGATATGATCTCCAAGTGAGATCTGGGAATAGAACTAGGAGGGAGAGACGAGTAAATCCTTCGCTAAGTGTGTCCTACCTAAGCTTATTTGTTAGTTGGTCAAGATATAGGATCTTATGTGATATATTGATTTCTTAATTAACCCTTGTTTTATGACAAGATTTGAGAATGTCGATCGAGAATATTAACAATGGAAATGAGACCGTGGAGACGCTCGTACTCACCAACGAGGAGAACGGCAACAGTTGGCAATGTTCCTCCGTGAACAACACCATTGAGAGCGATGATGATGAACGAGGGATGTTTAGAAGTTTTTTGGTAGCTCATGCAAAATCGCACGAGGAGACTCGTGTTCAAAATATAGGAGGAAATGATAAGAATTCACAAGTTATCACAACCAAGCCAGCTTCAAAGAGTTGGGACCACCGAATTTAAGGGAAAGCCGATCCGATCACGGCGGAAACATGGGTCAAGCAAATTACCAAGATATTCGATGTCTTGGGATGCACGGAGAACAGAATGTTCCATTCGCCACCTTTATGTTCCGTGGCGAAGGCGATCATCGGGTGGAGTCTCGTGAAGTTGACTCCATCCACCACCGCACTCAAAGATGTCTTGGGAGACGTTTCAGAGCTATTTAATGACAAATACTTTCCGAAAGTGTTCGGCTATATGAAGGAAGTGGAGTTCATCGATTGGAACAAAACAACACGACTTGTCTCAAAGACGAGGCAAAGTTTGCAGAGTTATCCGTGTTTGCACCTCATTTGGTGGAGAATGAGGAACGATGACGCGGATGTTTCGAGAGGTTTGAAAACCCTAAAGATACGCATAATATCTCATTTCTCATAAATTTTCTCTATTCGGGGAGATGTTGTTAATGTGGCTCAATTGTTAGAAGCGAGATAACGAGTATATTCAACCGAGGACCATAACCGTGGATCGCATCAGAGATAAACAACCAATGTAATAATGATAACCAAACGGAGAAAGAAACAGACGGACAAAAATGGTAACCACTGGTGGTAATCATGGCCATGAAAATAGAAGAAGCGAGTCAGAGGAGATTTAAAAAGAGGAGATTTAACAACGATTATGTGAAGACGATAAAGGTTGCGTGCAAAGAATCGGTTCTAAGTGGAGGAGAACGACCACCCATTATATACTACAAATGCGGAAAAGAGGGACATATCATTCAAACCGCCCACAACGATTCAAGGTATGCTATAATTGTGGAAAGGAAGGACATATCGCCGAGATTGTACGCAGAATAAACCTAGTTCAATGGGGATGGTGACTCAAAAGATCGTCCCGTAAAAGTCAAAGTCAACAGTTCTCGGAAGAGCGTTTGTGTGGATCGGGTCATAATGCGAGAACCCAAACGAGGTGATCACGGGTAAGCTATTTATAAATTTTGCGTAAGTTTATACCTTACTTGATACCGGTGCATACCCATTCATTTATCTCTCCGCTTGTGCTCAACGCTTAAACTCGACTCCGGAGAAATTAGACTTTGACCTATCTCGTGGAAACTCCATTAGGAGAAACTTTCATCACATCCATCGCTTATAAATCTTGTTTGATTCAAGTTGGAACCATCACCTTACCATTGTCAATCTATCTCTATAAAGATACTTGTTTTTGATGTGATTTTAGGGATTGATTGGTTAACTACTCATCATGCCAAAATTGATTGTTTTCGTAAGGTTGTTAGTTTTCATATTCATAACCAACTGTTGTATTTAATTCAAGCAACTAAACCATTAAAATCAATCACCGCATATCTAATCATAAAGTTATTCGCTTATTGAAAAACGGATGTCAAGCTTTCTTAGCCCATGTTATGGATTTGAATAAAGACACGCCAAATTTGAATAATATTTCGTTGTTATTGATTTTCCGACGATTTCAAGAACTTCCCGCCTACCCCGTAACGTGAAGTTAAATTCTTTATTGATCTTGAACCCGTACAAAGCCCATTTCTAAAACCCCATATCGAATGGCTCCTATTGAACTTCAGAGTTAAAGGTCCAACTACGTGAATTGTTGGACATCGGTTTCATTCGCCCTAAGACATCTCCTCGGGGTGCTCCCCTTTTTTTATTCGTAAAGAAGAAAGACGGAGTATGCGATTTTGTATCGACTATCGGGAATTGAACCATGTCACCATCAAGAATAGGTATCCTCACCTCGTATTGATGACTTATTTGACCAATTGTAAGGGCACAATTCTTTTCAAAAATCGATCTTCGATTCGGATATCATCGGTGAAGATTAACCGAGGATATTCCAAAGATCGCTTTTTAGAACTCTAAGACGGGCATTATGAATTCTTAGTCATGTCTTTTGATCGACTAATGTTCCTCGCGGCTTTCATGGATATGATGAACCGAGTATTCAAGGAATATTTGGATCGGCTTTTGTTGTTTTCTTTATTGATGACATCCTCATATATTCCAAAAGTCATGAAGATCATGAGCACCATTTGAAGTCGGTACTCCAAAGGCTTCGTGAAAACAAACTATATGCCAAATTGAAGAAATGCGAGTTCGGCTTCGAGGAAGTAGCATTTCTTGGGCACGTGGTGTCAAAACATGGAGTATCCGCTGATCCAAGACGAAGATTGAAGCAATACAAAGTTGGGAGCAACCAAGTTTGATGGATCAAACGTACGTAGTTTTTGGGCTTACCGGTTATTATCGGAGATTCGTGGAAGGGTTTTTCGAATCGCTACTCCATTAACCCAAATTTAACTCCGGAAGGATACAAAATTCGCGTTTGGAGTGAAGAATGCGAGAAGAGTTTCAAGAGCTTAAGAGGAGACTTATTTCTAAGACTGTTTCTAACAATACCATCGGTTCGGATGGATTTGTTATCTCTGCCGATGCTTGTGCAAAGGGTTAGGATGTGTTCTCATGCAACGTGGGAAAGTCATAGCCTATGCCTCGCGACAACTTAAAGAGTATGAGAGGAATTATCCTACTCATGATCTAGAGTTAGCAGCAAATCGTTTGCCAGCTTAAAGATATGGAGGCACTATCTATATGGGGAGAAAGTGGAGATATATTCGCACCATAAAAGCCTTAAATATTTCTTCACTAAAAAGAACTCAACACGCGACAATGACGTTGGCTCGAGCTATTGAAAGAGTACGACCACACTATTCAATACCATCCCGAAAAGCGAACGTGGTAGCCGACGCGTTGAGTAGAAGATCATACGCATGAATAAGTGCGATAATGTAAAGTATACGACAGAGCCAACTTTAATAGAAAAAGTTAAGGTCGCTTTCAAGCCACCAGGCTTGAAGTCGATGCGTATGAAGAAGAAAGTACAAGAAGGAGCTATTCCAAGCGAGAATTGATGAAGAAGGAATACTTGAGTCCACTCTAGACTTTGTGTTCCTAACGACCACGATTTGAAGTACAAGATTATGATGGAGGCACACAATACACCATTTGCAATCCATCTCGGAAGTACTAAAATGTATCGTGATCTTGACATACATTTTGGTGGAACAATATGAAGAGAGAGATTGCAAAGTTTATCTCGATGTGTTTAACTTACCAACGTGTAAAGGCGGAGCATCTAGTACCTAAGGGTCCGTTGTAACCACTTGAGATTCCGAAATGGAAGTGGGAACACATTACCATGGATTTCGTTCATTGGTCTTCCCACGATTTCTCAAGGCATCAATGCTATTTGGGTTATTGTTGATAGATTAACCAAGTCGGCTCATTTCTTGCCGACACGGAGACTTATTCCTTGAACGTCTTGCTAGTATGTACGTGAATGAGATTGTGAGGTTGCATGGCATGCCTGTATCCATAGTTTGGATCATGACCCAAGATTCACTTCAAGATTTTTTGGGTTAGCTTGCAAAAAGCTATGGGCACGGATTTACGATTGATTAAGATACCATCCTCAAACCAGACGGACAATCGAAAGGACTATTCAAACTCTTGAAGATTTATTAAGACTCGTGTCCTGACTTCAAGGGCGGTTGGGATAAGTATTTACCATTGGTGGAATTCTCCTACAACAACAATGCTTATCGTGCAAGTATAGGTGTGGCTCCATTTGAAGCATTATATGGGACGAAAGTGTCATTTCTCCAATATGTTGGGATGAGGTGGGTGAAGAACATTGTTGGGACCCGAAGTTAAGACGTATATGATCACCGAAAAGATCCAAATGATTCGACAACGTATACAAACCAAGACAAGATCGACAAAAGAGTTATGCGGATCTTCATCGAAAGGACGTGGAATTTAGCGTAGGGATTATGTATTGTTGCGTGTTGCTCCATGGAAGGAAGTTACAAGATTTGGGAAGAGAGGAAAGCTCAATCCACGATTTATTGGTACATTTCAAATTCTCGACCGAGTAGGAAATGTAGCCTATAGACTCGCATTACCTCCTCCGAAAGTATGTCTCGTGTTCATAATGTGTTTCACATATCCGCATTTCGTAAATATGTGAAAGACCCGAACCAAGTTATAGAGTTAGAACAGGATGAGATAGCCAAGACTTAACGTATGAAAGAGGTACTGTCAAGATCTTGGATAGGAAGAAGCATGTCCCACGCAAGAAAGGTCATACCACAAGTTAAAGTTTTGTGGAGGAATCATGCTATAGAGGAAATGACCTAGAATTGGAAACTAAATGAAAGCGAGGTATCCTCACCTTTTTGAAACACCAGTACGCACGTCAATTTCGAGGACTAAATTTAATAAGGAGGGAGGTCAGTAAGACCCCAACTTATTATTAATGAAATTTAATTTTTCTATTTATTATTTTAAAATAGTAAGGGTTGATTTGATTAATGTGGATAGTTAGGGGGTAAAATCGCTTAAATATTTTAAAATAAGCAAGTTGTTATAAAATATTCATTGTTGTGGGGAATATTCGTTTGGTCATCGTGGAATATTCGATCTTGTTGGGAATATTCGTATTTACTGCAAGTATGACCAATGTATGGGCCCCATGTGAAAGCGATTGGATGAAGAAAACGACAAATATAAGTGGTTTAAAAATAAGCAGTAGTTGTTATTCAATTATCATTGTTAAAATACGGTATGGTTAAAACACAAGAAGACTTTACAGTATTGCACCAATTATTGATTCTTACGTAAGAAGGCATTACTCAATAATGGTTACGAAGAATTATCGCTCAAAGATTTTATTGATTTAATAATCTTTGCGTTGATATTTTATATTGTTGTTGTTTCAATAATTGTTATTACACAAGATTTTTCATTATCGAAGCAATAATTCATATTATTTGAATAATATTATTAGATAACATTATTGGCAATGTCTAGAAAGTTTCGTCTCAAAGAGGTTTGGTCACCTAATCAGCGCCAAGATGAAGAAATTCTTATTGGAAAGCCCCTTTTCCCTGAACCGCCTCGGTCATCAATATTGTGATTCGTAATATTATTTGTGAATAATTAATTATTGATTCATATGATGAGGAAAATATTGATTTATATGGATATAGATGGAGAAAAATTTTAATGTGACAATTGTTGAAAATTGAAATTTTATCTTTTTTGATAAAATAATTATTTAAATATATTATTATATTTTAGTAATATAATAATGGTGATATTTTTACAACGAATGTGGGATATATGAGTATACGAGGAGGAAAGTATTTTTGTTGCAATAAATGTTTAAAACATGGTAAACATGTCGGTGGACCCCATTTATCGATCGAAATTTGATTATAGCTTTGTAAAATCGCTTGGTTTGTGGATTTTGAATCAATTTCATTTGGAATTTAGAAAAACTTTCTTCCGTAAAGTTGTAGAGAATTGAATTTCCTATAACAACTCGTGAGATTCGAATTTTTTGATAAAAGGACTATTTATTATGAACTATTGATGTTCTGAAATTCCTGAATAATTGATTTTTGGAAGTTTTAATTATTTTAAATAATAAAAATGTTTTTGATTTGTTTGGTAGACTTATTTGTTGTCAAGCATGGCTGAATTCAGATCATAGATTGTGTGCGTAAGAATTTATATATAATGTAAGACCCCAAAAAAATTTTTTAAATAAAAAGGAATTTCCTTTATTTATTATCTTGAAATAGTAAGGGTTGATTTGATTAATGTGGATAGTTAAGGGTTAAATACATAAATATTTCAAAATAAGCAAGTGGTTATAAAATATTCATTTTGTTTGGGAATATTCGTTTGGTCGTGGAATATTCGTCTTTGTTTGGGAATATTAAATTTACGCCAAGAAATGACCATGTGTGGGCCCATGTGAAAGCTTAATTGGATGAGGAAAACGACAAAGTTTGGGTGGTTATAAATAACGGCGTAGTTGTTACCAAGATTAAGACCGTAGTTATTACTCATTAAGATTGTTGAAATACCCGGTGGTTAAAATACGATGAATACGCGTGGTCGCACAAGAAGACATTACCGGTATTGCATAAAGATTGTTGAATTATTGATCCTTACGTGAAGGCCACTACTCAATAATTATTACAGTGAGTTATCGTTCAATAGTTTATTTTATTGATTCAATAATTTGTGCGTTGGTATTTTATATTATCATTGCTTCAATAATTGTCACGCACATTATTTCCCATTATCGATCAATAATTCATATTATTTGAATAATATTATTAGATAACATTATTGGCAATGTCTAGAAAGTTCGCCTCAAGGAGAGGTTTGGTCACCTAATCATTGCGCCAAGAAGGAGAGATCCTTATCGAAAGCCCCTCTTTCCCCGGAACAAATGGTCATTATAAATGTGATTTCGTAATATTATTTGTGAATAATTAATTATTGATTCATATGATAAGGAAATATTTATTTTATATGAATATAAATGATGGATTTATTTATGTGGTTATTAATGAAGGAATTAATGTTGAGGTGTTTTATCAAGATTTTATCGGATTGGAGGTATTAAAAATCAAATCGTGGGTTTTAGATATATCATGGGGTTATAATTTTTAATCCGACCGTTGGATTGTGGTAATTTTTGGGTATGTTATACATACATAAGTTGAGTATATGTCCACAAATTTTGAACCGTTAAAAATGCACGAATGATTTGTTGTGAATTTTAAGAGGTGTCGAATTTAAATTAGGTTTATAATTGATTTTGGTGGAAAATTCTAGAATTGAGTGGGCCCCACTTGTGGTTGGTGAAAAAAATGTGCTGAATTTTATTTCAAATGTGGTGGGTGGCAATAGTAGCGAGTAAAGCCATCGTGTAGCAGTCAAGTCCGCTTTGGGGTAACATTTTCCTATAAATAGAGGGCTAAGTTAGAATTGAAAATACACCGTAAACAAAGTTTTCTCTTCTCTCTATATTATTGAGCGTATTTTGTGAGTATTTAGATACTTTGAGAGTTGTTGTTCAAGACAAGTTTCATTCAAAGATCATTTCCGACCTTTCCTTCCGGCAATCGATTCTTTGAGGTAAGGGATGTTATTTTCTTCTCAAATGATATTAATTCTTCAATATCATTATTTGAAATATTGGTTGGTACTTTTTATCAAATTTGGAACTTTTTTATGTCTGGGGTTACTATTCATGAGTTACTATTCACGAGTTACTATTCATGAGTTACTATTCATGAGTTACTATTCACGAAAGTACTATTCATGAGGCGTGAAGATGTTTTTTTTGTGGAATTTCTATCTTTTGGTGTTGAGTTACTATTCACGATATACCAAGACTATTCACGATATCTGACACTATTCACTTAATACAAGACTATTCAGAAAAATGAAAATTTTTCTTTTCGTTCAAAATATCTATTTTGGATACTAGCTTTGATTGTATCCATGTTTTGATCATTCTTGAATTTTACACCACTATGATTATTTTTGAGGTATTGTTGGACATGGATAAAACAAAGTACCGAATCCTTAATCCTTAATCCTTGTCATTTTGTTTCATTGGATTCGTTCTTTAAAAATATTTTTCATCATCCTCTACCTTAAATGATGATATTATTGAATATCTTTTGGCCCAGTAGTAAAAAGATGAATGATTTCAAGAATATCTTTGGCCTGTAGTGCAAAGATGAAAGCGGATGTTTAAATGAACACGACCGATCGATGAATATCTTTGGCTCAGTAGTGCAAAAGATGAAGCAGTGTTTAAATGAACACGACCGATCGATGAATATCTTTGGCCTTTAGTGCAAAGATGAACAGTGTTGAGATGAACACGACCGATTGATGAATATCTTTGGCTCAGAAGTGCAAAAGATGAATATTTGATTTGAGATGAATATTGATTGATGTTCTGAGGATAAAATATTGATGATGGATCGTTAAATTCATAGATTATAGTAGATTTCATTCTCTACGTAACTCTTCTATGAATTATTATTTTTCGCCGCGAATATTGATCCGAAACTTGTTATCTATTGTATTCTATCGATTTTTCCTGTTGGAG
The DNA here is from genome assembly GCA_020205615.1 of Panax quinquefolius. Classification (NCBI taxonomy): domain Eukaryota; kingdom Viridiplantae; phylum Streptophyta; class Magnoliopsida; order Apiales; family Araliaceae; genus Panax; species Panax quinquefolius. Next base: position 16,487,002 of record CM035173.1, on the reverse strand, counting down.
ACTAACGATAATTTTTTGTATATTATCTTAGTCATAACATTCTTTATGGGCTAGTTGAGCTCACCCTTTCCTTGTTGTTCCATTTTTTTCTTCTCGAGAGGCGAGAATGTAAGCGAGTACTTACTAGTGGGGTATGGAATGAAGGTTCTAGAGAGAGTTGTTTAGTAGTCCTCACCATTATTGTAAAATAATGTATCAATAAATGTGATGAGGATTTATTTGAGTATAAATATTGTCTAGAAGATAATATTTGTATTTAAACTCACAGTTTTATTGTTGTGATAATAAAGTTGTAGTTGTTTCTGTACCATGTATTTGGCGACTCAGAATGGGTTGGATGGAATGGACCTATTTTGGGGGCGTCACATATAATATATTAATATTATATTAAATTTTCTGCTTTGGTGTTCTAAGCAATTTCCTATAAATAGGGTGTTTAGGTTAGAATTGAAAATCACACCAGAAACTGAAGTTTTCTCTCTCTATATTATCGAGCTTATTCTTGTGAGTATTTTGAGTATAATTTGAGTATTGCTATTCGGTGCAAGTTCAAGTCATAGCCTATATCCTGTTTCAAATTTAGAAAGACCGATCTTTCGAGGTAAGGGATATTTTTTTTTTTGTAATGATATTATTTCTTCAATATCATTATGTTGAAATATTGATCTGAAATTTTATCAAATTTGGAACTTTTGGTGTAGGAGTTCTTATTCACGATCACGGCACTATTCACGATATCGACATTATTCACTTAATCAAGACTATTCAATTTAAAAATGAAATTTCTTCTTTTTGTCCAAAATATCTATTATGGATACTAGCTTTGATTGTATCCATGTTTTGATCATTCTTGAATTTTACACCACCGTGATTATTTTTGAGATATTTTGGACGTGGATAAAAACAAAGTACGAATCCTTTATCCTTAATCCTTGTCATTTTGTTTCTTTGGATTCGCTTTCTTAAAAAAATATTTTCATCATCCTCGGTCTTAAATGATGATATTATTGAATATCTTTGGCACTGTAGTGCAAAGATGAATGATTTTCAAGAATATCTTTGGCCCATAGTGCAAAGATGAGCAGTGTTTAGATGAACATGACTAATCGATGAATATCTTTTGCCACAGTAGTGCAAAGATGAATATTTGATTCGGATGTATGTTGATTGATGTTTGAGGGGATAAAAGATAGAGCGATGAACTTTTAAATTCATACATAGAAGATAGTAGTTTGCATTCTCTACTTAACTCTTCTAATGAATTATTATTTCATTCTGCGAATATTGATTTAAAATTTGTTGTCTATTGTATTCTATTAGATTTTTTCTGTTGAAGACTAACGATAATTTGTTGTATATTATCTTAGTCATAATATTCTTTATTGGGCTAGTTGAGCTCACCCTTTTCCTTTTGTTCCATTTTTCTTCTCGGGATGCGAGAATATAAAGTATGCAGCCTGGGGTATGGAATGAAGGTTCTGTAGAGAGTTGTTTAGTAGTCCTCACCATTTTTGTAAAATAATGTACCAATAAATGTGATGAGGATTTATTTGAGTATAGATATTCTACAGAAGATAATATTTGTATTCAAACTCACGCTTTCTTTGTTGTAATAATAAAGTTGTAGTTGTTTCTGTACCATGTATTGACAACTCAGAATAGGTGATGCATACCTATTTTGGGGGCGTCACATAAGGGGTATTATTCCTTTTGTATTCATGAAGAGAACTTCTGTTATTCCATTCTTTATTATTCTGTTGGAATAACATGTATACGCGGGCTACCCTATACTTGGTGAAATTCTTCTGTTATTTCATTCTTTATTATTCAGTTGGAATATCCTGCTCAGGTGTTTTACGCCGGACTGGTTAAAATCTTTATTATTCTCATTGGAATATCTCGTCTGCATGCGTTTTACGTCGGACCGGTTTCGTCTTTATTATTTTGTTGGAACATCCCGCTTATGTAATTTCACCGACTTTGGTTCCGTTATTTATTATTCATTGAATAACCCATCATGCAATACCGCATGCATGGTGATTTCTTTTGTTATTCCATTCTTTATTATACTCAGTTGGTTAAAGTTTTGACTTCTATACTCCACGAAATTAGTTGAATATCCTTGATATTTGCGTTTCATCCAGTATCTTTTCATGAAAATATTCTTCTGAGCATTCTTGAATTTTACTCTACAAAGAAGTATCATGTTGACAATTTGGACGTTATTAGTTCCTGAATAAATTAATTCTAGAACTTGTTTTATTGAATTCTGATATCATTCTCATCATCCTCATGTTTATATTTTTTTGAAAGTCATATTTTTTTGAAAGTCATCTGACGTGTCTTTATTCAAATCTATAACATGGGCTAAGAAAGCTTGACATCCATTTTTCAATAAACGAATAGCTTTATGACTTGATATGACAGCGATTGATTTTAGTGGTTTAGTTGCTTGAATTCGTACAACAGGTTGGTTGGGAATATGAAAACTAACAACCTTACGAAAGCAATCAATTTTGGCATGATGAGTAGTTAACCAATCAATCCCTAAAATCACATCAAAAGCAAGTATCTTTAAAGAGATAAGGTCAACAGGTAATGTGATGGTGCCAACTTGGATCAAACAAGATTTATAAACAGTGGATGTGATGAAAGTTTCTCCTAATAGAGTCTCCACAGATAAATCAAAGTCTAATTTCTCCGGAGTCAAGTTTAAACGTTGAGCACAAGTAGGAGAGATAAATGAATAGGTAGCACCGGTATCAAGTAAGGTATAAACTTCGCAAGAATTAATGATTAGCTTACCCGTGATCACCTCGTTTGGGTTCTCGATTTTGACCCGATCACAACAAACGCTCTTCCAGAACCGATTGACTTGACTTTTCAGGGGATGACCTTTTGAGTCACCGTCCCCCCTGGACTTAATTTCTCTACCGTACAATCTCGAGCGATATGTCCTTCCTTTCCACAATTATAACATACCTTAAACTGTTGTGGACAGTTTGGACTGATATGTCCCTCTTTCCCGCATTTGTAGCATACGATCGGTGGTCGTTCTCCTCCCTTAGAACCAGATGCTGCTGGCGCTGACGTCTTGACATGGTCGTTGTTGAATCTCCTCTTTTTAAAATCTCCTCCCGACTCGTTTCTTCTATTCTCATGGTCATGACTACCACCAAAGTGGTTACCATTTTTGTCCATCTTTTTCTTTCTCCGCTGGTTATCGTTATTCTGTTGACTGCTATCTCCAGTATGATCCTGGTTGTGATCCCTCAGTTGACCGTACTCGTTATCTCGCTTTAACAATTGAGCCCTGTTGACAACATCTGAATAGAGAGAAAAATTATGAGAAATAAGATACTGACGTATGCCGGGTTTCAAACCTCTCAGAAATATCCGCGTCAAACGTTCCTCATTCTCCACCAAATGAGGTGCAAACCTGGACAACTCTGCAAACTTTGTCTCGTACTTTGGGACACCGCCATGTTATTTTGTTCGATCTAATAAACTCCACTTCCTTCATATAGCGAATACTTTTAGGAAAGTACTTGTCATTGAGCAGATTCAAACGTCTCCCGAGCATCTTGCCGAAGTGCGGTTTGGATGGAATGTACGCTTCATGATTCCCATCGATGAATCCGCCATTCATTACTGAACATAAAACTAGAGAATGGGACCTTCGTTTCTCCGTGCATCCCAAGACATCGAATATCTTGGTAATTTGTTTGACCCACGTCTCGCCTTTAATCGGATCCCGCTTTCCCGAATTCGGTGGTCCCAACTCTTTGAAGCTGTTTGGCCGTGACAAATCGTATGCGTTGTTATCATTTCCACTGTGTATTTTGTGCGTGAGTCTCCTAAATCGATTTTAAATGAATCGCAAAAACTTCTAAACATCCCATCGTCCATCATACGCTTTCGATTGGCGTTGTTCACGTGGGGAACATCACCCGCTACATCGCTTCTCCTCGTTGGTGAGTACATGCGTCTCCATGGTCTCAACTCCTTTGTTAACATTCTCAATCGACATTCTCAAATCGCCATAAAACAAGGGTTAATTAAAGAAATCAACATATCACATAATATCCTATATCTTGACTAACTAACAAATAAGCTTAGGTAGGACACACTTGTGAAAGGATTTACTCGTCTCTCCCTCCTAATTCTATTCCCCGATCTCCGCCGGAGATCATATCCCTAAGCTCGATACCAACCGTGGCGCCCCCAAAATAGGTATACACCACCCATTCTCGAAGTAAATCAATAACACGGTATGCGAAATAACTACAACTTTATTAATACAACCCATAAACTGTGAGTTTAAATATAAATATTGTCATCTAGACAATATACATACCCAACTAAGTCCTCATTACAATTATTGATACTTTACAAAAATGGTGAAGACTACTAAAACAACTTCCTAGAACCTTCATTCCGTACCCCGACTAGTACTCGCTACATTCTCACCTCCTGAGAAGAAAAATGGAACAAAAATGAATAGGGTGAGCTCAACTAGCCCAGTAAAGAATATTATGACTAAGATAATATAGAACAAATTATCGTTAGTCTTCAACAGGAAAAAATCTGATAGAATACGATAGACAACAAGTTTTAGATCAGCAACGGAAATAATAATTCATAGATGAGTTACGTAGAGAATGAAATATACTATTATCTATGAATTTAAAAGTCCATCGTCAATATTTTATCCCTGTAACATCAATCAATATTCATCTTGAATCAAATTTTCATCTTTGCACTCTGTGCCAAAGATATTCATCGATCGAATCATGTTCATCTCAACACTGCTCATCTTTGCACTACTGGCCAAAGATATTCATTATAAAATCATTTATCTTCACTACTGACAGCCAAAGATATTCAATAATATCATCATTTAGACCCGAGGATGATGAAAAATATTTTAAAGGAAACGAATCCAAGTGAAACAAAATAAAATATCAAGGATTCAGTATTTAAATTTATTTCATGCCCAAAAATACCTCATAAATAATCATAGTGAAGTAAAATTCAAGAATGATCAAAACATGGATACAATCAAAGGAAAAAAATCCATTTTTCGATGAATAGTGCCGTATTCGTGAATAGTCAGATATCGTGAATAGTCTGTCAGATATCACGTGAATAGTAACCTCGACACAAAAAGTTCCAAATTTGATTAAAAGTTCAGATCAATACTTGGCATAATGATATTGAAAAAATAATATCATATATGAAAAAATAACATCCCTTACCTCGAAAAAAGGCGGTACTCTGATGGAATACTAGATATAGTCTTTGAAGGAAACTTGCAATCAGTATATAGCAACACTCAAGGTATCAAAATACTCACAAGAATACGCTTTCAATATATCGAGAGAAATAGAGAGCAAAACTTTTACGGTGTGATTTTCAATTCTAACCTAAGCACCCTATTTATAGGAAATTACTTAGAACACCAAAACAGAAAATTTAATATAATATTATTATATTTACAAAATTGTCAAGCCCACCTCTTGAATCTGAATTTAGCCACCTTGCACATGTTTAATGCAGCCCACCAAGCAAAAAAACGTTTTTGTAATTAAAAATAATTAAAACTTTCAAAAATCAATTATTTCGGAACTACGAAACTTCAATAATTCATAATAAAAAGCCCTTTTATCAGAAAAATTCGAACCACATGTCATTTTCATAGAAAATTTCATTATCTACAACTTTGCAGAAGAAAATTTTTCCAAATTCCAAACAGAAATTGACCGAAATCCACAAACGGGCGATTATAATCAAATTTCGGTCAAGAATTGGGGTCTACCGACACACAAAACATGTGTTAATCATTTAATGCCACAAAAATACTCTTCCTCCTCATATACTCATATATCCACATTCATTGTAAAAATATCACCATTAATATATTATTAAAATAATATATTTAAATGAATTATTTTATCGAAAAAGATAAAATATTAATTTTCAACAATTGTCACATTAAAAATTTTCTCCATCTATATATCGCATAAAATCAATATTTTCCTCATCATATAAATCAATAATTAATTATTCACAAATAATATTACAGTAATCACATTATCGACAACGAGCAGTTCCTTGTAGAAAGAAGGGCTTTCCAATAAGGATCTCTCCTTCTTGTAGCTTGTGATTAGATGACCAAACCTCTCCTTGAACGTAACTTTCTAGACATTGCCAATAATGTTATCTAATAATATTATTAAGATAATATGAATTATTACTCCGATAATGGAAAATACGTGCGTTGACAATTATTAAAACAACAATAATATCAACGTAGTAATTATTGAATCAATAAAATATAATATTGAACAGTAATTACTGTAACAATTATTGAGTAGTGCCTTCTTACGTAAGAATCAATAATTGGCGCAATACCGTACTACATCGTGTTTTAACCACGGGTATTCTAACAAGATAATCGGTAACTACTACGTAGATTATTTATAACCAACTTATTCTTGCTGTTTTCTTCATCCAATCGCTTTCAGTTATGGGGCCCACATACAAGGTCGCTATTGTCGCATTTAATATTCCCGACAAAGACAAATATTCCACGACCAAACGAATATTCCCCGTCAACAATGAATATTTTAAAACCACTTGCTTGTTTGAAATAATTGCGCATTTTACCCATAACTTACCACATTAATCAAATCAACCCTTACTATTTCAAGATAATAAATAGAGGAAATTTAATTTCATTAAATAATAAGTTGGGGTCTTACAGTGCAGGTCAACATGTTGGCGTGGATTGTGGAGACACTTTTAGCCCGGTGGTCAAACCTAACTATTATTCGCGAGACAAGATCTTACCTGCTCTCTTTAAGGCATGGCCCATTCATCAGTTGGATGTTAAAAATGCTTTTTTGTATGGTGACCTCAACGAAACAGTATACATGCATCAGCCCTTGGGTTTTAAAGACCTTGTTCGCCCTAATCATGTTTATCTTCTAAAGAAATCTTTGTACGGGTTAAAACAAGCTCCCCACGCTTGGTACAAACGATTTGTCGACTATGCTTCTTCCATTGGGTTCACTCACAGCAAGTCTGACAACTCTCTCTTTATCTCTCTAGCAATCTGCATCGATATGGCTTATATTCTTCTGTATGTGGACGATATTATCTTAACTGCTTCTTCTGATACTCTTCGCAAGTCCATAATGACACTTCTCAGCTCAGAATTTGCTATGAAAGACTTGGGTCCACTAAGTTATTTCTTGGGTATAGTTGTCACTCGTCATGCAGGTGGTCTATTTTGTCTCGAAAAAGTGTACGCAGCTGCGGTCTTGGCATGTCCTCTTGTAAGCCTTGTCCTACTCCGGTTGACACCAAACCTAAACTCAGTGCTACATCCAGCAATCCTTATGAGGATGCTTCTCATTACCGCAGTCTACAGTATTTCACATTCACACTCCCCGACATATCGTATGCGGTACAACAGATCTACTTGTTTATGCATAACCCGATGGATGAACATATGCAAGCTCTCCGCCGCATTCTGCGCTACATTCAGGGTACTATTAACCATGGTCTACATCTTTATCCTTCTTCGATCTCCACTCTAATTTCCTATACCGATGCAGATTGGGATGGATGTCCAGACACCAGGAGGTCAACTTCTGGTTATTGTGTGTTCCTCGGTGACAATTTGTTATCATGGTCCTCCAAACACCAGCCCACACTTTCTCGCTCTAGTGCTGAAGCAGAGTACAGAGGCGTTGCCAATGTCGTCTCTGAATCATGTTGGTTATGCAATCTTACATTGTCCTATTCATAAAGCCACTTTGGTTTACTGCGATAATGTTAGCGCAATATATCTTTCCGGAAATCCTATTCAGCATCAACGCACTAAACATATCGAGATGGATATTCATTTTGTTCGCGAACGAGTAGCTCGTGGACACGTACGCGTCTTACATGTCCCTTCGCGCTATCAGATTGTTGATATTTTCACAAAAGGGCTTCCGCTGGTTTTATTTCAAGATTTCAGAGACAATCTCAGCATACGCGAACCTCCAGTTTCGACTGCGGGGGTATAATAGAATATCTGTAATTATTCTTGTAAATATTTTATATTAAATATAAATCTTATATATTAGGATAGGCTTTATTATGTTGTATTTAGTCAATATCTCTTTCCTAGTTTCTAGCCTTTGATGACTCTGATAACCCATGTATATTAGGGATCTCAATCAATGAAATACACCACGGAACAATTTCCTTTATTTCTGAGTACCTAGCATCCCCGGCCGTCATTCTATCGAATCCAAGTACATATAATTCTTAAAATGCTTTCCCATAAAGAACGATGACCTGTTTTTTTCTTGTCAGAAATTGTTTCTTCTCCGGCTTTACCGTGAGGAATTGAGTTGTCTTCTTGAACAAATTTCTTCAACTCCTCCTCCTCCTCCTCCTCCTCCTCCTCCTCCTCCTCCTCCTCCTCTTCCTCTTGCTCATTGCCTGCAGCTTTAACTTGCTGGTATACAAGAAGAACTGCTTCTTCAAGAATCATTTAAATTACGCAGATACTTGGCTACTTTTTTGTAAGATGGATGCTTCGACGTGGAAAAATTATGGTCTGAACCATCATTGCATCTGCTTATATATATCCTCAACCACTTGTTTAGGGTCGCATCCCGCCGAAGCCATCAACATTATACCTACGCAATCGATCTGCTACCAGTTCCATCATGCATGTTTGTACGTATACCATAAACAATTAAAACTAATTAATTAACACATTATCGACCTCCTATTTTATTGTATTTACTCATTCTCTTCCAAAAAGAAAGTCTCATTACATGTACGTCCCTAAAAATATATAATTATTAAAAAAAAAACCTTAAAAGATCACTCTCCAAGACTAGATTTTCATACATACCTTCGAGCGAGCGTACCATCTGCCGAGGAGAAACTTGATCACATGATCTTGTAGTATTTTGATTGAAGGTAGTACGGGCCGAACTGGCCACAAGCGCGTATTCGCGTTCATCAAATCCTTTTACGAGGAAAGGCAAGGTACTTGAAGTTTTGGTTTATAACGTGCAGTTGGAGAAAAGGCCTGATATTGAGCAGCTTGTTGGGCCTCCAACTAAAGACAACCCATTTACGACGAATTTTTTTTTGGACATGCCAAGACTCGATCGCTCAAATTTATAGGTTGAGTAATACCATTGGGCCGAAGGTGTTTCATTTCTTATAGATAATTAAAATTTATTACAAAACTATAATTTAAAAGATGTAGGCAAAGCATATTTTTTTCAATAAGAAACTTTTTGAGAAATAGAATAATGTTATGTATGTTCATTAAAACCTAGAGCTATTTAATTGCTTAAAACATAATAATATTTTCTTAAAATATTCTGAATTATAAAATTTTATGTATATCCTAATAAATAATTAGTTATTAATTTCTTAGTGTAATATGATAAAATGTATACAAATACAAATATAATAAAACTAGTTAGTTGATAATTAGTAAACCAAATTTTTACTCTTCATTTTATATTAGTGCCTATTAATTAAATAAATAAAGTAAAGAGGAGTAAGGTGGTGTTTGATAAAATTTAGTGTTAAGACCTGAATAGTTTAGACGTCTGAATAATATAGAGTATCTGAATAGAATTATATCTGAATGAAAAAATGTTGTTTGATGATTACTTTTTTCAAAATGTCTGAATAAAAGTATTTTACCATTTTAACCTTCTAAACAAAACTATAAAATAAAATAAAAAAACAAAACAAAACATTTTCTTCTTCATCTACCCCCCATCCCCAGCAGCCCCCATGGGCCCTCCTCCCCTCCATTACTCGGCCCCAGCCCCCCCCCCCCCCCTAGGCCCCTCCCCCCCCCCCTCCCTGCTCATTGACCCCCCCCTCCCTCCCCTCCCTCTTCATCTACTCCCCATCCCCATGGCCCTCCTCCCCCTCCCTACTCCGCCCCAGCCCCTCCCTCCTCCCCGCCCTGCTCCGCCTTGACCCTCCCTCTCCTCTTCATCTATCCCCATCCCCCGCCCCTCCTCCCGGCCCTCCTCCCCCTCCACTACTCGGCCTCCGCCCTCCCCTCCTCCCCCTCCCTCCCTCCCTCCCTTGCCTCTGGTGGTAGATCTGGTAGTGGTGGTGGTAGATCTGGTAGTGGTGGTGGCGGTGGTGACCGTGGTGACAGTGGCGACGGATGATGGCGCCAGTGATGGCGTCGGCCACGGATGGTGGTGGTGATGTGATGGCCAGTAGTGGTAAGATCTGGTAGTGGTGGTGGTGGATAGGAAAGGAAAATAATAATATTAATGAGAGTATTTTTATCCAAAAAATAGTAATTCTCATTCAGACATGCCTCTTAATTCTACAGACTTGATTTTGTAGCTTAACCATCCAGAGACATTAAGAGGTAAAAAAAACAAAAAACAAACAACACACCGCCTGCGACCGAATCAGAGGCGATCCATTCAGAGAGATTAAGAGCTAAACAAACTCCACCTGAGAGGAGACCACCAGAACCCCTAGTTGTTGTCTCTTTCACATAAATAGCTAAAACCCCTCCCGTCCTCTCTCTCTATAAGCCCGCATATAAACCTATCAATTCATCCTCTGTATTTCTTATTCATTCCTTTACCGCCATCAAACATCTACCAGACCCCTCTCTCTCAATAAGGATTAGTTTTTGAAATTGGGTTCTCGGCGATTTTGGTTCTAATTGGTTTGAGGCTGTATCATTATTAACAAAGAAGGAAGAAGCAAAAGTTGGAAGAAAATGACAGCAAGGGTTGCTTTCAAATTCACCAGAGATAATTTGTATCAAAAGCTAAAATCTGCTTCCGGTTCTGCTTCCAGACTTTTTTCCGCTACTTCTTCATCCGCTCCTCCTGCTGCTGCTGCTGCTAGACCCAAGGTTCCTCAGTCCTCCAAAAAGGTATTTTCTCTCTCTCCCTCTCTCGTATATTTTGTACTAGCTATACATATATATGGGTGTGGTCATAACATTGCTCAAATTACTTTTCAAAGCTGAACAATTGAAGGTAAATTAGACATATGAAGGAAACGGAGACTTGACCCCACCCAAATGATAAGCTTTATGTTTAAAATGGAATGGAACAGTTACTTGAGAATAAGGAGCAAACAAATATCTTTATAGGATTTCTGGTATCAGTTTGTATACAGAGCTGACATTTTCAATAGGATTCCCAGTAAACAACTTTTTTCATGAGAATTTGAGTATACAAGTAACCAATCTTAATTAAGACAATTTCAAGTGAAGAATGTCTCTTTAAAATTTCATGTTTTTTTATATTCTGAAGTATCTGGTATTTACAACTTCAGGGGAGATTATTGACAGCAACCACCCTTAGCTTGCTTATAGGTGGAGGAGCTTATGCAAGTACTGTGGACGAAGCAACTTTCTGGTATGATTTTTCTCTTAATCTTTGGCAATTGAAAAGAACAAAAAGGTTTGTGTTCTCGCATGCATATGTATTTGAAGCACAAAGATTTTTTTTCCAAAACTGAAGATACTGCCATTGTGAAATGTGAACTTCCTCTTAAATCAACTTATTGTGTTATGCACTAAGGAAATAATTGCTGTACTATCAGTTGTTGATTATAGACTGCATAGAATAACAGATACGCACTTTAGCCTTATGACAATGAGTCTTAAAATTGAGAACATGAACTTCCTGAATTTCTTCCAGAATTTCACCGCATTATCTTCATTTAACTTACCTGAAAAAACAGAGAAAAGGCAGGACATCTTTAATTTATCCACTGAGATGAGCTGTTGCTAAAGCATTTTGCTGAAGTGTTTCCAGATATGAGCTCCTATCTTCGTTTTACTCCTTGAATTCATAAATTCGATTCTGGAAGTGAAAAATATGGTTAAAACTTTGAAGAGATTAGTGAACATTGTCTGAGGTACTGTTTGTCACAACTGTTTCCTGTCTAGTACACAAGGTAACATGGCTGTATAATTTTCTTCAAGCTTTCAAAACCATTTATAGCTGTGATATCTATGAGTCACTTTGTTTTATATTCTTTTAATAGAATTCATATCTTGATGAGTTTCCATATTCAGTTCTTAGTAAGAGACTGTGTTTGAATCCTGAGATTGAGAATTAACAGGCTGAGTTGAATCTCTTAATTTAGTATATGATAAATAACTTGGATTTTTCTGCCAGTATGTTAATTGTATTGTAGTTTAATTTTCCATTTCTGTGATAACCTCCTCCCTCTTCAGCATAATGATGATGTTGCTATATCAACATAAAGATGATAATGTCGTAGATGACATAGTTCCTCAAGTTATCATCCGTTCGGGTTATTTGGACTTGGGGCCTCAACATATAGTTTTTGAGATATTAAAATGCTTGTACTCATAAATTACAATTCAAAAAAAAATAAAATCTATTGCAGTGGCTGGCTATTCTCAGCAACAAAAATTGTGAATCCGTTCTTTGCGTTTCTGGATCCAGAGGTTGCTCATCGATTGGCTGTCTCAGCCGCAGCTCGTGGATGGGTTCCAAGAGAGAAGAGACCAGATCCTTCAATATTAGGGCTAGAAGTTTGGGGAAGGAGGTTCTCCAATCCTATAGGTCTTGCTGCTGGTTTTGATAAAAATGCTGAGGCTGTTGAAGGCTTACTTGGGTTAGGTTTTGGCTTTGTGGAGATTGGGTCGGTAACTCCTATTCCACAGGAGGGTAATCCGAAGCCTCGTATGTTCAGATTGCCAAATGAAGGGTAAGAATGCATCTTTTGCCTAAATCTCTCCACTCAAATTCATACTTTTCTAAATTCATTCCTTGGACTGTTTGTTATTTTTATTCATTTAGGGAAACTTATTGGCTAAGAAAGGGCTGCATCATGATATTATATTGGCTGCTGGAAAAATTATCTTTTTCTCTTATCAAAAATAAAAAACATTTTTTTGGCTCTTGTAGAAATGAATAATGTTATCAACAATTTGTTCTCTCTTTCAGTTACGAATATTTGTCTGGCATATAATTTTACCTTTTTTATGGTGGTGTTCCAGACTTCCGGTGCATATTTTCAAGTTGGTAGAAATTCTGTCTCAGATTACTAATCATTATCGTACCTTTTATTTTGGTGGCCAGTGCTGTAATTAATAGGTGTGGCTTTAATAGTGAAGGAATTGTTGCTGTTGCAAAACGGTTGGGTGCTCAGCATGGTAAAAGGAAGTTGGACGAAACATCAAGTACTTCATCTTCCTCCAATGATGAAGTCAAACATGGAGGTAAAGCTGGTCCAGGAATTCTTGGAGTCAATCTTGGAAAAAATAAGACCAGCGAAGATGCAGATGCAGATTATGTACAGGGCGTTCATACATTGTCACAGTACGCTGATTACTTGGTAGCTTTCCTGCTTTTGCCTGCAATTTATTTATTTATTCTTCTTTTGCTGCCTTTGTCCCATTTCTCCTGATTAAAGCTTTATGTAGTAGATAAATTATTCCCTGTTTATTAGTTTCTTGATTGACCTGCTTATTTATATTGTTGGGCATGAAAGTAAGTAGGCAGTGCTCCTTATTTATAGTGCTGGGCATGAAAGTAATTATACAGTCTCACTTGTTAATGGACCAATTTTCATATATTGGAATTCACACTTTACCATGAGTTTTTCGCTTTTCAAGTATAAAACTGGTTTACTAACCTTGTGTTATATGTGTGTTTCTCCTTTTAGGTTGTTAATGTTTCATCACCCAATACTCCTGGATTGCGACAGCTTCAAGGGAGAAAGCAGCTGAAGGACCTTGTAAAGAAGGTCTGGAGATCTTAGCATTACCTTATTTTTTGAACTGCTCACCATCTGCTACAAAATTTGGTTGATTTGTAGAAAGAGAAAAAAAATTGGTAGAAATTCAGTCCTAACTTTTACTTCTTGTCAAGGTTCAAGCAGCTCGTGATGAAATGCAGTGGGGTGAAGAGGGGCCACCTCCATTACTTGTGAAAATTGCCCCAGACTTGTCTAAGCAAGACCTGGAAGATATTGCAGCGGTATGGAAATATTTCAAGTCTCGCCTGCTTTCCTCCCTTATACTTTTGATGTTTTTATGTTTCTTCTCGTTGTTTGTAGGTTGCGCTTGCTCTTCGCTTGGATGGATTGGTTAGCTCTTCTAGCTTAAAATAATTTATGCTGTACTTTAACATGCATCTTATTGGTTCTCAAGTTAAAAGTCCTGGTTGACTTTTTTGCACATATTAAGAAAGAGGATAAAATAAATTGTCCATATTTAAATTCTCATTTAATTGCATAGTTTTTTGCACATACTAATTACTTCTAGCTAGAGAATAGAAATATAATTAATAATAAGGGTATTATAGGTAAATTATTGTAAAAATAGATCATTTAAGGTAATGACATTTAACTTGGGACTACCTAAAATAGTAATAAAGACTTTTATCCTGGGACGGAGGGAGTATTTTACAGCACTAAATCCACAACTATATCCTGTTTAGCAGCAAGTAAAATAAGATGACAAATATATTCATTCATTGTTTATACTTCTCATATATTACACATTTATGAACATTTAGCAAATTCCTGATACATTAATTCTTTATGTTGTAGTGAAGGAAATGCCTTTTTCTATCAAAAAGATAAAGTAAAAATGAAATAAATGCCTTTGAATTCTCAATATTGAAAATTCGTGGATCACCAAAATTGTCGGGACTTCTATCTTGGGCTTAGAATTGCTGAACAAGCAGTATCATGATTCCTTCGCAACCTTTTTTTTATATATATATATATATATATATATATATATATATATATATATACACACACACACATATATATACACACACACACACACAAAAAAAAAATAAAATCCAACAGTCACATCCGCAAACAAAATTTCAGCACTACAATATGTAACGTGAGGAGGAAAGAGAGAAGTAGAAGAGTTTTGTAAAGACCCTAATCATATTATGACCTGATATCAGGTCATAATCTGATTAGGGTCATATATCAACTGCCTAACCTGATTAGGGTTAAATGTCTTTACAAAACTCTTCTCCTTCTCTCTTTCCTCCTCACGTTACATCTTGTAGTGCTGAAATTTTGTTTGCGGATGTGTCTGTTGGATTTGCGCAGTTTAAATTACATTGTTATACTTTGGGATAAAATAAACTTTCAGCCAGTTCTGCTGATAGTAGAAGTGCAACTTTATTGGCCATACCACTATTTGATGGTATAATGTAGAAAATACAGATTTGACTCTAAAAGCAAAGGTGTTCTTAATTATATGCCTTCAGTATTATCTGTCCCTGCAAACAATATGATGTGAATGAACTTTATCTTTAGACGTTCCTTTCACTAATTTGGTCATGCTTGATGCTTATAGATCATATCAAATACAACCATATCAAGACCAGATCCTGTAAGTAAAACCCCAGTAGCTCAAGAATCTGGTGGCTTAAGTGGGAAGCCTCTCTTCAATTTATCTACAAATATTCTGAAGGAGACGTATATTCTGACAAAGGTATGTCAATTATACCAGCACCTTTGTAAGTGTGTAATTTATTAGATCACTGTTGATACTATTCTTGTGCATACTTGTGTTTCTGCCAATTTATTTAACTTCATAATAGATCGAGACCCTACAACTCGTGCTACTCAATCTGGCTACCTACCCTGCGTGATTCGCCTAATATAGTGCAAATCCAGTACTAAGGAAAGATGTGCATATTAAGCTTATAATAAAAAATGTGCATTTACTGGGCCATTGAGTGGAGGAGCTTGTGCTTAGAATTAAAAAGGGATTTACGAGGCCATGGGGGAGGGAGGTATCTTGAAGGAACTTTGAGATTTTGTTGTTTCTGGTAACAGTTATATAAAGTCCAAAAGTGCAGTAAATTACACAAATTAGAAAATAAAAATAAGAAACTTAATATTTCTGGTGAGTTGGATGTTATAATTCTCCTACTGCTGTTTAAGTTGGCTCTTTATTTCAAGTATTCTAAGATTACTGTGCCCATCAGGGTTACATTTTGATGTATAGTTGGACTGTTGGATGGTGATACGGACTATAGTGCTTTCTGGTCAAGAATCAACATGTCTGCCTGTTGATTGTCCCATAACATTTGGAAATTGGAATTATTCTTTCCATAAGATGTTTGAGTTTAAAAGTTAAGCTGGCTAAAGGTGTTTTCAATGTATGGTTAGTTCTTGATTTTAACTCTTGATTTGTGGGCTTAATAATTTAATATTGCATGCAGTAGAGTAGCTTTTGACTTATTTGTTCTTCAGAAAGAAAAATGGAGAAATAAGAAATGGACTAACTAAATGGTTAAGATCAGCAGTGGCCTTAATTCTATAGGACACATTTCTCATGTCAATTTGTCGTACTGGTGTCTCTTTCTGCACTTGTTTCAGCTATATGTGCAAGTGTAGAGCTCAAATTGTCCTCTTCTGACATGTTTCACCATTATTCGAACGTCATGTTTTTCAGTGTTTAATCCTCTTCTTTTTTCTTCCACTTTATCTTAATTTATTTTTTCGATCTGATGCATTTGAGCCATGAGAGTATGTTTTACTTGAAATCAGGGAAAGATTCCTTTGATAGGCTGTGGAGGTGTTAGCAGGTAATTTTTGTTATGCATGTTTCAATGTAGCTATCTCATTCTTTAATTTCAATCTTAAACTGATACTGATACTTGACTGAATATGTACTTGGTTCAGTGGTGAGGATGCATACAAGAAGATAAGAGCCGGTGCAACTCTAGTTCAGCTTTATACCTCATTTGCCTATGGAGGACCTGCCCTCATACCTCAGATAAAGGTACCGTTCTGAAATTTAATCAATAAATGGTGCTTGAAGTAACAATATTAGGAAATTGAGCGCGTGATATCTCTTTGTGCGTGTTTGTGCCTTTCTACTCATTTGTGTTCTCAAATGGTAATATACAAGGAAAGCATACTTTTATTTATGTACATTTGATGATATGTTAGTAACCTCTTCTCTCAATGTGCAACTTATCCAAAAAAAAACTCTTCTCTCCATGCATCCCCTCTAGAATATCTTTATATATTTACCGGATATATTGTTGCAAGCCAAATATTATGAACCCATATGAAAAAAGTGGTTGTAAAGATGAGAAATTTTATTTTTTAAGATTGAAGATGAGAAACGAGAACTAATTAGGTTGGCCTTTTCTAGTGAATTTTTTATCAAAATCTGACCCAGTTTCATGTTCGATGAAAATGGACTAAACTTCAAGCCTTCATTTTTTTTGTAGAGTTCCTCTTTATAGGTGGATGAAAGCCACATTGTTTTGGTTTTTAATAAATGAAATACAGGGAACTTTATGCCCATTATACTCTTATAAGCATTCTCTTGATTCAGTTATTCTGCTATGTTTTAGGCTGAACTTGCTGATTGCTTAGAAAAGGATGGCTTCAAGACTATTTATGAAGCAGTTGGAGCAGATTGCAGATAGTTTTATGTTTATTTACCTGAGTTCAAACATGATGGGTGACCATGTTTATCTCCCCTTAGCCACAATATACAAACCAATCTTTCCTTCTTTGTTTTTTTTTTTAAAAAAAAAATGTGGAGTACAATTTTCAGTCTAGCTCGCTAATTTATTCGTTGCTCAACTCCCCTTTTGGTATTTTTGACGGTGGCGGGATGCCTACACATGTACTATAGAAGAGAATTTTAGGCTTTTAGCCTTGATGTCGTGTCATGCAATTTTTCTAAGTCTCGTTGGCCCCAACTAATTGATGAGTAGGAGATACTGTAAGATTTACTGATATAATGGAAAAGAATATTTCCTCCCCCTCTTCCTCTTTTTCGTGGCAATAAGAATCAAACATTCTGTTCGTTAGTCGTTTAGTAAATCTGTATAGGAACAACCTTCTTTGCCATTATTTTAGTTGCATGTATGTATGCCATTACTGCATTTGCTATTGGAAGAGGGTTTTTGTTGTTAAACCTTAAAAAAGGATACAATTGATTCTGCTTCGCTTGGCAAAAAAAGAATTCCTCATTAGAAAGAAATTTTACTTTTCAAAATTGTGTCCTTAAATTTTCAAAGGGTTATGAAATGAGCCCATGGGATCATTTTAATCTTATTGCTTCTCTCATAAAGCTATACTGGGGAATGCTATTTGCTCAAGTTGTTTCAGTACGAACAAGAAATGAGGTGGGTTGGGTATTTGGGTATTTGGGTTTTAGGTAACGGGCAAAAATCATTTTAAGGACATAATGTTTTTAATGAGAAAGATGTAACGAGAGATTAGAATTTATTTTAAATATTTATTGAAATAAATAAATATTTTTGTGACTTATTTATGGAGTTAAATAAATATTTGATGAAATTGTTGTAGAATAATTTAATTAAATGTGTTGTATTAATTAAATTAATGAAGAATAATATTATAGTTTGAAGTTATAATTTAGTTGGGATTATTAAATTAATTGAGTTGTTAATAATTATAATGTTATTCTAATTAATTAAATTAAATAATTAATTAGAGATTTATTGGTTTGTTATAATTAATAAATGAGAATTTTAATTATGTGACAATTTGATTTAATGAGTAATATTGGTTTTAATTTAATTGAATTTAAATATTAAAATTTGATTAATTAAAGTGTGACAAATAAACTATATAATAAACGAGTTAATTAAAATAAATAGAAAAGGAGCCTTTAAGTGTCAAACCAAACATGACCTTAAGAACATGGGATCAGTTGAGCGATGACGTGCTTAACTGATACTCATGTTGTGCCAGTTAATTATGTGTACTGTATTATGTTATCAGTCTTGTATTTACTTACTTCATTCCTAACTTAAGTCAGAGAGAAAATAGAGAGAGTTTGAGAGAATTTGATATTCTAGTAGAGGTTTTGGAAAATCAACGCTTCCTATCATCTTTGCTTAATCTAAACAGAGAAATCAAGGATAATTCTTTCATCTCAAGTTTTAATTTACGTTCTTAAAAGTTCTTCATGAAAATTTATTTTTAACTCTCTATAATTGAATTTTTATGGATGATTGTGGAATATATGGTGTTGTATGTGTTTATAACATGTTTTATATTATTTGTATATGATTTAGAATAATCAAATCCATGAAATCATGTTTAAAATTGGAGTTTTGAAGTTTACAGAGAGATAATATTTGAATATGACCTATATGTACAAAAATTGATGCCTAAATTGTATGTTAAACGGTAAATTGATGGTTGATTATGTTTATAAATGTAAAAACGAAAAGAACAAAACTTGTATGGACTGATTTGATTGAAAAGCGAGTTCGTGGTACGTTAAGAATGTCAAAAATGAAGTTTTTTTCAAAAACATTGAATTTATGGGTTTAGATTTAGTTGTTTAGGTGATTTATGTTGTTAAAATCATGCTATAATAGTTGTAAAATGTTTATGTTAAGTTCAAAACTTATGGGTAGGATTAATTTGTTGTTTAAGTGAAGTTTTTGGCCTATTTTAACTTTGCTATATGTTCATTCGCTAATCGCAAACAACTCTTTTTTGTATGCAATGGCGTTGATGATGCTACCGCTCTATGTTATAGTTGGGCAACCGACGCCGCTATTTGAAGGTTTGTTTGTAGCGTTGTTGCGCCGTGAGCAAGGTTAAAAGCAGGTGTTGTCGCGACTTAAGCGATATGATCTGATTTGAGATTTTGTTTGTTCGATTCAAGAAGATACAATCATAACCTAATCTAATGAACATAGAGGGGTATTAATCATATTATATGTTGCTAAAAACATATTGTAATCACATGGTAATATCTAGTAATATTAAGATTTGTGATTTAACTAGTTGTTAACAATTGGAACTTGATGTTCATAGGGGTTGGGATGTGATTTGAATGTTAAATCTCATGTTATATGTTAGAGAATTTTCAGATTGTGTTGTGGTTGATTAACATGGTTAGACCTTAAACTAAATGTGACGCCCCCAAAATAGGTATACATCACCCATCTTGAGTCGCCAAAAACATGGTACAAAAATCAAATACAACTTAATTATACAACAGTCGTGTAAAATACGACAAAACATATGCTATGAGTTTTAATACAAATATTATCATCTAGACAATATCCACACTCAATTGAGTCCTCATTACATTTATTATCACACTATTTATGTAAGACCCCAACTTATTATTAATGAAATTTAATTTTTTCTATTTATTATTTTGAAATAGTAAGGGTTGATTTGATTAATGTGGATAGTTAGGGTAAAATACGTAAATATTTCAAAATAAGCAAGTGGTTATAAAATATTCATTGTTGTCGGGGAATATTCGTTTGGTCGTGGAATATTCAGATCGCTGTCGGGGAATATTAAATGCGACAACATGACCATATGTGGGCCCCATAACGAAAAAGCGATTAGATGAAGAAAACGACAAATATAAGTTGTTTAAAAATAATCTGGCGTAGTTATTACAATTATCTTGTTAAAATACCGGTGGTTAAAACACGAAGACACGGTATTGCACTAATTATTGATTCTTACGTAAAGAAGGCACTACTCAATAATGGTTCTGATGTAATTATCGCTCAAGTATTTTATTTTATTGATTTAATAATTCTTTGCGTTGATATTTTATATTGTCGTTGTTTGATAATTGTCATTACACAAGTATTTTTCATTATCGAAGCAATAATTCATATTATCTGAATAATATTATTAGATAACATTATTGGCAATGTCTAGAAAGTTACATCAAGGAGAGGTTTGGTCACCTAATCAAGGCGCCAAGATGGAGAAATTTTATTGGAAAGCCCCCTTTTCCAGGAAGCGCACGATTGTCAATATTGTGATTCGTAATATTATTTGTGAATAATTAATTATTGATTCATATGATGAGGAAAATATTGATTTTATGTGGATATAGATGGAGAAAATTTTTAATGTGATAATTGTTGAAAATTGAAATTTTATCTTTTTCTGATAAAATAATTCATTTAAATATATTATTATATTTTAATAATATAATAATGGTGATATTTTTACAACGAATGTGGGATATATGAGTATATGAGGAGGAAGAGTATTTTTGTTGCAATAAATGTTTAAAACATGTTAAACATGTAACAACCCCAAAATAGGTCCATTCCATCCAACCCATTCTGAGTCGTCAAATACATGGTACAGAAAACAACTACAACTTTATTACAACAATTGTCGTGCAAAATACAACAACACATATTTGTGAGTTTGGATACAAATATATACCAAGCAGTAAGTACGTTACAATGACACCTTACATAAAGGTATAGTCAAAAAGCTGTTTTAGAAATTAGAATCTTTAGGAAGTGCTCAAGGAAAACTTCGTATATGGGAGGCCATGCTTTTAGGTTATGGTAGATATCATATGGCCACGTAATTATCCTTGGTTGATCCAATAGACCCCTAAAGAAAAACGAGAAGATTACTATCGTATTCTTCCCAATGGTGAGTCTTCTCTCGACATATCATTATCTCCATCTGTCTCTAATTGGGTATTATACTCCAAACAAACACCAAGATTATATAAGTAGTGCTTGTAAATATACTTTCGGCAAGTGGATGAGCACAACCATGTCTTATGATAACACGAGTTTGTATGTCATTAGACATCTTGTATGATAGTGACAAAACACCCTTCCAAAGTTGGGTTCGCCTCACCCTATTTAATTCACCAAAAATAACTATTAAATGATGTATAAAATACAACACACTAAAGCCCTCAATAAAATTATTTTCATACTCTTTAGGGAGAACCTCAACAACTATAGACCACCGTTTTATTCCCTTGTTATCCTCGCTCAACCCAGCAACACTTTTATTACCTGAAAGGAATTGTGAAACAAAAGGGTGAGCACAACTAGCTTAGTAAAGAATATTATGACTAAAGATAAATAAATTATCAATAGTCTTCATCAGTAATGAATCAGAGATTTAGAACATATGGTAGATGATAAAAATTTCAACCATAGTTGCAGCGGAACGAGCAATCCATTAAAAGAGTCAAATAGACTATAAAGTCTATTATCTTCTCCACGTTAAAAGTCCACCAACAATATTTTATCCCTGTAACATCAATCAACAGTTCCTTTCCACAATCATATGAATAACTCATAATCATAATTGTGATTCTAAATTCCTCTTCTCATCCAAGGACGAAGATAATTTTCATCACTGTCTTTACGAAACATCAAATATCATGGTTATACCAAATCACGGTTCCGCATTCATAATCATACTAATAAATTCATCTTTGCACCACGGCCAAAGATATTCATCAACAGATTCATCTTTACACTACAAAGTAAAGATATTCAACAACAGTCATCTCAGCATTACGTGTAGACGCCCCAAAATTAGGTATACATCACCCATCTTGGATCGCCACTTACATGGTACATAAATTCAAATACAACTTACTAATATAAGCTGCCGTGTGCAATACGACATAAAGCGTGAGTTTGAATACAAATATTATCTACTAGATATTATACAAACTCAAAAGGAGTCCTCATTACAACTATTATCACACTATTTCACGAGAATAGTGAGGACTACTAATGCTATCCTCCGGACCATTACTCAGCTCCCCGACTCGTCCCTACTATGTTCTCATTTTTCAAGAGAAACGGTGAAAGAAAGGGTGAGCTCAACTAGCCCAAAGAAGAAATATTAGGACTAAGAAAATGCAGAATAAATTATCATTAGCCTTCAACGGTGTTAAACCGATAAAATACAATAGACAACGGTTTAACTCCAATGAATAAGCAATCCATTAAAAGAGTCAGTAGAGAATAAAGTCTACTATCTTTTAGGTTTTAAAAGGTTTTCATCAATTTTTATCATTGAGACTCGACAATAAATAAACCACCACATCTAATCATCCCCGTACCACTGGCCAAGGATTTTCATCAAATTATCAATGGTCATGACTAAACCGAATCACCCCTGGTCATAATCATACCAAAACTATCCATCATCGCATTACAGTGCCACCGAGGACTTTTGTCACATCATTTATATCAAAGTCATGATTATCTTAGAATGATCCACGGTCATAATCATACTAAATTCATCTACCACACGTAAGCCAAAGATAACATAATATAACATGAGGATGATGACAATGACATAGTAATTCAATAAAACAAGTTCAAGAATTATTTAATCCATGAATTATTAACGCCCAAATTGTCAACATAATCATTTACGCCAGAGAGTAAAATTCAAGAATGATCGAAGAATATTTCCATGAGAAGATCTTTGGATGAAACGCAAATATCAAGGATATTCTACTAATTTCATGGAGTATAGAAGTCAAAGTTTTAACCAACCGAGTATAATAAAGAATGGAATAACAAAAGAAATCACCATGCATGCGTATCAGTGATTGTGATGATGAGTTATTCCAACGTAGAATAATAATAACGGAACCGGTGTCGTGAAATTCACACCAAGCGGGATGTTCCAACAGAATAATAAAGATGGAACCGGATCCGGTGTAAAACACATGATAGGATATTCCAATGAGAATGATAAAGAGCGGAACCAGTCCGGTGTAAAAACACATGCATGTGATGTTCCAATGAGAATAATAAAAAGCGGAACCAGTCGGGTGTAAAAACACACGCATGTGATGTTCCAATGAATAATAGAAGAATGTCACCAAGTATAGGGTAAATCACAGATACAAAGTTATTCCAATGAGAATAATAAGTAATGGAATAACATAAGGATTTCACCAAGTATAGGGTATCTGCCACAGATACAAAGTTATGTATAGGGTATGCCACTTTTACAAAGTTATTCCAATGAATGATAATGAATGGAATAATGAAGTTCTCTTCAAGAAGAAAGAATAACACCCTCACCGTAAAAAAAGAACCTAATATAGAAGTAGTGAAGTAGCAGAATACTCTTCTTCTTTCTATAATTTTCTCTCTATAGCTTTTCTCTATAATTTCTCTCTCAGAGTTTCAAATGAATTGTAAGAAAATAATGAAGGAATGAGCTTCTATTTATAGGAAAATGGAATGCATAAGAAACTAATCCATTAACAGTCCAGATTGATTTACTTTAATCGATTTGGTCCATATTTAAAGAAAAATCTTTTAAATAAAATATAATATATTCTATTTATATAAAACATTTTACTATGCAAACACTATGCAATACTATGCAAAACACTATGCAACACTATGCATAATAAAATATAATATATTCTATTTATAGAATAACTTTAATAAAGTATTCTATTTTATATAAAAGATGTTTCGTTTTTATTACGTTAATAATACGAATAAAACAAAACGTCATTATCGCTTATAATAATTCATATTATTAATAAATAATAATGGAATCAAACCGAGTGACTTCTCACATAAGCATCAATAATCAATACCTGGTGTCTTACTATGCAACCACACGACATCGTATTTTTACTACCGAGTAGTTCAACAAGTAACCACGGTAAAACTTCCGCCGTTATTTCAATAAAATATTTTGTCGTTTTCAATCCGACAATAATTACATTACGTTAGGGTCCACCAATGATTGAGTAGTTATACGAATATTCCCTGCTAAACCGAATATTCCCCGACCAATCGAATATAATATAACCACTTGCATACTTTGCAAAATTTATAAATACTACCCACAACTATAATATTATCTCAAATTCACACCATAATATTAAAAAAATTATTTCGACCAAATTTAAATCTTTATTAATAAAATCTGGGGTCTCACATTACGAGCCAAAGATATTCATCAATAATTCATCTTTGCACTACAGGCTAAAGATATTCAACAACAGGTCATCTTTGCATTACGAGCCAAAGATATTCATCAATAATTCATCTTTGCACTACAAAGCTAAAGATATTCAACAACAGTCATCTTTGCATTACTGAGCCAAAGATATTCATCAATAATTCATCTTTGCACTACAAAGCAAAGATATTCAACAACAGGTCATCTTTGCATTACGAGCCAAAGATATTCATCAATAATTCATCTTTGCACTACAGGCTAAAGATATTCAACAATAGGTCATCTTTGCATTACGAGCCAAAGATATTCATCAATAATTCATCTTTGCACCACAAAGCTAAAGATATTCAACAACAGATCATCTTTGCACAACGAGCCAAAGATATTCATATATCAAAGAAATACATAATCATTTCAGAAGTTATATAACAATAATTATAACCATGTTGATCAATTCACCTTTGCACTTAAGTTAAAAATATTCAATTGTAAATTCAATGGTCAGCGATCATACCACCAACAATTCAACTTTTGCATTCTTGCCAAAGAGAACCTATGGTCACGATCATACCAATAATCTACCCATCTTTAAACTCAAGTCAAAAAGAAATATCATCATTAGAGTTATAAGAATGTTATATAAAAATAATATAATCAAAACATGGTTTTAATTTCAAGAGTAAGATTCATAAATCAACGATAATTTGGTCGGGAAAAGAAACCAATTTTATTGTGAATAGTACCGTGAATAAGAACTCGTGAATAGTAACTCATGAATAAGAACTCGTGAATAGTACTCGTGAATAGTAACTTCGTGAATAGTAACTTCGTGAATAGTAACTCGTGAATAGTAACTCATGAATAGTAACTTCGTGAATAGTACTCGTATTCGTATATAGTAATCGTATATCGTAAATAATGTCATATACATAAATAAGGTCATATATAAGAATAGTGTCGATATACGTGAATAGTGTCAGAGTATCGTGAATAAGTAACCCCAACTCAAAAGGTAGAAATTCCACAATAAAATCCATACCAATATTGCAAGTATAATGATATTGAAAGAATAACATCATTATGAAGAAAATAACATTCCTTACAATCCTCACAATCCCTTAAAATCCCTTACTATCCCTTACCTCAAAAAAGCAAAGACTTCCGACATTTGGATATCGGATATAGCATTTGAAGGAAACTTCAGACCGAAGAATAAAGAACTCACCAAGTATCTAAATACTCACAAAATACACTCAATAATCTAGAGAGAGAAAGAGAGAAAGCTTATGTTTCGGTGTGATTTTCAATTTAACTTAGCCCTCTATTTATAGGAAAATTTTAGCAGACTTGACACTGCAACTCCGATGGCTTTACTCGCTACTATTCCCACCCACCACCTTTGAAATAAAATTCAGCACATTTCTTCACCAACCACAAGTGGGCCCACTCAATTCTAGAATTTTCCACCAAAATGCTAAATTCGGATACTTGATAATTTACGAACCATTCACCTCTTAAAATTCATAACAAATCATACGCTCATTTTTAACGGTTCAAAATTTGTGGACATATACTCAACTTATATATGTATAACATATCCAAAAATTACAACGATCCAACGGTCGGATTAAATATTATAACTCACACAATAAAGCTGTAAGAACACTGATTTTATCTTTTAATACCTCCAATCGACAAAATAATTGATAAAATACCTCAACATTAATTCCTTCATTTATAACCATATAAATAAATCCATCATTTATATCCACATCAAATAAATATTTTCTTATCATATGAATCAATAATTAATTATTCACAAATAATATTACGAATCACATTTATGACAACCCGGTAGTTCCCGGAAAAGGGGCTTTCAATAAGAATTTCTCCTTCTTGGGCGCAATTAGGTGACCAAACCTCTCATCGATGAGAACTTTCTAGACATTGCCAATAATGCTATCTAATAATATTATTCAAATAATATGAATTATTGATCCGATAATGGGAAATCTTTCATGTGTTGATAATTATTGAACAACAATAATATAAAATATCAACACAACAATTATTGAATCAATAAAATAAAATATTGAGCGGTAATTATTGTAACAATTATTGAGTAAAGGCTTCTCACGTAAGAATCAATAATTGAAAAATACTATGCATATCTGAGTATCCAAACAACGACAACGCGTATTACTTTACTTTACCAATAGGGTATTCCAACGATTGTTAATGATAACGATTACTGTGATTATTTATAAAAACTCAAATTTGTCGCTTTTCCCGTAAAGCTTATTATTATATGGGGCCCATAAATGATCGCTGGCTGAGTCGCATTTAATATTCTCCAACGGAAAAGAATATTCCACGACTAGCGAATATTCCCAACAACAATGAATATTTTATAACCATCTTGCGTATTTTGAAAAAAAAATCATATATCACCCTTAACTTTAACCTTTTATCAATTTAACCATTTCTTGAATAGTAATTATAAGAAAAATTGAATACCTTTATTTCATAAAATTAGGGGTCTTACAATCTCCCTCCTTATGAAATTTCGTCCTCGAAATTTCAGATTGCACAGTGTGACGCCCCAAAATTAGGTATACGTCACCCATCTTGGGTCGCCACTTACATGGTACATAAATTCAAATACAACTTATTAATATAAGCTGTCAGGTGTACAATACGACATAAAGCGTGAGTTTGAATACAAATATTGTCTACTAGATATTATACAAACTCAAAAGGAGTCCTCATTACAACTATTATCACACTATTTCACGAATAGTAGGGACTACTAATCTATCCTCTCGGACCATTACTTCGTTCCCAGGCTCGTCCCCGCCTATGTTCTCATTTCACGAAGAAGAACGGTGAAAGAAAAGGTGAGCTCAACTAGCCCGAAGAAGAAATATTATGACTAAGATAATGCGAGAATAAATTATCATTAGCCTTCAACAATGTTAAAGCGATAAAATACAATAAACAACCGGTTTAAGCTGCGGTGAATTAGCAATCCATTAAAAGAGTCAAGTAGAGAATAAAGTCTACTATCTTTTAGGTTTTAAAAGGTTTTCATCAATTTTTATCATTTGAGACTCGACTTAATAAATAAACCACCACATCTAATCATCCACGTACCCACGGTCAAGGATTTTCATCAAATTATCAATGGTCGCGACTATACCGAATCACCCCACGGTCATAATCATACCAACAACTATCCATCATTGCATTACGAGCCAATAGCGAGGACTTTTGTCACATCATTTATATCAAGTCGTGATTATCTTAGAATGATCCCCGGTCATAATCATACTAAGTTCATCTATGCACGTAAGCAAAGATAACATAATATAACATGAGGATGATGACAATGACATAATAATTCAATAAAACAAGTTCAAGAATTATTTAATCCATGAATTATTAACGTCAAATTGTCAACATGAATCTTTGTTTCAGAGTAAAATTCAAGAATGATCGGAAGAATATTTCCATGAAAGATCTTTGGATGAAATGCAAATATCAAGGATATTCTACTAATTTCATGGAGTATAGAAGTCAAAGTTTTAACTTATTTGGGTATAATAAAGAATGGAATAACAAAAGAAATCACCATGCATGCGGTACTTCGCATAGGCGAGTTATTCAACATAATAATAATAACGGAACCAGTCGGTGAAATTCACTGCAAGCGGGATATTCCAACAGAATAATAAAGATGAAACCGGATCCGGTGTAAAAAACACATGGATCGAGATATTCAACAGAATGATAAAGAGCGGAACCGGTAGGTGTAAAAACACATGCATGAGGATGTTCCAATAGAATAATAAAAAGCGGAACCGGTCGGTGTAAAACACCTGCAGACGAGGATGTTCCAACGAGAATAATAGAAGAATGTCACCAAGTATAGGGTAAACTGGCGATATACTGAGTTATTCAATGAGAATAATAGAATGGAATAATATAAGGATTTCACCAAGTATAGGTACGCTGGCGTATACGAAGTTATGTATAGGGTATGCCACTTTTACGGAGTTATTCAATGAATAATAGTGAATGGAATAATGAAGTTCTCTTCAAGAAGAAAGAATAACACCTCTTACAGTAAAAGAACTAAATATAGAAGTAGTGAAGTAGCGAAGAATACTCTTCTTCTTTCTATATTTTTCTCTATAGCCTCTTTCTATAATTTCTCTCTAGAGTTTCAATGAATTCGTAAGAAAATAATGAAGGAATGAGCTTTATTTATAGGAAAATGGAATGCATAAGTAACTAATCCATGAGCGGTCCAGATTGATTTACTTTAATCGACGGTCCATATTTAAAGAAAATCTTTTAAATAAAATATAATATATTCTATTTATATAAAAACATTTTACTATGCAAACACTATGCAATACTATGCAAAACACAATGCAAAACACTATGCAACACTATGCATAATAAAATATAATATATTTATTTATAGAATAACTTTAATAAAGTATTCTATTTTATATAAAAGATGTTTACGTTTTATTACGTTAATAATACTGAATAAAACAAAAGCGTCATTATCATTATAATAATTCATATTATTAATCGACAATAATGGAATCAAACCGAGTGACTTCTCACATAAGCATCGATAATCAATACAGGTGTGCTTACTTATACAACCACACGTATTCTTGTACTTTTACTACTAGAGTAGTTCAACAAGAACCACGGTAAAACTTCCGCCGTTATTTCAATAAAATATTTTTGTCGTTTTTTCTCAATCCGACAATAATTACATTGTAGGGTCCACCAATGATTGAGTAGTTGTAAGAATATTCCCGCTAAACCGAATATTCCCCACCAATCGAATATAATATAACCACTTGCATACTTTGCAAAATTTATAAATACTACCCACAACTATAATATTATCTTAAATTCACACCATAATATTAAAAAATTATTTCAACAAAATTTAAATCTTTATTGATAAAATCTGGGGTCTCACAATCTCCCCTCCTTATGGAATTTAAGTCCTCGAAATTAGGGTGCGATACTGGTATGATAAAGAGATGAGGATACCTTGAATACCTTTATCGTTGAAAACATTAAATTCATTTTTGCCAAAAGATATTCATTATCAATGCCAAAGATATATAACGTCAAAACCAATAATACTGAGACTCGGCTTAATAGTATCACAACCATGAATTATTCATGCACTACTGGCTAAGGATATTCGTGTTTTCAATTACGGTCATGATTATACCGAATAATCCGTGGTCATAATCATACCAAGTCTATCAATGCACTACGGCCAAAGATGACTTTTACCACATCCATGAATTAATATTTCATTGCTGAGACTCAGCTCAATAATTAATCCATATCATCGAATCATCCCTGCACTACAGGCCAAGGATATTCATTAGTATCACGACCACGAATTATCCATGCACTACGGCCAAAGATAATTGTGTATTCATTAGTATCACGACCACAAATTATCCATGCACTACGACCAAAGATAATCGTGTATTCATTAGTATCACGACCACAATTATCCATGCACTACTACCAAAGATAATCGTGTATTCATTAAGTATCACGACCACAAATTATCCATGCACTACTACCAAAGATAATTG
Source organism: Panax quinquefolius (assembly GCA_020205615.1). Classification (NCBI taxonomy): domain Eukaryota; kingdom Viridiplantae; phylum Streptophyta; class Magnoliopsida; order Apiales; family Araliaceae; genus Panax; species Panax quinquefolius. Next base: position 16,456,553 of record CM035173.1, on the reverse strand, counting down.
TGTATTCATTAGATATCGCGACCACAAATTATCCATGCACTACTACCAAAGATAATTGTGTATTCATTAGTATCACGACCACAAATTATCCATGCACTACGACCAAAGATAATTGTGTATTCATTAGTATCACGACCACAAATTATCCATGCACTATGGCCAAAGATAATTGTGTATTCATTAGTATCACGACCACAAATTATCCATGCACTACTGACCAAAGATAATTGTGTATTCATTAGTATCACGACCACAAATTATCCATGCACTACGCACCAAAGATAATTGTGTATTCATTAGTATCACGACCACAAATTATCCATGCACTACTACCAAAGATAATTGTGTATTCATTTCATGGTTATGATTATACCGAACAATCCTCGGTCATAATCATACCAAGTCCATCTATCTACAGCCACGAGATGACTTTCAACATAATATAAGCATGAGGATAATGATATAAAGAATCAATCAAATGAGATAAAGGATAAATATTAAACATTTATAATATAATTTATCCAGATTCAAGAATATCCCCATGTTTTCAATCACTTAATAATCTCATAATCTAATATCATTAATATTATAACAATATTTTAATCACTTCTTAAATTTATAAACAATTTATCTTAATTGTTTACGCTTTTACCATATAATGCATTTAATCATTCAAAATGTCATACTCATAAAATATCATCACCAATTATCAAATCCCTCATCAAAAAAAAAATATGCATATACTCTATATAGGATTCTCTAGCCATAAAATCCTATTTTCAACTTTGTTACTTCACATAACATATTTAACTCATATGTTCGTAACTAAACTATTTTTATGAAAAATACCAAATCAGCCCCAAAAATATTTCTTTTCTGGGATTTAGCATAATATAGTCCCATAATGAAAATATATTTTTCTCGGAATTTTTAAAATTCATTTACTATTTTTTAAAAATTAATTTCCACTTAATTCCTTAAGAAATTAGCTACCTCAAGTTTAACTCCAAAAATTCCCAAATCTTGGCAGGACCTTACACATGTTAACGTGAGCTTCCAGTTTAAATTTCATGGTTATCGGAGTTATAGAACTCCGGTTATAGCATTTTTCGTCGGAAAAACCTAAATAATTAAATAGTCATAACTTGCTCATTTTAAGTCAGAATGAGCTCATTTTTGGACAGGAGGTACTTTATACCATATACTTTCATGTCCCAAAAACCCAGAATTTTTCTCATAATTTAAGTGGCCGAAACAGTCCCTTAAAGTTTCTGGGCAGTAGCATTTTCGAAATTTACAGCTTTGGCCTCCTTTTCTAAAATCAGTCCACACAAAAATCTACAACACTTTTTCCAGTAATTCCACTTGGATTAGTTAGGTAACTCATAGATCTAACTCTAGGACTTGACCACACTCAAAAATTCAAAATATAATAGGAGATATGGTCAATTGAATTTCATATTACGCTTTTTCACCAAAATCGATTTTCAACTCTTTGTGATTTCTAAGAAACTTTCATGTTTCACATAATAACCAACATAACTCATCATCATAACACTTACTAATACTTCATATATCCATGATTTTCATTAGTCCAATGCTTTTATTATGACTTTCATTATAATCCTCGTAAATGCAGATCCTTTTAGTTGAAGAAATATTTGAGGGTTTAAGAAATGGGTTTTTTATCTTTGGGTCAATACAAAATTCGATTTCACGCTCTAGGGTAGGCTAGGAAATCTTCAAGAATACGTCAAGAAATTTATTAATGATAGAAATATCATTCAAAGCTATTACTCTCGTCAAGACTTGGATAAGACGTCACATTAATACCAACTGTGACTTCTATCCCTTAACACAGATGACACCTCACAATGATACCTATCAACTTGCCATCTTGATCACGACGTCGCCTCTGAAGAAAGTCCGGCTTCGGTGCATTCCACACAAGGAAGTTAACAACGAAAGGATCGGGGCTCTTTACTTATGGCTTGATATAACATGATGATTAACTTTAGGGTTTGGTTACTTTGAATTCAGTATAACGGGTTGGTTATGAATATAAAAGCTAACAACCTTACGAAAAAACATGATGAGTAGTTAACCAATTGATTCCTAAAATCACATCAAAGGTAAGTATTTTCAAAAGATAAGATCGAAGTAACGTGAAAGTGTTTATTTGAATCAAACAAGATTTAAAAATAGTAAGCGTGGTAACGAAGGCTCCTACTAACGAAGTTTCAACCAATAAGTCAAAGTCTAACTTCTCCTGAGTCAAATTTAAAGCGTTGAACGCATAACTAGGTGAAATAAAAGAGTGGGTAACGGTATCTAACACGGTATAGACTTCGCAAGAGCTTATGATTACTTATCCGTGATAATCTTCTTGGGTTCCTCGTCACGAGAAAAAAACGCTCTCTCTTAAACTCTAGGCTTTGGTTTATGCGGGATGACCTTTGGTGCCTCCATCCTAGTTGAATTTGTCTTGATGGCGACAAAATCGAGCTAAGTGACCTTCTCTTCTACAATTATAACATGCTTTGATTGGCATGGCGTGATTCGGACCGATGTGTCCTCTCCTCCGCATTTAAAGCATATAATAGGTGGTCCTTCTCCTTCCTCGACAACAAAAGTCTTTGGTCTTTGACGTCTTTCCATCATTGTTGAATCTCCTTTTCTTGAAATGTCCATTCTTATTTTTTGGTACGATTACCCGCCAAGTGGTTACCATATCTCGCCTGTTGATTCCTCCACGCTTGTTGTCACCGCTTCGATGACTACTCTACCATTTGGTATTATAATTTTAAATTTTACTTACTTTTTTTAGTTGCGTTGACTCGTTATCGCGCTCCACTAATCGAGCCCTATTTACAACATCCGAATAAAAATACGGTTTATGAGAAATAAGATGTTGACGTATCTCGGCTTCAAACCTCTTAAAAACATTCGCGCCATTCTCTCTTCATTATCTACAGTGGGGACGAACCGTGATAACTCGCAAACTTTGCCTCGTATTGCGACACGGTCATATTGTTTTGTTCCAACTTGATAAACTCCACCTCCTTCATGTGGCGAATACTTTCGAGAAAGTATTTGTCGTTGAACGACTCTGGAACTTCTCCCAAGATATCTTGATGCAATGAAGTCGAGTTAGTCGTTTTACCGATTCCCACCGATGAATCCCTCTCAGCACAACATAAAAGGCGAAAAGGAACCTTTTGCTCCTCGGAGCATCCCAAGACATCAAATATCTTGGTAATCTGCTTTATCCATGCTTCCACCAGAAGTGGTTTTGGCTCTCCCTTAAACTCCGGTGGTCCCAGCTCCTTGAATTGTTTAGCGGTGACCGCCCGAGAGTTTTCCGTGTTTCCACCTACGTTTTGGACAGAGTCTCTTTCCCCCTGATGTTGCATGAATTCTAAAACCTTTTAAACGTACCGTCATTCATCAATTGATCAGTGTTGTTGTTTACAGGAGGATTATCGCCATCCTGTTGCACATTGTCCTGATTATTGATCTGTGGAGAATCAACAGTCTCCTGTGCTCCATTTCTATTCTCAACATTCTCGGATGCCATTTTCAAACATTGCCACAAAATAAGGGTTAATTGACATGCAACATATTATCACTATACTCTGACCGACCAATCAAATACCAAATAAACTTAGGTAGGTCATACTAGCGAAGGAATTCCCCGTCTCTCCCCTCCTAGTTCTTATCTCGCATCTTAGCCAGGGATCATATCCCTAAGCTCTGATACCAACTGTGACTTCCCCAAAATTAGGTATACGTCACCCATCTTGGGTCGCCACTTACATGGTACATAAATTCAAATACAACTTACTAATATAAGCGTAGGTATACAATCGACATAAAGCGTGAGTTTGAATACAAATATTGTCTACTAGATATTATACAAACTCAAAAGGAGTCCTCATTACAACTATTATCACACTATTTCACGAATAGTGAGGACTACTAATGCTATCCCTCGGACCATTACTTCGTTCCCCGACTCGTCCCGGCTATGTTCTCATTTCACGAAGAAACGGTGAAAGAAAGGGTGAGCTCAACTAGCCCAAGAAGAAATATTATGACTAAGATAATGCGAGAATAAATTATCATTAGCCTTCAACAATGTTAAACCGATAAAATACAATAGACAACCGGTTTTAGCTGCATAATGAATTAGCAATCCATTAAAAGAGTCAAGTAGAGAATAAAGTCTACTATCTTTTAGGTTTTAAAAGGTTTTCATCAATTTTTATCATTTGAGACTCGACAATAAATAAACCACCACATCTAATCATCCTCGTACCACTGGCCAAGGATTTTCATCAAATTATCAATGGTCATGACTATACCGAATCACCCACGGTCATAATCATACCAAAAACTATCCATCATTTGCATTACAGTGCCATCGAGGACTTTTGTCACATCATTTATATCAAGTCGTGATTATCTTAGAATGATCCTCGGTCATAATCATACTAAGTTCATCTATGCACGTAAGCCAAAGATAACATAATATAACATGAGGATGATGACAATGACATAATAATTCAATAAAACAAGTTCAAGAATTATTTAATCCATGAATTATTAACGTCCAAATTGTCAACATGATCTTTGTTTGTGTAGAGTAAAATTCAAGAATGATCGGAAGAATATTTCCATGAAAAGATCTTTGGATGAAACGCAAATATCAAGGATATTCTACTAATTTCATGGAGTATAGAAGTCAAAGTTTTAACCAATTTGGGTATAATAAAGAATGGAATAACAAAAGAAATCACCATGCATGCGGTACCGCACAGACAAAGTTATTCAACATAATAATAATAACGGAACCGGTCGGGTGAAATTCACACCAAGCGGGATATTCCAACAGAATAATAAAGATGGAACCCGGATCCGGTGTAAAAAACATGCGAGATCGGATATTCCACAGAATGATAAAGAGCGGAACCGGTCCGGTGTAAACACACGCATGGGATGTTCCAATAGAATAATAAAAAGCGGAACCCAGGTCGGTGTAAAACACACGCAGAGGATGTTCCAATGAGAATAATAGAAGAATGTCACCAAGTATAGGGTAAAATCACGCGTATCACGAGGTTATTCCAGCGAGAATAAAAGCAATGGAATAATATAAGGATTTCACCAAGTATAGGGTATCACAGCGTATATGAGGTTATGTATAGGGTATGCCACTTTTACAAAAGTTATTCCAATGAATAATAGTGAATGGAATAATGAAGTTCTCTTCAAGAAGAAAGAATAACACCCCTTACCGTAAAAAGAACTAAATATAGAAGTAGTGAAGTAGCGAGAATACTCTTCTTCTTTCTATAATTTTTCTCTATAGCCTCTTTCTATAATTTCTCTCTCAGAGTTTCAATGAATTCGTAAGAAAATAATGAAGGAATGAGCTTTATTTATAGGAAAATGGAATGCATAAGTAACTAATCCATGAACGGTCCAGATTGATTTACTTTAATCGACGGTCCATATTTAAAGAAAAATCTTTTAAATAAAATATAATATATTCTATTTATATAAAAACATTTTACTATGCAAACACTATTATGCAATACTATGCAAAAACACAATGCAAAAACTTTATGCAACACTATGCATAATAAAATATAATATATTCTATTTATAGAATAACTTTAATAAAGTATTCTATTTTATATAAAAGATGTTTACATTTTATTACGTTAATAATCTGAATAAAACAAAACGTCATTATCATTATAATAATTCATATTATTAATCGACAATAATGGAATCAAATGAGTGACTTCTCACATAAGCATCAATAATCAATACTGGTGTCTTCTTATACAACAACCACACGTATTCTTGTACATTTTTACTACCGAGAGTAGTTCAACAAGTAAATTACACGGTAAAACTTCCGCCGTTATTTCAATAAAATATTTTTGTCGTTTTCTCAATCAAATGATAATTACATTATTGGGGTCCACCAATGATTGGTAGTTGTAAGAATATTCCTGCTAAACCGAATATTCCCAGACCAATCGAATATAATATAACCACTTGCATACTTTGCAAAATTTATAAATACTACCCACAACTATAATATTATCTTAAATTCACACCATAATATTAAAAAATTATTTCAACAAAATTTAAATCTTTATTGATAAAAACGGGGTCTCACAATCTCCCTCCTTATGGAATTTAAGCCCTCGAAATTAGGGTGCGATACTGGTATGATAAAGAGATGAGGATACCTTGAATACCTTTATCGTTGAAAACATTAAATTCATTTTGCTTTCATCTGGCCAAAGATATACAATTCGTAAAAAATAATATCTTGTGAGACTCGACTTTTAATAGTATCACAACCATGAATTATTCATGCACTACTTAGCTAAGGATATTCGTGTTTTCAATTACGGTCATGATTATACCGAATAATCCGTGGTCATAATCATACCAAGTCTATCAATGCACTACGGCCAAAGATGACTTTTACCACATCCATGAATTAATATTTCATTGCTGAGACTCAGCTCAATAATTAATCCATATCATCGAATCATCCCCGCACTTCTACGGGCCGAGGATATTCATTAGTATCACGACCACGAATTATCCATGCACTACTACCAAAGATAATTGTGTATTCATTAGTATCACGACCACAAATTATCCATGCACTACGACAAAGATAACGTGTATTCATTAGTATCACGACCACAATTATCCATGCACTACTACCAAAGATAATCGTGTATTCATTAGTATCACGACCACAAATTATCCATGCACTACTACGGCAAAGATAATTGTGTATTCATTAAGTATCACGACCACAAATTATCCATGCACTACTACCAAAGATAATTGTGTATTCATTAGTATCACGACCACAAATTATCCATGCACTACTACCAAAGATAATTGTGTATTCATTAGTATCACGACCACAAATTATCCATGCACTATGGCCAAAGATAATTGTGTATTCATTAGTATCACGACCACAAATTATCCATGCACTACTACCAAAGATAATTGTGTATTCATTAATATCACGACCACAAATTATCCATGCACTACGACCAAAGATAATTGTGTATTCATTAGTATCACGACCACAAATTATCCATGCACTACTACCAAAGATAATTGTGTATTCATTTGCGGTTATGATTATACTTAGAACAATCCTCGGTCATAATCATACCAAGTCCATCTACAAGCCACGAGATGACTTTCAACATAATATAAGCGTGAGGATAATGATATAAAGAATCAATCAAATGAGATAAAGGATAAATATTAAACATTTATAATATAATTTATCCAGATTCAAGAATATCCCCATGTTTTCAATCACTTAATAATCTCATAATCTAATATCATTAATATTATAACAATATTTTAATCACTTCTTAAATTTATAAACAATTTATCTTAATTGTTTACGCTTTTACCATATAATGCATTTAATCATTCAAAATGTCATACTCATAAAATATCATCACCAATTATCAAATCCTCATCAAAAAAAATATGCATATACTCTATATAGGATTCTCTAGCCATAAAATCCTATTTTCAACTTTTGTTACTTCACATAACATATTTAACTCATATGTTACAGAAACTAAACTATTTTTATGAAAATACCAAATCAGCCCCAAAAATATTTCTTTTCTGGGATTTAGCATAATATAGTCCCATAATGAAAATATATTTTCTCGAATTTTTAAAATTCATTTACTATTTTTTAAAAATTAATTTCCACTTAATTCCTTAAGAAATTAGCTACCTCAAGTTTAACTCCAAAAATTCCCAAATCTTGGCAGGACCTTACACATGTTAACGTGAGCTTCCAGTTTAAATTTCATGGTTATCGGAGTTATAGAACTCCGGTTATAGCATTTTTCGTCGGAAAAACCTAAATAATTAAATAGTCATAACTTGCTCATTTTAAGTCGAGAATGAGCTCATTTTTGGACAGGAGGTACTTTATACCATATACTTTCATGTCCCAAAAACCCAGAATTTTTCTCATAATTTAAGTGGCCGAAACAGTCCCTTAAAGTTTCTGGGCAGTAGCATTTTCGAAATTTACAGCTTTGGCCTCCTTTTCTAAAATCAGTCCACACAAAAATCTACAACACTTTTTCCAGTAATTCCACTTGGATTAGTTAGGTAACTCATAGATCTAACTCTAGGACTTGACCACACTCAAAAATTCAAAATATAATAGGAGATATGGTCAATTGAATTTCATGTTACGTTTTTCACCAAAATCTGATTTTCAACTCTTTGTGATTTCTAAGAAACTTTCATGTTTTCACATAATAACCAACATAACTCATCATAACACTTACTAATACTTCATATACCCATGATTTTCATTAGTCCAATGCTTTTATTATGACTTTCATTATAATCCTCGTAAATAGATCCTTTTAGTTGAAGAAATATTTGAGGGTTTAAGAAATGGGTTTTTGTACTGGGGTCAATACAAAATTCGATTTCACGCTCTAGGGTAGGCTAGGAAATCTTCAAGAATACGTCAAGAAATTTATTAATGATAGAAATATCATTCAAAAATTACTCTCGTTCAAGACTTGGATAGTACGTCACATTAATACCAAGCTGTGACTTCTATCCCTTAACCTGGATGGCACCTCACAATGATACCTATCAACTTGCCATCTTCGGTCACGACGTCGCCTCTGAAGAAAGTCGCTTTTGGTGCATTCCACACAAGGAAGTTAACAACGAAAGGATCGGGGCTCTTTACTTATGGCTTGATATAACAAATGATTAACTTTAGGGTTTGGTTACTTTGAATTCGTATACAAAGTTGGTTATGAATATAAAAGCTAACAACCTTACGAAAAAAAATGATGATGAGTAGTTAACCAATTGATTCCTAAAATCACATCAAAGGTAAGTATTTTCAAAAAGATAAGATCGACATGTATAATAAAGAATGGAATAACAAAAAAATCACCATGCATGCGGTACTTCGTGATAGGCGAGTTATTCCAACATAATAATAATAACGGAACCGGTCGGTGAAATTCATTGCAAGCGGGATATTCCAACAGAATAATAAAGATGGAACCTGGATCCGGTGTAAAACACATGATAGGATATTCCAACAGAATGATAAAGGCGGAACCAGTCGGTGTAAAACACATGCATGAGGATGTTCAACAGAATAAATAAAAAGCGGAACCAGTCCTGTGTAAAACACGTAAACGAGGATGTTCCAATGTAATAATAGAAAGAATGTCACCAAGTATAGGAAATAAGCAGATACAAAGTTATTCCAATGTAATAATAAGCAATGGAATAACATAAGGATTTCACCAAGTATAGGGTATCCAGCACATATCTGAGGTTATGTATAGGGTATGCCACTTTTACAAAGTTATTCCAATGTAATAATAGTGAATGGAATAATGTAGTTCTCTTCAAGAAGAAAGAATAACACCCCTTACCGTAAAAGAACTAAATATAGAAGTAGTGAGTAGAGAATAATACTCTTCTTCTTTCTATAATTTTCTCTCTATAGCTTCTTTTCTATAATTTTCTCTCTAGAGTTTCAATGAATTCGTAAGAAAATAATGAAGGAATGAGCTTTATTTATAGGAAAATGGAATGCATAGTAAGCTAATCCATGAACGGTCCAGAGATTGATTTACTTTAATCGACAAATTCCATATTTAAAGAAAAATCTTTTAAATAAAATATAATATATTCTATTTATATAAAAACATTTTACTATGCAAACACTATGCAATACTATGCAAAACACTACGCAAAACACTATGCAACACTATGCATAATAAAATATAATATATTCTATTTATAGAATAACTTTAATAAAGTATTCTATTTTATATAAAAAGATGTTTCATTTTATTACGTTAATAATAAGAATAAAACAAAACGTCATTATCGCTATAATAATTCATATTATTAATCGACAATAATGGAATCAAACTGAGTGACTTCTCACATAAGCATCGATAATCAATACCGGTGTGCTCTTATGCAACCACACGATTCATTGTACTTTTTTACTACCGAGTAGTTCAACAAGTAACCACGGTAAAACTTCCGCCGTTATTTCAATAAAATATTTTTGTCGTTTTCTCAATCAACAATAATTACATTGTGGGGTCCACCAATGATTGAGTAGTTATCACGAATATTCCCTGCTAAACCTAATATTCCCTAAACCAATCGAATATAATATAACTACTTGCATACTTTTTGCAAAATTTATAAATACTACCCACAACTATAATATTATCTTAAATTCACACCATAATATTAAAAAATTATTTCAACAAAATTTAAATCTTTATTGATAAAATGGGGGGTCTCACTTTGGTATTTCAAAGAGTTGAGAATACCTTGCTTTCATTTTGATTCCATCTTCCTGTCATCATGATTTCTCCATCGCTTTCATCTTCTTTATTTCAGGATATCATTCTAGAATACGACAAAAACGCGGGTTAATTGAACAAATTAACATATCACATAATATCCCGATATTATGGTGACCAACAATTAAGCTTAGGTAGGACACACTAGCGAAGGATTTACTCATCTCTCCCTCCTAGTTCTATTCCCCGATCTTCGCCAGAGATCATATCCTAAGCTCGATACCAAATGTAACAACCCCAAAATAGGTCCATTCCATCCAACCCATTCTCGAGTCGCCAAATACATGGTATGTAAAACAACTATAACTTTATTACAACAATTGTCGGCAAAATACAACAACACATATCTTTGTGAGTTTGGATACAAATATATACCAACTCAGAAAGTACGTCTACAATGACACCTTACATAAAGGTATAGTCAAAAGCATTTTAGAAATTAGAATCTTTGGGAAGTGCTCAAGGAAAACTTCGCATACATGGGAGGCCATGCTTTTAGGTTATGGTAGATATCATATGGCCACGTAATTATCCTTGGTTGATCTAATAGACCCTAAAAGAAAACGAGAAGATTACTATCGTATTCTTCCCAATGGTGAGTCTTCTCTTGACATATCATTATCTCCCATTGTCTCTAATTGGGTATTATACTCCAAACAAACACCAAGATTATATAGGTAGTGCTTGTAAATATACTCAAAGAAGTGGATGAGCACAACCATGTCTTATGATAACACAAGTTTGTATGTCATTAGACATCTTGTATGATAGTGACAAAACACCTTCCAAAGTTGGGTTACGCTTCACCCTATTTAATTCACCAAAATAACTATTAAATGATGTATAAAATACAACACACTAAAGCCCTCAATAAAATTATTTTCATACTCTTTGGGAGAACCTCAACAACTATAGACCACCGTTCTATTCCTTGTTATCCCCATTCAACCCGCCTACACTTTTATTACATTCGAAAGGAATTGTGAAACAAAAGGGTGAGCACAACTAGCTTAGTAAAGAATATTATGACTAAAGATAAATAAATTATCAATAGTCTTCATCAAGAATGAATCGTAGATTTAGAACATATGGTAGATGATAAAATTTCAACCATAGTTGCGCACTTGAACGAAGCAATCCATTAAAGAGTCAAATAGACTATAAAGTCTATTATCTTCTCCACGTTAAAAGTCCACCAACAATATTTTATCCTCGTAACATCAATCAACGGTTCCTTTCCACAATCATATGAATAACTCATAATCATAATTGTGATTCTAAATTCTCTTCTCATCCAAGACGAAGATAATTTTCATCATTGTCTTTACCGAAACATCAAATATCATGGTTATACCAAATCACAGTTCCTGCTCATAATCATACTAATAAATTCATCTTCGCACTACCACGGCCAAAGATATTCATCAACAGATTCATCTTTACACTACAAAGCTAAAGATATTCAACAACAGTCATCTTTGCATTACTGAGCCAAAGATATTCATCAATAATTCATCTTGCACTACAAAGCTAAAGATATTCAACAACAAAGTCATCTTTGCATTACGAGCCAAAGATATTCATCAATAATTCATCTTTGCACTACAAATTAAAGATATTCAACAACAGTCATCTTTGCATTCTGAGCCAAAGATATTCATCAATAATTCATCTTTGCACTATAAAAGCTAAAGATATTCAACAAATGTGTCATCTTTGCATTACGAGCCAAAGATATTCATCAATAATTCATCTTTGCACTACAAAGCAAAGATATTCAACAACAAAGTCATCTTTGCATTACGAGCCAAAGATATTCATCAATAATTCATCTTTTGCACTACGTGCCAAAGATATTCAACAACAGTCATCTTTGCACAACGAGCCAAAGATATTCATATATCAAAGAAATACATAATCATTTGGAAGTTATATAACAATAATTATAACCATGTTGATCAATTCACCTTTGCACTTAAGTTAAAAATATTCAATTGTAAATTCAATGGTCATGATCATACCGATCAACAATTCAACTTTTGCATTCATCGCCAAAGAGAACCTATGGTCACGATCATACCAATAATCTACCCATCTTTAAACTCAAGTCAAAAAGAAATATCATCATTAGAGTTATAAGAATGTTATATAAAATAATATAATCAAAACATGGTTTTAATTTCAAGAGTAAGATTCATAAATCAACGATAATTTGGTCGTAAAAGAAACCAATTTTATTGTGAATAGTACGAAGTGAATAGTAACTCGTGAATAAGTAACTCATGAATAGTAACTCGTGAATAGTACTCGTGAATAGTAACTTCGTGAATAGTAACTCGTGAATAGTAACTCATGAATAGTAACTCGTGAATAGTAACTCATGAATAGTAACTCGTGAATAGTACTCAGATTCGATACGTAGATCGCAGATATCGTAAATAATGTCATATACATAAATAAGTCATCATATATAATAATAGTGTCGATACGTGAATAAGAACCCCGACTCAAAAAGGTAGAAATTCCACAATAAAATCCATACCAATATTGGTAAAGATAATGATATTGAAAGAATAACATCATTATGAAGAAAATAACATTCCTTACAATCCCTTACAATCCCTTAAAATCCCTTACTATCCCTTACCTCAAAAAAGCAAAGACTTCGATTGGATATCTGGATATATGATTTGAAGGAAACTTCAGATCAAGAAGAAAGAACTCACCAAGTATCTAAATACTCACAAAATACACTCAATAATCTAGAGAGAAAGAGAGAAAGCTTATGTTTCTGGTGTGATTTTCAATTCTAACTTAGCCCTCTATTTATAGGAAAATTTTAGCAGACTTGACCTGCAACCTGATGGCTTTACCTGCTACTATTCCCACCCACCACCTTTGAAATAAAATTCAGCACATTTCTTCACCAACCACAAGTGGGGCCCACTCAATTCTAGAATTTTCCACCAAAATGCTAAATTCGGATACTTCAATAATTTCTGAACCATTCACCTCTTAAAATTCATAACAAATCATACGCTCATTTTTAACGGTTCAAAATTTGTGGACATATACTCAACTTATATATGTATAACATATCCAAAAATTACAACGATCTAACTATTCGGATTAAATATTATAACTCACACAATAAATTTGTAAGAACAATCGATTTTATCTTTTAATACCTCGATCGACAAAATCGATAAAATACCTCAACATTAATTCCTTCATTTATAACCATATAAATAAATCCATCATTTATATCCACATCAACTAAATATTTTCTTATCATATGAATCAATAATTAATTATTCACAAATAATATTACGTAATCACATTTATGATAACCGGTAGTTCCGGGGAAAGAGGGGCTTTCCAATAAGAATTCTCTCTTCATGGCTCGCAATTAGGTGACCAAACCTCTCCTCGATGTGAACTTTCTAGACATTGCCAATAATGCTATCTAATAATATTATTCAAATAATATGAATTATTGATCCGATAATGGGAAATATCATGCGTTGATAATTATTGAACAACAATAATATAAAATATCAACACAACAATTATTGAATCAATAAAATAAAATATTGAGCAGTAATTATCGTAATAATTATTGAGTAGTGCCTTCTCACGTAAGAATCAATAATTGAAAAATACTATCGCAATCAATACCGTAAAGCATCGCAACAACGCGTATTACTTTTACTTTACCAAGGGTATTCCAACAAGTGTTAAGCAGTAACGATTACATCGTTATTTATAAAAACTCAAATTTGTCGTTTTTCTCCATCCGAGCGGTTATTACATTATGGGCCCACAATGATCAAGCTTGCGCCGTCGAATATTCTCCGCTGCGGAAAGAATATTCCACGACTAGTTTAATATTCCAAACAACAATGAATATTTTATAACCACTTGCGTATTGAAAAAAAAAATCATATATCACCCTTAACTTTAACCTTTTATCAATTTAACCATTTATTGAATAGTAATTATAAGAAAAATTGAATACCTTTATTTCATAAAATTGGGGTCTTACAAAACATGCTTGGACCCCATTTATCGAATTGAAATTTGATTATACAATAAAATCGCCTTGCTTATGAATTTTATCAATTTGTGTTTGGAATTTGGAAAAACTTTCTTCCGAAAAGTTGTAGAGAATTGAATTTCCTATATAAAATTGCGAGTTTCAATTTTCCGACAAAAAGGCTATTTATTGTGAATTATTGAAGTTAGGAGTTCAAATAATTGATTTTGGAAGTTTTAATTGTTTAAAATAACAAAAACGTTTTTGTGGTTGGTTGGTAGGCACATGTGTTGCAAAATATCTTTGAAATCATAATTTCCAAGTTTGTATATGATTTATATAAATTTATTAATATTTTATTAAATTTTCGCTTTGGTGTTCTAAGCATTTTCTATAAATAGGATGCTTAGGTTAGAATTGAAAATCACACCGTAAACTCAAGTTTTTCTCTCTATATTATCGAAAGCGTATTCTTGTGAGTATTTTGAGTATACTTTGAGTATTGCTATACGGTGCAAGTTCAAGTCATAGCCTATATTAGGTGTTTCAAATTTATAAATCTCGATCTTCGAGGTAAGGGATGTTATTTTCTTCTCAAATGATATTATTTCTTCAATATCATTATCTTTGAAATATTGGTTGAATTTTTTATCAAATTTGGAACTTTTTCATGTCGAGTTATTATTATTAATGAGTTCTTATTCACGAGTTACTATTCACATTTAGTACTATTCACGTAAGCGTGATGATGTTTTTTGGGAAATTTCTATCTTTTGGTGTGGAGTTATTATTCACGATACTAAGACTATTCACGATATCTGACATTATTCACTTAATACCGCACTATTCAATCGAAAAATAAAATTTCTTCTTTTTGTCCAAAATATCTATTACGGATACTAGCTTTGATTGTATCCATGTTTTGATCATTCTTGAATTTTACACCACTATGATTATTTTTGAGGTATTTTTGGGACGTGGATAAAACAAAGTACGAATCCTTAATCCTTAATCCTTGTCATTTTGTTTCCTTTGGATTCGTTTCTTAAAAAAAAATATTTTCATCATCCTCGGTCTTAAATGATGATATTATTGAATATCTTTGGCCCGTAGTACAAAGATGAATGATTTGAAGAATATGTTTGGCCGTAGTAAAAGATGAGCGAATGATGTTTAGATGAACATGATTAATGATGAATATCTTCGGCTCAGTAGTAAAAAGATGAATATTTGATTCGGATGTATATTGATTGATGTTACAGGATAAAAGATAGACAATGAACTTTTAAATTTAAACATAGAAGATAGTAGTTTGCATTCTCTACTTAACTCTTCTAATGAATTATTATTTCATTGCGAATATTGATTTAAAACATGTTGTCTATTGTATTCTATTAGATTTTTTTCCCCTGTTGAAGACTAATGATAATTTGTTGTATATTATCTTAGTCATAATATTCTTTCTTCGGGCTAGTTGAGCTCACCCTTTTCTTTTTTGTTCCATTTTTCTTCTCGGGAGGCGAGAATATAGCGAAAGTACGAGTCGTGGTATGGAATGAAGGTTCAGAGAGAGTTGTTTAGTAGTCCTCACCATTTTTGTAAAATAATGTATCAATAAATGTGATGAGGATTTATTTGAGTATAGATATTGTGCAGAAGATAATATTTGTATTCAAACTCATAGTTTTCTTGTTGTAATAATAAAGTTGTAGTTGTTTACGTACCATGTATTGACAACTCGGAATGGGTGATGTATACCTATTTGGGGGGTGTCACAATTTAATGTAATAGTGAGGACTACTAATGCTTATTATCTCGGACCGTCACTCGTTCCCCGACTAGTCCCTCGCTACGTTCTCATTTCCTCAAGAGAACAATGAAAGTAAAAGAGTGAGCTCAACTAGCCCAAAGAAGAAATATTATGACTAAGATATTACGAATAAATTATCGTTAGCCTTCAACAGGTGTTAAACCGATACAATATAACAAACATCAAGTTTAAGCTGCAGGTGAACAAACACTCCATTAAAAGAGTCAGTAGAGAATAAAATCTACTATCTTTTATGATTTAAAAGGTTTTCATCACTTTTATCTTTGGGACTCGACTTAATAAATAATCCACATCATCCCTGTACTACGACCAAAGATATTCATTAGTATTACAACCACAAATTATCCATTACTACTGCCAAGGATATTCATGTATTCATCAATGGTCATGATCATGCCAACAATCGTCCATCAATCCACTACGAGCCAATGAAGACTTTTATCACATCATTTGTAACATTACGGTCATGATTATATCAATTAATCCCTAGTCATAATCATACCAAGTCCATCTATGCACTACAGGCCACAGATGACTTTCAACATAATATAAACATGAGGATGATGACAATTGTGAGACCCCAGATTTTATGAATAAATATTTAATTTTCTCAAAATATTTTTTTGTGGATTTGATATAATATTATAGTTGTGGGTAATATTTATAAATTTTGCAAAGTACGTAAGTTGTTATATAATATTCGTTTGACCGGGGAATATTCTTTTTGTCGGGGAATATCCGTACGACGGCACAATCATTGGTGAACCCACAACGGAAGTATTGTCGTAGTAATAAAACGATAGAATTATTTTTTTTAAATAACGGCGTAAGTTTTACCGTTAAACTGTTGAACTACCCTAGTAAAAAAGTACAAGAATGTCTGGCGTGGTTGCATAAGTAGACACAAGATTGATTATTGATGCTTACGTGATAAGTCACTCGGTTATACTCCAAGATTGCTACAAGAATTACGTGATCATATATCTCTCATATTATTGATTCGATTAGTGTCACGAAGATCATCCGCATTATATGATATATTATTAAATCAATAATTGAGAGACGACAAAGTTATTCATATTATTAGATTGCAATATTTACAATGTGCAGAAGTTACAATGAGAGGTTTGGTCACCTAATTGCGCGCTGATAGGGAAAAATCTTTATCGAAAGCCCTCTTCCAAGGAAGCTAATTCGATTGTTAAATATTGTGAGTTATGATATTAATGATGAATAAGTTCGTTTTGATTAAAGATGAATTTGATAGTTCCATTGTGTTGGAATTATTTGTGTTAGTAGAAATTGACATTTATTTCGATAATAATTGATGTCTGGAGATTATATTATTCAATCGGGTATTCAGGGCACTTTTCGTGTCGGAGTACTATTTACGAGTTACTATTCATGACTTACTATTTATGAGTTACTATTCACGAGTTATTATTGAGTCACATTCACTTACTATTAGGGGAGTTGGTGCAAGATTGGTAATACTTGCATGACTAAGTTAAAAATGGAGGTATAGATGAAGGTACTATACTGTAATTAATTTTTTCACATTTTTAGAACTATTGAGTCACATGATTTACTATTGATTCACATGATTTACTATTAGGGGAGGTGGTGCAAGTTTGATAATACTTGGATGACTGAATTAAAAATAAAAGAAAAGTTAGAGGTATTGTACTGTAATATTTCGAGCCCCAAAACGTGCAATTATCGAAACTATATTTTTCTATAAATAGAAGCTCATTCTTCCTTCATTTCTCACCAATTCACAAAAGCTTTAGAGCCATTATTATAGAGAGAAAGAAGAAAAGAAGTCTGCTACCTCACTATTCCAGTTTCCAGTCTTCTTTTGAAGTAAGGGGTATTATTTCTTTCGTATTCATGAAGAGAGCTATTGTTATTCCATTCCTTATTATTCTCATTGAATAACTCGTCTATGCAAGTACCGCATACATGGTGAAATTCTTCTCGTTATTCCATTCTTTATTATTATATTGGAATAACTCGTATATGCAAAGTAATCGCATATACGTGGTGAAATTCTTCTATTATTCCGTTCTTTATTATTCGCCGTAATATATCTTTGTCATGCATTTTTGCAGGACTGGTTCCATTATTTATTATTATGTCGTAATATCTCGCATGCGTATGCGTTTACGTGGGACCGGGTTCCATTATTTATTATTACATTGGAATATCCCGCTTGGTGTAATTTTTGCCTCGACACGGTTCCGTTCTTTATTATTTCATTGGAATATCCGCTTGGCGCGGATCACGCTTTGACCGGGTTCCGATTCTTTATTCTCGTTAGGAATAACCTGTCTGTGCGGTCTCTATCGCAATCATGGTGAATCCTTCTGTTATTCCATTCTTTATTATTTCATTTGAATAACTTTATACATGTGGATTACCACATGCATGGTGATTGATCATTTATATTCATTCCTTATTAAATTATGGAAATGATATGTTTACATTGATTATGATGAGAGTCATAATAAAAGCATTGGACAGATAAAAATCATGGGTATATAAAGTATTAGTAAGTGTTATGATGAGTTATGTTGGTTATTATGAGAAAACATGAAAGTTTCTTATAAATCACAAAGAGTTGAAAAATAGATTTTGGTGAAAATGGAACATGAAATTCAATTGACCATATCTCCTATAATATTTCAAATTTTTGAGTGTGGTCAAGTCCTAGAGTTAGATCTATGAGTTTACTAACTTAGTGGAATCACTAGAAAAGGTGTTGTAGATTTTCGTGTGGACTGTTTTTAGTAAAGGAGTCAAAAGCTGAAAAATAGCAAAAAGCTACTGCCCATAATTTTGTAAGGGCTGTTTCGACCACTTAATTTGTGAGAAAAATTTTGGCCTTTAGGGACATGAAAGTATATGGTATAAAGAACCTCATGTCCAAAAATGAGTTCATTCCGACTTAAAATGAGCAAGTTATAACCATTTCAATATTTAGGTTTTTCCGACGAAAAAGCGCCATAACCAGAGTTCTATAACTCCGATGACCATAAAATTTAAAATGGAAGCTCATATTAACATGTGTAAGATCCTGCCAAGATTTGGGAATTTCTGGAGTTAAACTTGAGGTAGCTAATTTCTTAAGGAATTAATTAGAAATTAATTTTTGAAAAATAATAAATGAATTTTAAAAATTCCGAGAAAAATATATGTTCATTATGGGACTATATTATGCTAAATCTCAGAAAAGAAATATTTTTGGGACTGATTTGGTATTTTTCATAAAAATAGTTTATTCTACAAACATATGAGTTAAATATGTTATGTGAAGTAACAAAGTTGGAAAATAGGATTTTATGGCTTGGAAATCTATATATAAGGTATATCTGATTTTTTTATAAGAGATTTGATCATTGGTGATGAAATCTTATGAGTATTACATTTTGAATGATTAAATGCATTATTTGGTAAAGTGTAAACAATTGAAATAAATTATTTATAAGTTTAAGAAGTGATTAAAATATTGTTATGATATTAATAATATTAGATTATGAGTGGTTAATAATATTTGGATAAATTTAATGTAAGACCCCAACTTATTATTAACGAAATTTAATTTTCTATTTTGAAATAGTAAGGGTTGATTTGATTAATGTGGATATTTATGGGTAAAATACACAAATATTTTAAAATAAGCAGTGGTTATAAAATATTCATTGTTGGTTTAGAATATTCGTTTGGTCGTAGAATATTCTTCTTTGTTGGGGAATATTAAATATGCGGCCAGTGCGGACTTTTGTGGGCCCCATAACGAAAAAGCGATTGGATGAAGAAACGACAAATATAAGTTGTTTAAAAATAATAAATAGTAGTTATTACCAATTATCTTGTTAAAATACTCGGTGGTTAAAACACAAGAAGATACAGTATTGCATCAATTATTGATTCTTACGTAAGAAGGCACTACTTAATAATGGTTACGATAATTATTGCTCAAAGATTTTATTGATTCAATTATTCTTTGTATTGATATTTTATATTCTTGTTGTTTCAATAAATTGTCATTACACAATATTTTTCATTATCGGACAATAATTCATATTATCTCAATAATATTATTGGATAACATTATTGGCAATGTCTAGAAAGTTACATTCTAAGGAGAGGTTTGGTCACCTAATTGCGCGGCCATGAGAGAAATCTTTATCGAAAGCCCCTCTTTCCTGAACCGCTCGGTCATCAATATTATGATTCTCGTAATATTATTTGTGAATAATTAATTATTGATTCATATGATAAGAAAAATATTGATTTTATGTGGATATAGATGGAGAAAATTTTTAATGTGACAATTGTTGAAAATTGAAATTTTATCTTTTTCTGATAAAATAATTCATTTAAATATATTATTATATTTTAATAATATAATAATGGTGATATTTTTACAACAAATGTGGAATATATGAGTATACGAGGAGGAAGAGTATTTTTGTTGTAATAAATATTTAAAACATGTTAAACATGTCGGTGGACCCCATTTATTGACTGAAATTTGATTATATCCTGTAAAATCGCCCGTTTGTGGATTTCGGTCAATTTTTGTTTGGAATTTGGAAAAACTTTCTTCTTCAAAGTTGTAGAGAATTGAATTTCCAATGAAAAGTTGCGAGATTAGAATTTTTTGATAAAAGGGCTATTTATTATGAATTATTGAAGTTTCAAGTCTCAAATAATTGATTTTAGAAGTTTTAATTATTTTATTAAGAAAAACGTTTTTTTATTGTTTTTGGCACATGTGTGGGTGAAGTTTGGACCAGATTTGTGTGCGAGGAAATTTGATTATATATATTATTATTATATTAAATTTTCGCTTGGTGTTCTAAGCATTTTCCTATAAATAGGGTGCTTAGGTTAGAATTGAAAATCACACCGTAAATCAAGTTTTTCTCTATATTATTGAGCATATTCTTGTGAGTATTTTGAGTATAATTTGAGTATTTCTATACGGTGCAAGTTCAAGTCATAGCTTTATATCTCAGGTGTTTCAAATTTAGAAATCTTGATCTTTCGAGGTAAGGGATATTATTATTTTTTTTCGTAATGATATTATTTCTTCAATATCATTATTTCAAATATTGATCTGAATTTTTTTATCAAATTTGAAACTTTTGGTGTTTGAGTTACTATTCACGATACTGGCAGACCTTTATTCACGATATCGACATTATTCACTTAATACTGGTCATTATTCATCGAAAAAAATAAAATTTCTTCTTTTTGTCCAAAATATCTTTTCTGGATACTAGCTTTGATTGTATCCATGTTTTGATCATTCTTGAATTTTACACCACTATGATTATTTTTGAGGTATTTTTTGTGACGACCCCAAAATAGGTCCATTCCATCCAACCCATTGTGAGTCGCCAAATACATGGTACAGAAACAACTACAACTTTATTATCACAACAATAAAACTGTGAGTTTAAATACAAATATTATCTTCTAGACAATATTTATACTCAAATAAATCCCCATCACATTTATTGATACATTATTTTACAATAATGGTGAGGACTACTAAACAACTCTCTCTAGAACCTTCATTCCATACCCCGACTAAGTACTCGCTACATTCTCGCCTCCCGAGAAGAAAAATGGAACAACAAGGAAAAGGGTGAGCTCAACTAGCCCGATAAAGAATGTTATGACTAAGATAATATACAACAAATTATCGTTAGTCTCCAACAGGAAAAATACGATAGAATACATATAGACAACAAGTTTCGGATCAATATTCGCAATGAAATAATAATTCATAGAAGAGTTACGTAGAGAATGAAATCTACTATAATCTATGAATTTAACGATCCATCATCAATATTTTATCCCCGTAACATCAATCAATATTCATCTCAAATCAAATATTCATCTTTGCGCTACTGTGCCAAAGATATTCATCAATCGGTCATGTTCATCTCAACACCTGTTCATCTTTGCACTAAAGGCCAAAGATATTCATCAGTCGGTCATGTTCATTTAAACACCTGTTCATCTTTGCACTACAGGCCAAAGATATTCATCAGTCGGTCATGTTCATTTAAACACCTGTTCATCTTTGCACTACAGGCCAAAGATATTCTTCAGAAATCATTCATCTTTGCACTACAGGCCAAAGATATTCTTCAGAAATCATTCATCTTTGCACTACTGAGCCAAAGATATTCAATAATATCATCATTTAAGACCGAGGATGATGAAAAATATTTTAAAGAAAGCGAATCCAAATTGAAACAAAATGACAAGGATTAAGGATTCGTACTTTGTTTTATCCATGTCCAACAATACCTCAAAAATAATCATAGTGGTGTAAAATTCAAGAATGATCAAAACATGGATACAATCAAAGCTAGTATCCAGAATAGATATTTTGGACGAAAAGAAGAAATTTTATTTTAAATTGAATAGTCCGTATCGTGAATAGTCAGATATCGTGAATAAGGCCAGATATCGTGAATAGTAACTCAGAACACCAAAAGATAGAAATTCCTGAAAAAAACATCTTCACGCTTCATGAATAGTACTCGTGAATAAGAACTCGTGAATAGTAACTCATGAATAGTAACTCGTGAATAAGAACTCATGAATAGTAACCCCGAGCATGAAAAAGTTCCAAATTTGATAAAAAGTTCCAACCAATATTTCAAAGATAATGATATTGAAGAAATAATATCATCGAGAAGAAAATAACATCCCTTACTATCCCTTACCTCAAAGAATCGAGACGGAAGGAAAGGTCGGAAGTGATCTTGAATGAAACTTTAGACTTGAACAATGAACTCTCAAAGTATCTAAATACTCACAAAATACGCTCAATAATATAGAGAGAAAGAGAGAAAACTTTGTTTCGGTGTGATTTTCAATTCTAACTTAGCCCTCTATTTATAGGAAAATGTTAGCCACCAAGGCACTTAACACTGCAACACGATGGCTTTACCGCTACTATTCCCACCCACCACATTTGAAATAAAATTCAGCACATTTTTCACCAACCACAAGTGGGGCCCACTCAATTCTAGAATTTTCCACCAAAATCAATTATAAACCTAATTTAGAATCCGACACCTCTTAAAATTCACAACAAATCATTCGTGCATTTTTAACGGTTCAAAATTTGTGGACATATACTCAACTTATGTATGTATAACATACTCAAAAAATTACCACAATCCAACGGTCGGATTAAAAATTATAACCCCATAATATATCTCAAAAACCCCGATTTGATTTTTAACACTCCAATCAGATAAAATACCGATAAAACACCTCAACATTAATTCCTTCATTAATAACCACATAAATAAATCCATCATTTATATTCATATAAAATAAATATTTCCTTATCATATGAATCAATAATTAATTATTCACAAATAATATTACGAGAATCACAATTATAATGACGGTAGTTCCCGGAAAGAGGGGCTTTCAATAAGGATCTCTCCTTCTTGGTAGCGCAATTAGGTGACCAAACCTCTCCTTGAGCGTAACTTTCTAGACATTGCCAATAATGTTATCTAATAATATTATTCAAATAATATGAATTATTGATCCGATAATGGGAAATGCATGCGGTGACAATTATTGAACAACAATAATATAAAATATCAACGCAAAGAATTATTGAATCAATAAAATAAAATATTGAGCAGTAACTCTTTGTGAAAATTATTGAAAGTAGTGCCATCTTACGTAAGGATCAATAATTCAACAATCTGCATGGTGTCACAGGTGTCTTCTTTGTGAAACCCGCAGCGTATTCTTGTATTTTAACCACCGGGTATTCCAATGATCTTAACGGTAATAACTACGCCGTTATTTTTAACCAACTTATATTTGTGTTTTCCTCATCCAATCGCTTTCAGTTATGGGGCCCACACACGGTCGCTGCTGCCCGTAAATACGAATATTCCCAGAAGCGATGCGAATATTCCACGACCAAACGAATATTCCCAAACAACAATGAATATTTTATAACCACTTGCTTATTTTGAAATATTTACGCATTTTACCCATAACTAACCACATTAATCAAATCCACCCTTACTATTTCAAAATAATAAATAAAGGAAATTCCTTTTATTTAAAAAATTTTGGGGTCTTACAACCTCCCTCCTTATGAAATTTCGTCCTCGAAATTGGCGTGACGATATTACAGTGTTTGAAAAGGTAAAGATACCTCGCTTTCATTTTCGTTTCCAACTCCCAGTCATTTCCTCAATAGCATGGTTTCTCCACAAAACTTTAACTTATGGTATAACCTCGATACATAGGTCGTGTTCTTTTCCTCTACAAAATCTTGGACACAGTACCTCCTCCGACGTTAAGTCTTGGCTATCTCTCGTGGGGTTCTAACTTCGATGGCGTGTTTTGGGTCGTCCACATATTTACGTAACATCGACACGTGAAAAGCGTTATGAACACGCATCATACTTGGTGGTAAAAGCGAGTACATAGGCCGCAGTTCCTATTCGATCGAGAATTTCAAATGGATTAATAAATCGAAGGTTTGAGCTTTCCTCACCTCACCGATTCTCGCTCTTTGAAATAACGACTTCTTGCACCTCCTCCTCTTCAAATTCATCGACTTCGATTGTGTGGCTTGAAGCGACTTTAACTTTATCGATTAAAAGTCGATTATACTCAGTATATCATCACGCATCGTATATCATCACGTGGGTACCTAGAGTTTTCATCTCCATCTCTATTATTTGTATATTATATCTGAAATGAGTCTTTGACAATATTGTACTTGTACTTGTATACGATCTTCTACTCAACACGTCACCTACCACGTTCGCTTTTCCAGGAGTGGCATGGTGAACATGTCTTTGAAATGAGTCTCCTCTTGAGTTCTTCAAGCTCTTCCCACATTCCTTGCTCCATTCGAATTTTTGTATCTCTATGAGTCACCACGTTAATGGAATAGCGATTCGAGAATATCCTTCAACGAATCTCGATAATAACCAACTAAGCCTGAAAGCTACGTATTTCGATTACCGACTTAGGTTGTTCTCAATCGTGACTCATATCTCAACCTTGGATAAGACGTCACAATGACACCTATCGCTTTACTATCGCACGAATATGGCGCCCCCTACGAGAGAGTGTCGGCAGGTGAATTCCACAAAGGAAGTCACAAGATAAAGGCTCATGTACCAAATTCTATAGTTGAATTTTTTAACTCCTATAGGAGCCATTCGATATGAGATTTTAGAAATGAGTTTTGTCTAGGGTTCAAAGTCGATACAAAATTTAATATCGATCTTTGGGAGTAAGCGATAAATTCTTTGAAATACGTCGGGAAAAATCAATAACAACAAGAATATTATTCAAATCGGCGTGTCTTTATTCAAATCCATAACATGGACTAAGAAAACTTGACATCCGTAATAAAGCGAATGACTTCATGGATTGATATGAAAATGTTTGACTACAATGGTTTGATTGCTTGAATTGAATAACGAGAGTTGCTTAGGAATATGAAAACTAACAACCTTACAAAAGCAATCAATTTTGGTATGATGAGTAGTTAACCTTAAAATCACATCAAAAGAAAATATCTCTATAGAAATAAGGTTAACGGGTAATGTGATAGTGCCAACTGAATCAAGCAAGATTTTAAACAAACGGATGTAATGAAAGTTTCTCTAACTGAGTCTCCATAAATAGGTCAAAGTCTAATTTCTCCATAGTCAAGTTCAAAGCGTTGGCAAAGCAAGAGAGAGATAAAAGAATGGGTAGAAAGCAGATTATCTAGTAAGGTATAAACTTCGCAAGAATTTATAATTAACTAACCGTGCTAACCGTTCGGGTTCCTCGCATTTTGACCGGTCACGACAAACGCTCTTCCGAGAATCGTTGACTTTGACTTTTACGGGACATCCTTTTGAGTCACCATTCCCCATGCACTAGACTAGGTTTCGATATCGCATAACTGATCTAAAGCGATATGTCCTTCTTTTCCACAATTATAGCATACCTTAAAGCTGTTGTGGGGGTTTGGGTGATATATCCCTCTTTCCGCATTTGTAACATATACGACCGGTGGTCTTTCTCCTCCTTGGAACCCGATTGCCACTTTGGCCAGCGTCTTCACATGGTCGTTGTTGAATCTCCTCTTTTTAAAATCTCCTCCCAACTCGCTTCTTCTATTTTCATGGCCACGATTACCACGGAGTGAGTGGTTACCGCCTTTGTCCGTATTCTTCTTTCTCCCTTTGGTTATCGTTATTCGATGACCGCTATCTTTGGTATGATCCCGGTTATGGTCCCTCGGTTGAGCGTAATCGTTATCTCGCTCTAACAAATGGTGAGCCACATTTTACAACATCCGAATAGAGAAAATTTATGAGAAATGAGATCTTGACGTATCTTGGGGTTTCAAACCTCTCGAAACATCCGCGTCATACGTTCCTCATTCTCCACCAAATGAGGTGCAAGCACGGATAACTCCGCAAACTTCGCCTCGTCTTTGGGACACGTCATGTTATTCTCGCTCCAATCTAATAAACTCCACTTCCTTCGTATACGACGAATACTTTCGGGAAGTACTTGTCATTGAACTGCATTTCAAACGTCTCCCATGACATCTTGAGTGCGCAATTTGGATGGGTACGCTTCATGATTCCCACCGATGTCTGCCTCGCCACGGAACATAAAGGTAGCGAATGGAACCTTACGTTTCTCCGTGCATCCCAAGACATCGAATATCTTGGTAATTTGTTTGACCCATGTTTTCCGCCATGATCGGATCGGGCTTTCCCTTAAATTCGTGGTCCCAACTCTTTGAAGCGCTTGCATTTTTGTGACCACCGTGAATTACTATCATCTCCTCTCGTATTTTGAACACGAGTCTCCCTCAAATCGATTTTGCATGAAGCGCAAAAAGCTTCTAAACATCCCTCATTCATCATCATGCTTTCGGTGGTGTTATTCACAGGAGGTACATTGCCGACTGTTTGTTAACGTTCTCCTCGTTGTTAAATGCATGTATCTCCTCCGGTCTCATTTACACCACTATTAATATTCTCAAATCGACATTCTCAATTCTTTGTCATATAAAACAAGGGTTAATTAAGGAAATCAATCACATAATATCCCTATATACTGACCAACTAACAAATAAGCTTAGGTAGGACACACTAGCGAAGGATTTACTCGTCTCTCCCCTCCTAGTTCTATTCCCCGATCTCCGCCAGAGATCATATCCCTAAGCTCTGATACCAACTGTGACGACCCCAAAATAGGTCCATTCCATCCAACCCATTCTGAGTCGCCAAATACATGATACAGAAACAACTACAACTTTATTATCACAACAATAAAACTGTGAGTTTAAATACAAATATTATCTTCTAGACAATATTTATACTCAAATAAATCCCCATCACATTTATTGATACATTATTTTACAATAATGGTGAGGACTACTAAACAACTCTCTCTAGAACCTTCATTCCATACATACCTCGACTAGTACTCGCTACATTCTCGCCTCCCCGAGAAGAAAAATGGAACAACAAGGAAAAGGGTGAGCTCAACTAGCCCAAGTAAAGAATGTTATGACTAAGATAATATACAACAAATTATCGTTAGTCTCAACAGGAAAAATCGATAGAATACAATAGACAACAAGTTTGAGATCAATATTCGCAATGAAATAATAATTCATAGAAGAGTTACGTAGAGAATGAAATCTACTATAATCTATGAATTTAAGTCCATCATCAATATTTTATCCCCGTAACATCAATCAATATTCATCTCAAATCAAATATTCATCTTTGCACTACTGAGCCAAACATATTCATCAATCGGTCGTATTCATCTCAAACACTGTTCATCTTTGCACTAAAGGCCAAAGATATTCATCGATCATGTATTCATTTAAACACCGCTCATCTTTGCACTACTGGGCCAAAGATATTCATCGATCGGTCATGTTCATTTAAACACCTGCTCATCTCTGCACTACTAAAGTGCCAAAGATATTCTTCGAAATCATTCATCTTTTGCACTACAGGCCAAAGATATTCTTGAAATCATTCATCTTTGCCGCTCTGAAGCCAAAGATATTCAATAATATCATCATTTAAGACCGAGGATGATGAAAAATATTTTTAAAGAAACGAATCCGGTGAAACAAAATGACAAGGATTAAGGATTATTACTTTGTTTTATCCATGTCCAACAATACCTCAAAAATAATCATAGTGGTGTAAAATTCAAGAATGATCAAAAACATGGATACAATCAAAGCTAGTATCCGAATAGATATTTTAGACGAAAAGAAGAAATTTTATTTTTTTATTGAATAGTGCCGATATCGTGAATAGTCAGATATCGTGAATAGTGCCGATACGTGAATAGTAACTCAGACACCAAAAGATAGAAATTCCACAAAAAACATCTTCACGCTTCATGAATAGTACTCGTGAATAGTAACTCGTGAATAGTAACTCATGAATAGTAACTCGTGAATATAGTAACTCATGAATAGTAACCCCGAACATGAAAAAGTTCCAAATTTGATAAAAGTTCCAACCAATATTTCAAAGACATAATGATATTGAAGAAATAATATCATTTGAGAAGAAAATAACATCCCTTACTATCCTTACCTCAAAGAATCGATTGCCGGAAGGAAAGGTCGGTGAGTGATCTTTGAATGAAACTTTATCTTGACAAAGAACTCTCAAAGTATCTAAATACTCACAAAATACGCTCAATAATATAGAGAGAAAGAGAAAACTTTGTTTACGGTGTGATTTTCAATTCTAACTTAGCCCTCTATTTATAGGAAAATGTTAGCGTAGCAAAGCAGACTTAACTTTCTGCAACACGATGGCTTTACTCGCTACTATTCCCACCCACCACATTTGAAATAAAATTCAGCACATTTTTCACCAACCACAAGTGGGGCCCACTCAATTCTAGAATTTTCCACCAAAATCAATTATAAACCTAATTTAGAATCCGACACCTCTTAAAATTCACAACAAATCATTCGTGCATTTTTAACGGTTCAAAATTTGTGGACATATACTCAACTTATGTATGTATAACATACTCAAAAATTACCACAATCCAGCGGTCGGATTAAAAATTATAACCCCATAATATATCTGAAAACCCTCGATTTGATTTTTAACACCTCAATCCAGATAAAATACCGATAAAACACCTCAACATTAATTCCTTCATTAATAACCACATAAATAAATCCATCATTTATATTCATATAAAATAAATATTTCCTTATCATATAAATCAATAATTAATTATTCACAAATAATATTACGAGAATCACAATTATGATAATGACGGTAGTTCCTCAGAAAGAGGGGCTTTCAATAAGGATCTCTTCTTGGCGCCGCAATTAGGTGACCAAACCTCTCCTTGTAGCAGAACTTTCTAGACATTGCCAATAATGTTATCTAATAATATTATTCAAATAATATGAATTATTGATCGATAATGGGAAATCTTTGTGCGGTGACAATTATTGAACAACAATAATATAAAATATCAACGCAACAATTATTGAATCAATAAAATAAAATATTGAATAAAGAATTCTTGTGAAAATTATTGAGTAGTGCCATCTTACGTAAGGATCAATAATTCAACAATCGCATGCAATACTGGTGCTTCTTTGTGAAACCACAGCGTATTCTTGTATTTTAACCAGGGTATTCCAACGGTCTTAACTGCATAACAACTACGCCGTTATTTTTAACCAACTTATATTTGTCGTTTTCCTCATCCAATCGCTTTCAGTTATGGGCCCACACATGGTCTTGCAGTAAATACGAATATTCCCCACAAGCGATGCGAATATTCCACGACCAAACGAATATTCCCAAACAACAATGAATATTTTATAACCACTTGCTTATTTTGAAATATTTACGCGATTTTACCCATAACTAACCACATTAATCAAATCCACCCTTACTATTTCAAAATAATAAATAAAGGAAATTCCTTTTTATTTAAAAAAATTCGAGGTCTTACATTTTGGACATAACAAAGTCTGAATCCTTAATCCTTGTCATTTTGTTTCTTTGGATTCGTTTCTTTAAAATATTTTTCATCATCCTACCTTAAATGATGATATTATTGAATATCTTTTGGCCGTAGTCTAAAGATGAATGATTTCGATGAATATCTTTGGCCGTAGTGCAAAGATGAATATGTGTTTAGATGAGCACGACTAATGATGAATATCTTTGGCACTGTAGTGCAAAGATGAATATTTGATTCGGATATATATTGATTGATGTTACGGGGATAAAAGATAGAGCGATGAACTTTTAAATTCATATATAGAAGATAGTAGTTTGCATTCTCTACTTAACTCTTCTAATGAATTATTATTTCATTGCGAATATTGATTTAAAATTTGTTGTCTATCAGTATTCTATTAGATTTTTTTTTCCTTGTTGAAGACTAATGATAATTTGTTGTATATTATCTTAGTCATAATATTCTTTATTGGGCTAGTTGAGCTCACCCTTTTCCTTTTTGTTCTATTTTTTTTTTCTCGGAGGCGAGAATATAGTGAAAGATGCAGCTTGGGGTATGGAATGAAGGTTCTAGAGAGAGTTGTTTAGTAGTCCTCACCATTTTTGTAAAATAATGTATCAATAAATGTAATGAGGATTTATTTGAGTATAGATATTATGCAGTAAGATAATATTTGTATTCAAACTCATAATTTTCTTGTTGTAATAATAAAGTTGTAGTTGTTTCACGTGCCATGTATTGACAACTCGGAATGGGTGATGTATACCTATTTTGGGGGCGCCACGGTTGGTATCGAGCTTAGGGATATGATCTCTGGCGGAGATCGAGGAATAGAACTAGGAGGGAGAGATGAGTAAATCCTTCGCTAGTGTGTCCTACCTAAGCTTATTTATTAGTTGGTCGATATATAAGGATATTATGTGATATATTGATTTTCTTAATTAACCCTTGTTTTATGACGGTATTTGTGAATATCAACCGAGAATATTAACAATGGAAATGAGACCGTGGAGACGCTCTGATTTTTACCAACGAGGAGAGAACGCGGCAATGAAGTGGCAATGTTCCTCCGTGAACAACACCAATTGGCGAGATGATGAAGGAGGGATGTTTAGAAGCTTTTTGCGATTCATGCAAATTCGACGAGGAGACTCGTGTTCAAAATACGGGAGGAAATGATTGCAATTCACGGGTTGTCACAAACCAAGCGATTCAAAGAGTTGGGACCACGAATTTAAGGGAAAGCGATCCGATCACGGCGGAAACATGGGTCAAGCAAATTACCAAGATATTCGATGTCTTGGGATGCACGGAGGAACAGAAGGTTCCATTCGCCACCTTTATGTTCCGTGGTGGCGAGGCGATTATCATGGTGGGAGTTCGTGAAGCGTACTCCATCCGTACCGCGCACTCGGCGATGTCTTGGGAGACGCTTTCAGAAACTATTTAATGACAAATACTTTCCGAAAGTGTTCGGGCTATATGAAGGAAGTGGAGTTCATCGATTAGAACAAAACAATATGGCGGTGTCTCAAAGACGAGACAAAGTTTGCAGAGTTATCCAGTTCAGACCTCATTTGGTGGAGAATGAGGAACGATGACGGATGATGTTTCGAGAGGTTTGAAACCCCAAGATAACGCTAACAATATCTCATTTCTCATAAAATTTTCTCTATTAGGATGTTGTTACAGGGCTCAATTATAGAAGCGAGATAACGAGTATGTTCAACCGAGGGACCATAACCGAGGATCGCATGCAGAGATAGAATCGATAGAATAATGATAACCAACGGAGAAAGAAAATGACGGACAAAAATGGTAACCACTCCGGTGGTAATCATGGCCATGAAAATAGAATAAAAGCGAAGTCGGGAGGAGATTTTAAAAGAGGAGATTTAACAACGACTATGTGAAGACGACGGTCTTGAAGAACTAGTTCTGGTGGAGGAGAATGACCACCGGTCATATATATGCTACAAATGCGAAAAGAGGACATATCGGTCAAACCGCCCACAACAATTCAAGGTATGCTATAATTATGGAAAGGAAGGACATATCGCTTTCAAGATTATCTGACAGAAGTGAAACCTAGTTCAATGGGGGACGGTGACTCAAAAGATCGTCCCAGTAAAAGTCAAAGTCAACAATTTCGGGAAGAGCGTTTGTTGTGGATCGGTCAAAATGCGAGGAACCCAAACGAGGTGATCACGGGTAAGCTATTTATAAATTCTTGCGAAGTTTATACCTTACTTGATACCTGGGCATACCCATTCATTTATCTCTCCTGCATGTGCTCAACGTTTAAACTTGACTCAGGAGAAATTAGACTTTGACCTATCTGTGGAAACTCCGTTAGAGAAACTTTCATCACATCCACTCATTTATAAATCTTATTTGATTTAAGTTGGCACCATCACCTTACCGTCATTGACCTTATCTCTTTAAAGATACTTGCTTTTGATGTGATTTTAGGGATTGATTGGTTAACTACTCATCATGCCAAAATTGATTGTTTTCGTAAGGTTGTTAGTTTTCATATTCCTAACCAACTCTGTCATGATTAATTCAAGCAACTAAACCATTAAAATCAATCATCGTCATATCTAATCATAAAGCTATTACCGTTTATTGAAAAACGGATGTCAAGCTTTCTTAGCCCATGTTATGGATTTGAATAAAGACGCGTCAAATTTGAATAATATTCTGTTGTTATTGACTTTCCCGACGATTTCTTGAAGAACCTCCCGGCCACCCCCGTAACGTGAAGTTGAATTCTTTATTGATCTTGAACCCGTACAAAGCCCATTTCTAAAACCCCATATCGAATGGCTCTATTGAACTTCTGGGGAGTTAAAGGTCCAACTACGAGGAATTGTTGGACATCGGTTTCATTCGTCCCAGTACATCTCCTTGGGGTGCTCCCTGTTTTATTTGTAAAGAAGAAAGACGGAGTACGCGACTTTGTATCGACTATCGGGAATTGAACCATGTCACCATCAAGAATAGGTATCCTCACCTCGTATTGATGACTTGTTTGACCGATTGCAAAGGGCACAATTCTTTTCAAAAATCGATCTTCGCTCGGATATCATCATTGAAGATTAGGCGAGGATATTCCAAAGCGCCTTGTAACTTCGGTATGGGCATTATGAATTCTTAGTCATGTCTTTCGAATCGACTAATTCTCCTGCTGGCTTTCATGGATATGATGAACCAAGTATTCAAGGAATATTTGGATCGGTTTGTTGTTGTCTTTATTGATGACATCCTCATATATTCCAAAAGTCGTGAAGATCATGAGCACCATTTGAATTTGGTACTCAAAGGCTTCGTGAAAACAAACTATATGCCAAATTGAAGAAATGCGAGTTCGCTCGAGGAAGTAGCATTTCTTGGGGCACGTGGTGTCAAAACATGGAGTATCCGTGGACCCGTGCCAAGATTGAAGCAATACAAAGTTAGAGCAACCAAGTCGGTGATCAAGACGTAGCTTTCGGGGTCTAATTGGTTATTATCGGAGATTCGTGGAAGGGTTTTCTCGAATCGCTACTCCATTAACTCAACTAACTCGGAAGGATACAAAATTTGTTTGGAGCGAAGAATGCGAGAAGAGTTTTCAAGAGCTTAAGAGGAGACTTATTTTTAAGACTGTTCTAACAATACCATCCGGTTCGGATGGATTTGTTATCTACAAATGATGCTTTAGGCAAAGGTCGGGGATGTGTTCTCATGCAACGTGAGAAAGTCATAGCCTATGCCTCACGATAACTTAAAGAATATGAGAGGAATTATCCTACTCATGATCTAGAGTTAGCAGCCAATAAGCCGCTTAAAGATATGGAGGCACTATCTATATGGGGAGAAAGTGGAGATATATTCGCACCATAAAAGCCTTAAATATTTCTTCACTCAAAAGAACTCAACACGCTAAGAACGACGTTGGCTCGAAGCTATTGAAAGACTACGACCACACTATTCAATACCATCCCGAAAAGCGAACGTGGTAGCCGACGCGTTGAGTAGAAGATCATATGCGGGAATGAGTGCGATGATGTCAAGTATATACGACAGAGCCAACTTTAATAGAAAAAGTTAAGGTTACTCAAGCCACCGATCGGAGTCGATGCGTATGAAGAAGAAAGTACAAGAAGGAGCTTTTCTAAGCGAGAATTGATGAAGAAGGAATACTTGAGTCCACTCTAGACTTTGTGTCCCTAACGACTCGATTTGAAGTACAAGATTATGATGGAGGCACACAATACACCATTTTCAATCCATCTGGAAGTACTAAAATGTATCGTGATCTTGACATACATTTTGGTGGAACAATATGAAGAGAGAGATTGCAAAGTTTATCTCGATGTGTTTAACTTGTCAACGTGTAAAAGCGGAGCATCTAGTACCTAAGGGTCCGTTGCAACCACTTGAGATTCGAAATGGAAGTGGGGAACATATTACCATGGATTTCGTTACGGGTCTTCCTACGGTTTCTCAAGGCATCAATGCTATTTGGGTTATTGTTGATAGATTAACCAAGTCCGCTCATTTCTTGCCGACACGGAGACTTATTCCTTGAATGTCTTGCTAGTATATATGTAAATGAGATTGTGAGGTTGCATGGCATGCCGGTATCCATAGTTTGGATCGTGACCCAAGATTCACTTCAAGATTTTGGGTTAGCTTGCAAAAAAGCTATGGGCACGGATTTTCTGATTGATTCGGCATACCATCCTCAAACC
This sequence comes from Panax quinquefolius, assembly GCA_020205615.1. Taxonomy (NCBI): domain Eukaryota; kingdom Viridiplantae; phylum Streptophyta; class Magnoliopsida; order Apiales; family Araliaceae; genus Panax; species Panax quinquefolius. The sequence goes on along the minus strand of CM035173.1, from coordinate 16,421,414 downwards.
AGACGGACAATCGAGAGAGGACTATTCAAACTCTTGAAGATTTATTAAGACTCGTGTCCTAGACTTTAAAGGCGGTTGGGATAAGTATTTACCATTGGTGGAATTCTCCTACAACAACAGTTATCGCAAGTATAGGTGTGGCTCCATTTGAAGCATTATATGGACGAAAGTGTCGCTCTCCAATATGTTGGAACGAGGTGGGTGAAGCAACATTGTTGGGACCCGAGTTAATACGTATATGACTACGGAAAAGATTCAAATGATTCGACAACGATACAAACCAAGACAAGATCGATAAAAGAATTATGCGGATCTTCATCGAAAGGACGTGGAATTTAGTGTAGGGGATCATGTATTGTCATGAAGTTGCTCCATGGAAGGAGTTACAAGATTTGGGAAGAGAGGAAAGCTCAATCCACGATTTATTGGTCCATTTCAAATTCTTGACCGAATAGGAAATGTAGCCTATGACTCGCGTTACCTCCTGAAAGTATGTCTCGTGTTCATAATGTGTTTCACATATCCGTACTTTGTAAATATGTGAAAGACCGAACCACGTTATAGAATTAGAACCAGACGAAATAGTAGAAGACTTAACGTATGAGGAGGTACTGTCAAGATCTTGGATAGGAAGGAGCATGTCCCTACGCTAAGAAAGGTCATACCACAAGTTAAAGTTTTGTGGAGGAATCATGCTATAGAGGAAATGACTTGGGAGTTAGAAAGCGGAAATGAAAGCGAGGTATCCTCACCTTTTCAAAACACTGTACGTGACGTCAATTTCGAGGACGAAATTTCATAAGGAGGGAGGTCAGAAGACCCCAACTTATTATTAATGAAATTTATTTTCTCTATTTTGAAATAGTAAGGGTTGATTTGATTAATGTGGATAGTTATGGGTAAAATACGCAAATATTTTAAAATAAGCAAGTGGTTATAAAATATTCATTGTTGTGTGGGAATATTCATTTGGTCGTGGAATATTCTTTTTGTTGGGAATTTTAAATTTCGACTACCAGCAGACTTTGTGGGCCCCATAACGAAAAAGCGATTGGATGAAGAAAATGACAAATATAAGTTGTTTAAAATAACAGAAGCGTAGTTATCAAGAATTATCTTGTTAAAATACTCGGTGGTTAAAACACAGAAATATTACCAGTATGCACCAATTATTGATTCTTACGTAAGAAGGCACTACTTAATAATGGTTAAAGAATTATTCTGTTCAAGATTTTATTGATTCAATAATTCTTTGTATTGATATTTTATATTATCGTTGTTTCAATAAATTGTCATTACACAATATTTTCCATTATCAGACAATAATTATATTATCGTGACGCCCCCAAAATTAGGTATACATCACCCATCTTGGGTCGCCACTTACATGGTATGTAATTTAAATACAACTTACTAACATAACTGCCGTGGTATAATACGACATAAATCGTGAGTTTAAATACAAATATCGCTTTACTAGATATTATACAAACTCAAAAAGGAGTCCTCATTACAATTATTATCACACTATTTCACGTAATAGTTAGGACTACTAATGCTATCTTCAGACCATCACTCGTTTCCCCTAACTCGTCCCAAATATATATTCTCATTTCTCAAGAGAATAATGAAAGAAAAAGGGTGAGCTCAACTAGCCCAAAGAAGAAATATTATGACTAAGATAATGCGAATAAATTATCAATAGTCTTCAACAATGTTAAACCGATAAAATACAATATACAACCGGTTTAATCTGCAAATGAATACGCAATCCATTAAAAGAGTCAAGTAGAAAATAAAGTCTACTATCTTTTGGGTTTTAAAAGGTTTTTCATCATCGTTATAATTGAGACTCACTTTAATAAATATTCCACATCATCGAATCACCCCCGCACTACGGCCAAGGATATTCTTTAAGATCACAACCACAATTATTCATGCACTACTACGGGCCAAGAATATTTGTGTATTCATTAATGGTCATGATCATGCCAACAATCGCCCACCAATGCACTACTACCATCGAGGATTTTTATCACATCATTTGTAACATTACTACCATGATTACACCGAATAGTCTCTCGGTCATAATCATACCAAGTCCATCTACGCATTCACAGCCACGGATGACTTTCAAAAATAATATAAACATGAGGATGATGACAATGATATAAGAATTCAATAAAACAAGTTCAAGAATTATTTTATCCAGAATTATTAACGCCCAAATTATCCAAATTAGTAAAATTCAAGAATGATCGTAAGAATATTTCCATGAAAAGATATCGATGAAACGCAAATATCAAGGATATTCTACTAATTTCATGGAGTATAGAAGTCAAAGTTTTAACCAACCTGGTATAATAAAGAATGGAATAACAAAAGAAATCACCATGCACGCATGCAGATCAGATGTAGATAAAAGTTATTCCAATGTAATAATAATAACGGAACCAGTCAAAGTTAAATTCACACCCCATGGATGTTCCAATGTAATAATAAAGATGGAACTGATCGGGTGTAAAACACATGATAGGATATTCCAATGAATGATAAAGGCGGAACCAGTCCTGTAAAACACACATGCACAGGATGTTCCAATGTAATAATAATAAAGAGCGGAACGTGTCGGTGTAAAACACATGCATGTGATGTTCCAATGTAATAATAATAAAGACGGAACCAGTCCCGGTGTAAAACACATGCATGTGATATTCCATGAATAATAATAAAAGCGGAACCAAGTCCTGTAAAACACATGCACATGGATGTTCCAATGTAATAATAGAAGAATGTCACCAAGTATATAGGTAAATCACAGATACAAAAGTTATTCCAATGTAATAATAAGCAATGGAATAACAACAGCTTTCTCTTCATGAATAAGAAAGAATAACACCCTTACATTTGGTAGGAGATTGAATATCGCAGCAAAGGTAGTAGTAACAAAATACTCTTCTTCTTTCTCTTATTCTCTATACTTTCTCTCTATAGCTTGAATGAATTCGTGAAAAGTAATGAAGCCTCAGCCTCTATTTATAGAAGATTTCTAGCTTAGCACCGCCAGTGTGAAAAGGCAAGTGGCTCTAATGCCGAAAAGAATGTGGTTTTGAAACGACAAGTGGTTCGACGTCAGAATGTGAAACGACAAGTGGTTCGACGTCTGGTAAAGGTAATTACTATTAACGAAGGTAAATACTATCGACGAAGGTAAATACTATTCACAAGGTAATTACTATCGACGAAGGTAAATACTATTCACAAGGGTAATTACTATCGATCGAAGGTAATTACTATTATCGACGAAGGTAAATACTATTCACAAAGGGTAATTACTATCGATTGAAGAGACTCTTAGATGATGACATACGAGCCCCCATAAAATAATCAAACTTACCACAAATCATTTTTTTTTTCATCAACACATATTTAATCTTTCAACAATTATTAATCATTTATAACTTGTCGCCTCAATTATTGATTTAATACTATAAACATATTATACGTGATGATACTTGTGACAATAATTGAATCAATAATATAAGAGATATGATGCGCAATTATCAGAAGTAATAATGAAGCATAGTTGAGTGACTTCTCACGTAAGCATCAATAATCAATAGTGTGTGCTACTACGCAACCACGCCAGACATCGCATTTTTACCACCGGTAGTTCAACAGCTTTTAAACAGAACACCTCCGCCGTTATTTTTATAAAATATTTTGTCGTTTTCTCAATCCGACAATAATTTCATTGTGGGGTCCACCAACGATTGAGCATATTGTATTTAATATTCCCTAACAAAAAAGAATATTCCCACCAAACGTAATATTTTATAACAACTTGCATACTTTGCAAAATTTATAAATATTACCCACAACTATAACATTATATCAAATTTATTCCATAATATTCAAAAATAATATTTATAGAAAAATTCATCTTTATTTATAAAAGTCGGGTCTTACAACCTCCCCTTCTTATGAAATTTACCAAATTAGGGTACGACTGGTATGTCAAGAGGTAAGGATACCTTGATTTCATTTTTGATTCTAACTCCCAAGTCATTTCTCAACATCGTGGTTCCTCCACAAAACTTTCGACTTGAGGTATAACCTCGAGCGTAGAATATGTTCCTTCTTATCCAAAATTTGAACAGAACCTCTTCATACGCCAAATCTTCCGCTATTTCGTCTCCGGTTCTAACTCAATAATATGGTTCGGTCTTTCACATATTTACGTAATATAGATATGTGAAAAATGTTATGAACACTTAGACATATTCAGCAGAAAGCGAGTCTATAGGCCACGCCCTACTCGATCGAGGATTAAAATGGACCGATGAATCGAGGATTAAGTTTTCCTCTCTTTCCAAATCTTGTAACTCCTTTCCATGGAGCAACTCTTAACAACACATGATCTCCTATATCGAATTCCACGCCCTTTCATGAAGATCAAGATAACTCTTTTGTCGATTTTGTGAGGTTTTTATACGTTGTCGGATCGTTTCAATCTTTTTCCGTAGTCATACGTATCAACTCCCGGCCCCAACAACGTTGCTTCACCCACCTCATCCCAAAGATACCGGAGAACGACACTTTCTTCCATACAACGCTCGAATGGAGCCATGCCAATACTTGCTTGATAAGCTGTTGTTGTAGGAAAACTCCACCAATGGTAAGAACTTGTCCCAACTCCTTGAAATCAAGGACACAGAGTCTTAATAGATCTTCAAGAGTTTGAATAGTCCTTCCGATCGTCCGTCCATTCGAGGATGATATGCCGAAGCTAAATCGTAAGTCTGTGCCCATAGCTTTTTGCAAACTAACCCAAAATCGTGAAGTGAATCTTGGGTCTCGATCGTAAACTATGGATACCCAAGATACCATGCAGTTTCTTACAATCTCGTTTATGTACATACGAGCAAGACGTTCAAGTGTATAAGTTTTCGATCGGTAAGAAATGAGCGGACTTGGTCAATCTATCAACAATGACCCAAATCGCATCAATGCCTCGAGAAACCTTAGAAGACCCCAGAACTAAATCCATGGTAATGTGCTCCCACTTCCATTCCGGAATTTCAAGTGGTTGCAATGGACCTTTTGGTACTTGATGTCCGCTTTAACTCGTTGACAAGTTAGACACCTCGAGATAAACAACGCTTATCTCTATCTTCATATTGCTTCCACCAAAATGTATTTATTTAATATCATGATACATTTTGGTACTCCTGTGATGGATTGCAAATGGTGTGTTGTGCGCCTCCATCATGATATTATACTTTAAATCGTGGTCGTTAAGAACATAAAGTCCGGAGTCGACTCAAGTATTCCTTCTTCATCGATTCTTGCTTCCGTAAGATAAAGCACCTTCTTGCACTTTCTTCCTCATACGATCGCCTCCGTGTCCAGTAGCTTCGAAAGCAGCCTTTAACTTTATCGATTAAAGTTTGGTTCTACTCAGATACTCGCTTATCATCACACGCGTCCCTAGAGTCTTTAACTCTATCTCCATCCTTTGCAAGTCACACAAAATGGGCCTTTGAGTTGACAATATCGCACTCAGATTTGCATATGATTTTCACTCAATGCGCCACCTACCACGCTCGCTTTTTCAGTGATGGTATCGATGGTATGATCATAATCTTTCAACGATTCAAGCCAACGTCGTTGTCGCATGTTGAGTTCCTTTTGAGTGAAGAAATATTTGAGGCTTTTATGATCCAGAAGATCTCCACTTTCTCCCCATACAAGTAATGCCTCCAAATTTTAAGTGTAAAGATAACAACCGCTAACTCTAGATCATGAGTAGGATAATTCCTCTCATATTCTTTGAGTTGTCGCGAGGCATAGGCTATAACTTTTCCATGTTGCATAAGAACACATCCCAACCCTTTTGTTCAAGCATCACTTGTAGATGACAAATCCTCCGAGCCGATGGTATTGTCGTAGCATAAAGCTAAAATAAGTCTCCTCTCGAGTTCTTGAAAACTCTTCTCACATTCTTCGCTCCAACCGAACTTTCAGATCTTTCCGAAGTCATTTGAGTCAATCGAAGTAGCGATTCGAGAAAATCCTTCCACGAATCTCCGATAATAACCAAATTTAAACCGAGAAAGCTACGATTTCGGCCATCGATTTAGGTTGTTCCCACTTTGAATAGCTTCAATCTTTCTTTGGGTCAACAGATATTCCACGACTTGATACCACGTGCCCAAGGAATGCTACTTCTTCAAGCCGTAACTCGATTTCTTCAACTTGGCATAAAGCTTATATTCACGAAGCTTTTGGAGTGTCACCTCAAGTGTTGCTTTCATGATCTTCACGGCTTTTGGAATAAATAAGGATGTCATCAATAAAGACAACCACAAAGTGATCTAAATATTCTTTGAATACTCGGTTCATCATATCCATGAAGGCAAAGAGGAGCATTAGTCAATCCAAAGGACATGACTAGAATTCATAATGCCCGCATCGGAGTTAAAAAAGTCCGCCTTTGAATGTCACGGTTCTAATCTTCAATTGGTGATATCCGGAACGAAGATCAATCTTTGAAAAGAATTTGGCTCCTTGCAACCGGGTCAAACAGTCATCAATACGTGGCAATGGATACCTATTTTGATGGTGACATGATTCAACTCCCGATAATCAATACAAAGTCGATACTCCCATCTTTCTTCTTCACGAATGTAACAGAGCACCCCAAGGAGAAGTACTAGGATTTAATAAAGCCAATGTCTAACAATTCTCTACATTGGGTCTTTAACTCCTCAAGTTCAATAGAGCCATTCGACATGGGGCTTTGGAAATAGGTTTTGTCATCGGGTTCAAGGTCGATACAAAATTCAATTTCACGCCTGGGGTAGGCAGAAGTTCTTGAGGGGAATACGTCAGAAATTTATTAACAATAGAATATCGCTTAAAACCGATTTATTTTTATTTAAATCATGATATGAGCTAAAAAAGCTTCGACATCCGCTTTTTCAATAAACGAATAGCTTTATGGCTCGAGATGACCGTGATTGATTTTAATGGTTTGGTCGTTTGAATTCGCGATAATAGGTTGATTAGGAATATGAAAGCTAACAACCTTATTTAAAACAATCAATTTTTGCATGATAAGTAGTTAACCAATCAATCCCTGTAATCACGCCAAATGCAAGTATTTTTAATGAAATAAGATCGACAGTAATGTGAGGGTACCGATTTGAACCAAACAAGACTTATAAACAAAGTGGATGTAATGAAGGTTTCTCCCAACTGAGTTTCCACAGATAAGTCAAAGTCTAATTTCTCCGAGTCAAATTTAATCGATGAGAGCAAGTAGAGAAATAAAAGAATGGGTAGAACCCAGATCAAATAAAGTATAGACTTCATTAGAGTTTATGATAAGCTTACCGTGATGACCTCATTCGGGTTCCTCGCTCTCTGGGAGGTCACAACAAACGCCTCCTCAGACTACCGGTTTTGAATTTTTCCGGACGGCCTTTGGTGCCTCCATCCTAGTTGAATTTGTCTTCAGAACGCACAAAATCGAGCTAAGTGACTTCTCTTCCACAATTATAACACTTTTTGACGACATGGCGCAGCTTTGATCGATGTGTCCCTCTCCTCCGCATTTGAAGCATATGATAGTGGTCTTTCTCCTTCCTTAACAACGGGTGCTAAGGCCGACATCTTTCCATCATTGTTGAATCTCCTTTTTGAAATGTCCATTCTTATTGTTTTGGCCTCGATTACCACCAAGTGGTTACCATATCCGCCCGTTGATTCCTCCACGCTTATTGTCACCGCTCGATGACTACTCTCACCGGTATTATAATTTTTCAATTTACCGCTTCTTTTAGTCAGGTTGACTCATTATCGCGCTCCACTAATCGAGCCCTATTTACAACATCCGAATACAAACACGCTTTATGAGAAATAAGATGTTGACGTATCTCCGCTTCAAACCTCTTAAAAACATTCGCCATTTTCTCTTCATTATCCACCAAGTGGGACGACGAAAACCGTGATAACTCCGCAAATTTTGCCTCGATTGTGACACTTGGCCATATTGTTTTGTTTCTAACTTGATAAATTCCACCTCTCCTTCATGTGGCAAATACTTTCAGAAAGTATTTGTCGTTGAAACAGCTCCCGAACTTCTCCCAAGATATCTTCAAGACAAAGAAGTTGAGTACGTTTTTACCGATTCCCACCAAGAATCCGCCTCTCCGCAAGCAACATAAAGGCAAGAAAGGAACCTTTTGCTCTCGGAGCATCCCAAGACATCAAATATCTTGGTAACTGCTTTATCCATGCTTCCGCCTGAAGTGGTTTTGCTCTCCCTTAAACTCCGGTGGTCCCAGCTCCTTGAATTGTTTAGCGGTGACCGCCCGAGAGTTTTCCGTGTTTCCACCTACACGCTTGGACAGAGTCGCTCTCTTTCATTGTTGCATAAAATCGCATAAAGCCTCTAAACATTTGATCATTCATCATTTGGTCGTTGTTGTTGTTTGCATGAGGATTGTCGCCTTCTCGATGCACATTATCTCGATTATTAATATGTGGTGAATCAACGATCGCGTCAGCTTCCATTGCTATTCTCAACATTCTCGGATGTCATTTTCAGACATCGCCACAAAACAAAAGGTTAATTGACATGTAACAAATTATCCCTATCTTCCGACCAACCAATAAAATAAAGACATAAACTTAGGTAGGTCATACTAGTGAAGGTATTCCCGCTCTCCCTCCTAGTACTATTCTCACATCTTAGCCAGGATCATATCCCTAAGCTTTGATATTAACCTGACGCGCCCCAAAATTAGGTATACATCACCCATCTGGGTCGCCACTTACATGATACAAAATTTAAATACAACTTTATTAACATAACTGCGTGGTACAATACGACATAAATCGTGAGTTTAAATACAAATATCGCTCTACTAGATATTATACAAACTCAAAAAAAGGAGTCCTCATTACAATTATTATCACACTATTTCACGTAATAGTGAGGACTACTAATGCTATCTTCAGACCATCACTGCTTCCCCGACTCGTCCCAAATTTATATTCTCATTTCTCAAGAGAACAAAGTGAAAGAAAGGGTGAGCTCAACTAGCCCAAGAAGAAATATTATGACTAAGATAATGCGTAATAAATTATCAATAGTCTTCAACAATGTTAAACCGATAAAATACAATAGATAAACCAGCTTTAATCGCAGCTGAATACGCAATCCATTAAAAGAGTCAGTAGAAAATAAAGTCTACTATCTTTTAGGTTTTAAAAGGTTTTTCATCATCGTTATAAATTTGAGACTCAAACTTTAATAAATATTCCACATCATCGAATCACCCCGCACTACGGCCAAGGATATTCTTTAAGATCACGACCACAATTATTCACGCACTACGGGCCAAGAATATTTGTGTATTCATTAATGGTCATGATCATGCCAACAATCGTCCACCAATGCACTACTACCATCGAGGATTTTTATCACATCATTTGTAACATTACTACCATGATTACACCGAATAGTCTCTCGGTCATAATCATACCAAGTCCATCTATGCACTACTGTGCCCATGGATGACTTTCAAAATAATATAAACATGAGGATGATGACAATGATATAAGAATTCAATAAAACAAGTTCAAGAATTATTTTATCCAGAATTATTAACGCCCAAATTATCAAATTAGTAAAATTCAAGAATGATCAAGAATATTTCCATGAAAAAAGATATTGGATGAAACGCAAATATCAAGGATATTCTACTAATTTCATGGAGTATAAGTCAAAGTTTTAACCAACCTGGGTATAATAAAGAATGGAATAACAAAAGAAATCACCATGCACGCGATGTAGATTAAGCGCATAAAAGTTATTCCAATGTAATAATAATAACGGAACTGTGTCAAAGTTAAATTCACACCGATGTGATGTTCCAATAGAATAATAAAGATGGGAACTGATTGTAAAAACACATGATAGGATATTCCAGCAGAATGATAAAGATTTTAACCAGTCCGGTGTAAAACACATGCATGTGATGTTCCAAATGTAATAATAATAAAGACGGAACCAGTCCAAAGTGTAAAACACATGCATGTGATGTTCCAAATGTAATAATAATAAAAAGGCGGAAACCAGTCCGTAAAACACATGCATGAGGATGTTTCAACAGAATAATAATAAAGACGGAACCAGTCAAGGTGTAAAACACATGCGAGCAGGATGTTCCAATGCAGAATAATAGAAGAATGTCACCAAGTATAGGTAAACCACAGCGATACAAAGTTATTCCAATGTAATAATAAGCAATGGAATAACAACAGTTCTTCTTCATGAATAAGAAAGAATAACACCCCTTACATTTGGTAGGAGATTGAATATCGCAAAGAAGCAGTGTAGTAACAAAATACTCTTCTTCTTCTCTCTTATTCTCTTTATACTTTTCTCTCTATAGCTTGAATGAATTCGTGAAAAGTAATGAAGCCTCAGCCTCTATTTATAGAAGATTTCTAGCTAAAGCACCGCCAGTGTGAAAAGGCAAGTGGCTTCGACGATCGGGTTTGACGCTCTGTAATGTGAAACGACAAGTGGTTGACGTCTGGTAAAGGTAATTACTATTAACGAAGGTAAATACTATCGACGGAAGGTAAATACTATTCACAAGGGTAATTACTTATTAACGAAGGTAATTACTATCGACGAAGGTAAATACTATTCACAAGGGTAATTACTATCGACGAAGGTAATTACTATCGACGAAGGTAAATACTATTCACAAGGGTAATTACTATCGATTTGAAGGTAATTACTATCGAAGGTAAATACTATTCACAAGGGTAATTACTATCGACGAAGGTAATTACTATCGACGAAGAGACTCTTAGATGATGACATATAGAGCCCCCATAAAATAAATCAAACTTACCACAAATCATTTTTTTTTTCATCAACACATATTTAATCTTTCAACAATTATTAATCATTTATAACTTGTCGTCTCAATTATTGATTTAATACTATAACATATTATATGATGATCTTATGTGACAATAATTGAATCAATAATATAAGAGATATGATGCAAGAATTATCGTAGTAATAATTGAAAGCATACCGAGTGACTTCTCACGAAGATCAATAATCAATACCGCCGGTGCTACTTACGCACTCACGCCAGACATCGTATTTTTTACCACGGGTAGTTCAACAGCTTTTAACGGTAACACCTCCGTAGTTATTTTTATAAAATATTTTTTTGCGTTTTTCAATCCGATAATAATTTACATTAGGGGTCCACCAATGATTGAGCCATTGTATTTAATATTCCCTAACAAAAAGAATATTCCCCACCAAACTAATATTTTATAACAACTTGCATACTTTGCAAAATTTATAAATATTACCCACAACTATAACATTATATCAAATTTATTCCATAATATTCAAAATAATATTTATAGAAAAATTCATCTTTATTTATAAAAGCTGGGGTCTTACATTATCTGAATAATATTATTGGATAACATTATTGGCAATGTCTAGAAAGTTCTGTCTAAGGAGAGGTTTGGTCACCTAATCGCGCCGCCAAGTAGTGAGAGAAATCTTTATTCGAAAGCCCCTCTTTTCCAGGAAGCGCGCTGGTTGTCAATATTGTGATTCTGTAATATTATTTGTGAATAATTAATTATTGATATGATAAAAAAAATATTGATTTTATGTGGATATAGATGGAGAAAATTTTTAATGTGACAATTGTTGAAAATTGAAATTTTATCTTTTTACGATAAAATAATTTATTTAAATATATTATTATATTTTAATAATATAATAATGGTGATATTTTTACAACGAATGTGGGATATATGAGTATACGAGGAGGAAGAGTATTTTTGTTGCAATAAATGTTTAAAACATGTTAAACATGTCGGTGGACCCCATTTATCGACCGAAATTTGATTATATCCGTAAAATCGCTTGCTTTGTGGATTTTGATTCAATTTTTGTTTGGAATTTGGAAAACTTTCTTCTACAAAGTTGTAGAGAATTGAATTTTCTATAAAAAGTCATGAGATTCGAATTTTTTGATAAAAGGGCTATTTATTATGAATTATTGAAGTTCCGAAGCTCCTAAAATAATTAATTTTTGGAAGTTTTAATTATTTTTATTAAGAAAAACGTTTTTATTGTTTTTTGGCACATGTGTGGCTGAAGTTTGGACTAGATTTGTGTGCGTAGAAAATTTGATTATATATATTATTATTATATTAAATTTTCTTTGTGTTCTAAGATTTTCCTATAAATAGGGTGCTTGGGTTAGAATTGAAAATCACACCGTAAACCCAAGTTTTTCTCTCTATATTATTGAGCGTATTCTTGTGAGTATTTTGAGTATAATTTGAGTATTGCTATACTGATTGCAAGTTCAAGTCATAGCCTTTATATCAGGTGTTTCAATTTAAGTCTCGATCTTTCGAGGTAAGGGATATTATTATTTTTTTTCAGAATGATATTATTTCTTCAATATCATTATCTTTGTCAAATATTGATCTGAAGTTTTTATCAAATTTGAAACTTTTGCTTTTGGTGTGAGTTTATTCACGATACTGACTATTCACGATATCTGACACATTATTCACGAATACCAAGACTATTCATCGAAAAATAAAATTTCTTCTTTTTGTCCAAAATATCTTTTCTGGATACTAGCTTTGATTGTATCCATGTTTTGATCATTCTTGAATTTTACACCACTATGATTATTTTTGAGGTATTTTTGGACATAACAAAGTACGAATCCTTAATCCTTGTCATTTTGTTTCACTGGATTCGTTTCTTTAAAAATATTTTTCATCATCCTCAGTCTTAAATGATGATATTATTGAATATCTTTTGGCAGAAGTAGTGCAAAAGATGAATGATTTCGATGAATATCTTTGGCCCGTAGTGCAAATATGAGCAGTGTTTAGATGAGCATGATTAATGATGAATATCTTTGGCCAGTAGTGCAAAGATGAATATTTGATTCAGATATATATTGATTGATGTTACAGGGGATAAAAGATAGAGCGATGAACTTTTAAATTCATATATAGAAGATAGTAGTTTGCATTCTCTACTTAACTCTTCTAATGAATTATTATTTCACGCATAATATTGATTTAAAACTTGTTGTCTATTGTATTCTATTAGATTTTTTCTTTATTTAAGACTAATGATAATTTGTTGTATATTATCTTAGTCATAATATTCTTTTTTGGGCTAGTTGAGCTCACCCTTTTCCTTTTTGTTCCATTTTTTTTTTCTCAGAGGCGAGAATATAAGCGATGCAGTCGGGGTATGGAATGAAGGTTCTAGAGAGAGTTGTTTAGTAGTCCTCATCATTTTTGTAAAATAATGTATCAATAAATATGATGAGGATTTATTTGAGTATTGATATTGTCTAGAAGATAATATTTGTATTCAAACTCATAATTTTACTGTTGTGATAATAAAGTTGTAGTTGTTTCTGTACCATGTATTGACAACTTAGAATGGGTGATGTATACCTATTTTGGGGGCGTCACATTTAAAGTATTTAATAATTATCCTTGTTTTAGTTTGATTAATGCTTATATCATTGTCATCATCCTCATGCTTATATGGTGATGAAAGTTATCTTTGGCTTACGTGCGAAGATGGACTGTTGTTTATTGAATTATATATCTTTGGCTTACGTGCAAAGATGGATTGTTGATTATTGGTTTTATGGTTGTATATCTTTGGCTTACGTGCAGAGATGGACTTGGTATGATTATGACCGTGGATTATTCGGTATAGTCGTGACCATTGATGATTTAAAGAATATCCTTGGCGTAGTGCGGGGATGATTCGATGATGTGGTTTATTTATTAAAATTTGAGTCTCAAATGATAAAAATTGATGAAAACATTTTAAATCATAGAAGATAGTATATTTTATTCTCTACTTGACTTTTCTAATGGATTGCTTGTTTCGCTGCAGTTAAACTTGATGTCTTTTATATTTTATCAGTTTAACATTGTTGAAGACTAATGATAAATTATTTTTCATTATCTTAGTCATAATATTTCTTACTGGGCTAGTTGAGCTCACCCTTTCTTTCACTGTTCTCTTCAGAAAATGAGAATATAGCTAGGACGAGTCGGGGAACGGAGTGATGGTCCAGATGATAGCATTGCCTCACTATTCTGTTAAATAGTGTGACAATAAATGTAATGAGGACTCCATTAAGAGTGGATATTGTCTAGAAGGCAATATTCTTGTTTAAACTCTCAGTTTATGTTTTGTCGTATTTTACACGATAGTTGTATTATTAAGTTGTATTTATATTTTTGTACCATGTATTTGGCGACTCAAGATGGGTGATGTATACCTGTTTTGGGGGCGTCACAACAATGATATAAGAATTTAATAAAACAAGTTCAAGAATTAATTTATCCAGGAACTAATAATGTCCAAATTATCAACATGATACTTCTTTGTAGAGAAAAATTTAAGAATGCTCAGAAGAATATTTCCATGAAAAGATACTGGATGAAGCGCAAATATCAAGGATATTACACTAATTTCATGGAATATAAAAGCCAAAACTTTAACCAACTGAGTATAATAAAGAATGGAATAACAAAAGAAATCACCAGGCATACGATAGATCGCATGCAGATATGAGTTATTCCAATGGAATAATAAATAACGGAACCAGTCGAGGCAAAATTTGCACCGATGTGACGGGATATTCAACAGTAATAATATAAAATGAAATAACAATGAAATCACCGTAAATGCGATGAAGGCCGCATGCATGAGTTATTCCAATGAATAATAATTAATGGAACCAAGTCAAGCGTAATACGCACCGGCTGTGGATGTTCCAACAGAATAATTAAGAATGGAATAACAAAAGAATTTCACCATGTATGTGGTATCAGATGTAGACAAAGTTATTCCAACATAATGATAAAGAATGGAATAATGTAAGAATTTCACCAAGTATAGGGTAATTTCCAGCGTATCTGAGTTATTCAATAGAATAATAAAGAATGGAATAATGTAAGTTCTATTCATGAATACGAAAAAATAATACCCCTTACCTTAGAACACAACCTGGATATAGGAGTAGTGAAGTAATAGAATACTTTTCTTCTTTCTCTCTATAGTTTCTCTCAGAGTTTCGGTGAATTTGTAAGAAATAATGAAAGAATGAGCTTTATTTATAGGAGAATGGGTGAATAAGAACTAATTCTAAGCGATCCAGATTGATTTACTTTTAAGCAGGACGGTCCGGATTGGTTTACTATAAAATATTCTAATAAAATAAAATCTTTTAAATAAAATATAATATATTATATTTATAATATAATAAAACGAATAACTTTATAAAAGTATTCAATTTTATATAAAAAGATTTTACTATCTGCAAACACGATGCAAGACTACGCAAATACTACGATAATAAAATATAATATATTCTATTTATAGTCTAAATAAAACGAATAACTTTATAAAAGTATTTTGTTTTATATAAAAAGATTTTACTATGCAAAATACTACGATAATAAAATATAATATATTCTATTTATAGTAATAAAACGAATAATTTTTAAAAAAGTATTACATTTTATATAAAAGCTTTCTGCTTTTATTACATTAATAATACTAATAAAACAAAACTTCATCATCATTATTATAATTCACACTATTAATCGAATGTAGATTCTCCTAGGAAAGAGGGGCTTTCAATAAAGATTTCTACCTATTGGTAGCGTAATTAGGTGACCAAACCTTTCCTGGCGTAACTTCTGCACATCGTTAATATCGCAAATAATAATATTAATAACTTCATCGTCTCAATTATTGATTTAATAATATATAAAATATCGACAATAATTGAATTAATTAATGTGAGATACTATGCAACAATTACTGAAGCAATAATTGAACAAAACTGAGTGACTTCTCACGTAAGCATCAATAATCAATACCGTGTGCTACTATACAACCACGCGTATTCCTGTACTTTTAACACCGCGTGTTTCAATAGTTAACGATAAAACTTTCGCCGTTATTTTCATAAAATATTTTTGTCGTTTTCTCAATCAAACAATAATTCCGTTGTAGGGTCCACTAATGATTGTCTGCCAGTGCATTTAATATTCCCCGTTAAAACGAATATTCCCCACCAATCGAATATTATATAACAACTTACGCGATTTTGCAAAATTTATAACTATTACCCACAACTATAACATTATATCAAATTCATTCCATAATATTCAAAAATAATAATTATAGAAAATTCATCTTTATTCATAAAAGTTGGGGTCTTACACTAAAGGTTATAACTTAACTAAAGTGAAAATTAAATCTATAAGGTCGACATTAGTATAACATATGGATGTTATGGTCCTAATGGTATGTGTAGGTGAACGAGAACTGTAATTTTATAACTTACGCACGAGTCAAGTTCTCTAACCCTAAACTTTTTTTGAGTAAGTTTCCTTACCCTATCTTGATAACAATTACGCAAGTTCTATAACTCTAAACTTTTATTGAGCAAATTCTTAAACATTATTATCGAGCAAGTTTCATATTCTTATTCCGAACTGTTCAAAGTTTAATTATTCAAGTTCATGATTCCAAATGAAATGTTCTAATTTTTCGAAGTCTTACTTCTGTTATACAATGTTCATTCAATTGTATAGAGTTGAAATTCAATCTTTGATTTAAATATCGATTTCATTATCGTGTTGAAACCTTGAAAGGCTAGTGAATTCTTATTGATTTCATTATCTCTGATGTCAAAGTTGAGATGAACAACCCTGTTATAAGGGATTATATTATGCAATAGCGTTAAGATATTTGTACACATACATGGTACGAATGGCTGATCTCCTGAGTACGAGAAGTAAGGTTCATATAGTCTTACAACTGTTAAAGGTTTAAAGTAGAAATACTTATTAACCTAAGACATAGTTCATGGTCTTGTGACCCTCAGATGGACATTTAATTCTTGTTTTCTAATCTTGATTCAAAAGCCGAACTTTTTATTATTCAAAACTCATTGATTACTCGCATGTTATTATTATTGTTGTTGTTATACTTGTGGGTAATTATTTGCTCAACTTTGCATAATAACAATGCAGCTAAGGTTAAAATGGTTGACGAGCCGTCTACTAATAAGGACAAAGGTAAGATAAACAAGTGATGAAGACTTGTTTAATGTTATTTGAGATGTTTATGTATCAGACTTATTTAATTATGTTATGTATCTGCATTTGATGTATTTAAAATTAAATTATCTGGGATTGATTTAATTATGATGTTGTAACCTTGAATGGGATGATTATTTATGTTATTATCCTTGGGTAGTTTATATATTATTATTTTGGAGGATGAACACCAAATTTATGAAAAATTAAAATATGAGGATTTGGGGTGTCACAATAGCAGTCAAAAGAAATTGTATGTTATTATGATACTATACCTACCATACTTATACAAAAAAAAATAATAATAATAAATAAATAAATAAAATCTGAAACATCGAACTCAAAAAAGGCCTACAAGGGACCTTTTATTTCCAAGCTGAAGTTCAGGTTCCATTATTACATCACGAAGAATTGTTCAGATGCTCGTTACAATTTAGCAACAAAAATCAGAAATCTACAAAAGGGAGAGAATTAATAAAATGATTACCAGTTATTGGCAACAATGTCAGCCAAATCAACCACCCTCTGTGAGTAACCCCATTCATTGTCATACCAAGCAATCACCTTCACCATGTCATCTCCCATAACCATAGTCAGTGAAGCATCAACTGTTGAGGAAACATCTGAACATCTAAAATCAACCGAAACAAGTGGCTCATCGCACAAAGATAGTATCCCTTTGAGTTCATTCTCTGAGCTCTCCTTGAATGCAGCGTTCACTTCCTCAGCGAATGTCTTCTTGGTAACTTGAACAACAAGGTCCACAACTGACACATTAGGTGTGGGCACTCGAAGGGCAATGCCATTAAGCTTCCCTTTAAGGCTTGGCAGGACGAGTGCCACTGCCTTTGCTGCACCAGTTGATGTTGGGACAATGTTGAGTGCTGCAGCACGAGCACGCCTCAGATCCCTGTGGCTTGCATCAAGAAGCCTCTGGTCTCCGGTGTAGGAGTGTGTTGTGGTCATAGTTCCCTTAATAATGCCTACCATGCCAAATCTCATACATATCAAATTTCAACTCAAAAAAATATTTTTCGGACAGAAAAAATGTAGATGCATAAACACAAGTGTTTTGCTAAAGGAAGAATGCACTACCAAATTTCTGGTCAAGGACCTTGACAAAAGGGGCAAGGCAGTTTGTTGTGCAGGAGGCATTACTGATGATGGGCTCAGCCGGGTTATAAGCATCCGCGTTGACACCAACAACATATGTGGGAATGTCACCTTTCCCCGGGGCAGTGATGAGCACCTTCTTGGCTCCAGCCTGAATGTGCTTACCGGCACCATCTCTGTCCACAAACACCCCGGTCCCTTCGATCACCAAGTCAATCCCCAACTCCCTATTAGTTTACATAATTGTAAAAAAAGAAGAGAACGAATCTTCGTTAAAATTTACCTTAATTTAGTACTATGTTACGTGGACTCTTTCCATTGCCTTGAAACACTCGTGTCCGATACAAGGGTATGGGTGCTGGACTGCCAGAACACCTCGTTTTAATGTAAAAACTAGGAAAAATTCGTATCGGACTTTTAAGAATACCCGAGTCCATATAACTTAGATTTGATAAAGTGTAACAAAGATAATTGATTACCCCCATGGAAGGTTGACAGGGTTGCGGTTTGAGACAACTTTGATAACCTTTCTGTGACGCCCCCAAAATTAGGTATACGTCACCCATCTTGGGTCGCCACTTACATGGTACATAAATTCAAATACAACTTACTTAATATAAGCGCTGTGTATGCAATCTGACATAAAGCGTGAGTTTGAATACAAATATTGTCTACTAGATATTATATAAACTCAAAAGGAGTCCTCATTACAACTATTATCACACTATTTCACGTAATAGTGAGGACTACTAATGCTATCCTCCTGGACCATTACTTGCTCCCCGACTCGTCCCAAATTTATGTTCTCATTTCAAGAAGAAACGGTGAAAGAAAGGGTGAGCTCAAATAGCCCAAAGAAGAAATATTATGACTAAGATAATGCAGAATAAATTATCATTAGCCTTCAATGTTGTTAAACCGATAAAATACAATAGACAACAGGTTTAAGCTATGGTCATGGAATTAAGCAATCCATTAAAAGAGTCAAGTAGAGAATAAAGTCTACTATCTTTTAGGTTTTAAAAGGTTTTCATCAATTTTTATCGCCGAGACTCAAATTTTAATAAATAAACCACCACATCTAATCATCCCCGTATTCACGGTCGAGGATTTTCATCAAATTATCAATGGTCATGACTATACCGAATCACCCCTGGTCATAATCATACCAAAACTATCCATCAACGCATTACGAGCCATCGAGGACTTTTTGTCACATCATTTATATCAAGTCGTGATTATCTTAAATGATCCTCAGTCATAATCATACTAAGTTCATCTATGCACGTAAGTTCAAGATAACATAATATAATATAACATGAGGATGATGACAATGACATAATAATTCAATAAAACAAGTTCAAGAATTATTTAATCCATGAATTATTAACGTCCAAATTGTCAACATGATATTGTTTCGTAGAGTAAAATTCAAGAATGATCAGAAGAATATTTCCATGAAAAGATACTGGATGAAACGCAAATATCAAGGATATTCTACTAATTTCATGGAGTATAGAAGTCAAAGTTTTAACTAATTTGGGTATAATAAAGAATGGAATAACAAAAGAAATCACCACGCATGCGGTGCCAAGATGTATAAAAGTTATTCCAACAGAATAATAATCTCTAGGAACCGGTCGGTGAAATTCACACCGACAGGATGTTCCAACAGAATAATAAAGATGGAACGGATCCGGTGTAAAACACATGATAGGATATTCCAGCAGAATGATAAAGGCGGAACCAGTCGGTGTGTAAACACACATGCATGGATGTTCCAATGAGAATAATAAAAGCGGAACCCAGTCCGGTGTAAAACACATGCATGGATGTTCCAATGAGAATAATAGAATGTCACCAAGTATAGGGTAAACCAAGCGTATCTAAAGTTATTCCAACAGAATAATAAGCGATGGAATAACATAAGGATTTCACCAAGTATAGGGTATCTGGCGTATCAAAAGTTATGTATAGGGTATGCCACTTTTACAAAGTTATTCCAATGAATAATAATGAATGGAATAATGAAGTTCTCTTCAAGAAGAAAGAATAACACCCTTACCGTAAAAAGAACTGAATATAGAAGTAGTGAAGTAGTTGTAATACTCTTCTTCTTTCTATAATTTTCTCTATAGCTTCTCTCTATAATTTCTCTCTACAGAGTTTCAATGAATTCGTAAGAAAATAATGAAGGAATGAAAGCTTCTATTTATAGGAAAATGGAATGCATAGAACTAATCCATGAACTATCAGATTGATTTTTTAATCGACGGTCCATATTTAAAGAAAAATCTTTTAAATAAAATATAATATATTCTATTTATATAAAAACATTTTACTATGCAAACACTATGCAATACTATGCAAAACACTATGCAAAACACTATGCAACACTATGCATAATAAAATATAATATATTCTATTTATGAATAACTTTAATAAAGTATTCTATTTTATATAAAAGATGTTTCGTTTTATTACGTTAATAATACGAATAAAACAAAACGTCATTATCATTATAATAATTCATATTATTAATAATGATAATGGAATCAAACCGAGTGACTTCTCACATAAGCATCAATAATCAATACTGGTGTGCTACTTATGCAACCATACGTACATCGTACTTTTACTACCGAAAGTAGTTCAACAAAGATCAACCGGTAAAACTTCCGCCGTTATTTTAATAAAATATTTTTGTCGTTTTCTCAATCCGACTAATAATTTCATGTGGGGTCCACTAATGATTGAGCCGTTGTACAAATATTCCCTGCTAAACCGAATATTCCCCGACCAATCGAATATAATATAACCACTTGCATACTTTGTAAAATTTATAAATACTACCCACAACTATAATATTATCTCAAATTCACACCATAATATTAAAAATTATTTCGACAAAATTTAAATCTTTATTGATAAAATCTGGGGTCTCACAATCTCCCCTCCTTATGGAATTTCGCCCTCGAAATTAGGGTATGTACCTGATATGATAAAGAGATGAGGATACCTTGAATACCTTTATCGTTGAAAACATTAAATTCATTTTTGCAATCCGGCCAAAGATATTCATTAACAATTCATCTTTGCACTACGTGCCAAAATATACTGTTGTAAAACCAATAATCTTCGAGACTCGAATTTTAATAAGTATCACAACCATGAATTATCCATGACCATCTTGGCTAAGGATATTCGTGTTTTCAATTACTCGTGATTATACCGAATAATCCGTGGTCATAATCATACCAAGTCTATCAATGCACTACTACTAAAGATGACTTTTACCACATCCATGAATTAATATTTCATTCTTTGAGACTCATTTCAATAATTAATCCATATCATCGAATCATCCCGCACTACGTGCCAAGGATATTCATTAAGTATCACGACCAATTTAATTATCCATGCACTACTACCAAAGATAATTGTGCATTCATTAGTATCACGACCACAAATTATCCATGCACTACTACCAAAGATAATTGTGTATTCATTAGATATCACGACCACAAATTATCCATGACTACTACCAAAGATAATTGTGTATTCATTAGTATCACGACCACAAATTATCCCATGACTACTACTAAAAAATAATTGTGTATTCAATTACGGTTATGATTATACCGAATAATCCGTGGTCATAATCATACCAAGTCCATCTATGCACTACAGGCCACAGATGACTTTCAACATAATATAAACATGAGGATAATGATATAAAGAATCAATCAAATGAGATAAAGGATAAATATTAAACATTTATAATATAATTTATCCAGGATTCAAGAATATCCCATGTTATCAATCACTTAATAATCTCATAATCTAATAACATTAATATTATAATAATATTTTAATCACTTCTTAAATTTATAAATAATTTATCTCAATTGTTTACGCTTTACCATATAATGCATTTAATCATTCAAAATGCCATACTCATAAAATATCATCACCAATTATCAAATCCTCATCAAAAATATGCATATACTCTATATAGGATTCTCTAGCCATAAAATCCTATTTTCAACTTTGTTACTTCACATAACATATTTAACTCATATGTTCAGAATTAAACTATTTTCATGAAAATACCAAATTAGTCCCAAAAATATTTCTTTTCTGGGATTTAGCATAATATAGTCCCATAATGAAAATATATTTTTCTGAATTTTAAAATTCATTTACTATTTTTCAAAATCAATTTCTAATTAATTCCTTAAGAAATTAGCTACCTCAAGTTTAACTCCAAAATTCCCAAATCTTGGCAGGATCTTACACATGTTAACGTGAGCTTCTAGTTTAAATTTCATGGTCATCTGAGTTATAGAACTCCGGTTATAGCATTTTAAATCGGAAAAACCTAAATATTGAAATAGTCATAACTTGCTCATTTTAAGTCGAATGAGCTCATTTTTGGACAGGAGGTACTTTATATCATATACTTTCATGTCCCAAAACCCAGAATTTTTCTCATAATTTAAGTGGCCGAAACAGTCCCTTAAAGTTTCTGGGCAGTAGCATTTTTAAAATTTACAGCTTTGGCCTCCTTTGCTAAAATCAGTCCACACAAAAATCCACAACACCTTTTCCAGTAATTCCACTTGGATTAGTTAGGTAACTCGTAGATCTAACTCTAGGACTTGACCACATTCAAAAATTCAAAATATAATAAGAGATATGGTCAATTTAATTTCATATTACGTTTTCACTAAAATCGATTTTCAACTCTTTGTGATTTCTAAGAAACTTTAATGTTTTTACGTCTTAACCAACATAACTCATCATAAAACTTACTAATACTTCATATACCCATGATTTTCATTATTCCAATGCTTTTATTATGACTTTCATCATAAACCACGTAACCTATTTATTTAGTTGAAGAAATATTTGAGGGTTTAAGAAATGGGTTTTTTATCTTTGGGGTCGATACAAAATTCGATTTCACGCCTAGGGTAGGCTAGGAAATCTTCAAGAATACGTCAAGAAATTTATTAATGATAGAAATATCATTCAAAAGCTATTATTCTTATTCAAGACTTGGATAAGACGTCACATTGATACCAACTGTGACTTCTATCCCTTAACCTAGATAGCACCTCACAATGATACCTATAAACTTGCCATCTTCATTCACGATGTCGCTGCGAGAAAGTCCGGCTTCGATGCATTCCACACAAGGAAGTTCGACAACGAAAGGTTGAGCTCTATTCTTATGACGATATAATGTTGATTAACTTTAGGGTTTGGTTACTTTGAATTCAGTATAATGAGGTTGGTTATGAATATAAAAGCTAACAACCTTACGAAAAGCATGATGATTAGCTAACCAATTGATTCCTAAAAATCACATCAAAGGCAAGTATTTTCAAAAGATAAGATCGACAAGTAACGTGAAAATGTTTATTTGAATCAACAAGATTTAAAAATAGTAAGCGGTAACGAAGGCTCCTACTAACGAAGTTTCAACCAATAAGTCAAAGTTTAACTTCTTGAGTCAAATTTAAGCGTTGAACACAACTAGGTGAAATAAAAGAGTGGGTAGAACTTGTATTGAATAAAGTATAGACTTAGCATTAATTTATAATTAACTTACCCGTAATAACTTCGTTCGTTTTTTCTAAATAAACGCTCTCGCTTAAATTACCGAAGTTTGACTTTTACTATAGGTACATTCCACCCTTAAGTGCTTCTTCGCATTCCCGATCCATTATTTGAATCATTATTCTCGATCCATATCGAATTCGGGTTGACCGCTATACATTGAGGTAATTCGAATTCGATGTTCGGGTTCTCCCAATTCTTGTCAAAAAGCAAAGTCCATTTCATCTATTTTGGCTTTATTGGATGGACGTCTTTTTCTACACTATCAACGCGTTATGCAAACTTTTACCCACATGACATCGCTTTATTCTCCTTCGTTCAGTTGTTTCTTCTTTTAGGCGATCTTTGATTTTTAAATTCTCGATTCCAACTTTAATATCTTACACACCGCCAAAGCGTGATTTTGTTCGAGCATCACATATCGGGTAACCCAATTTTGAATTGTTGTATCCCTTTGTTCCACGACCGCTTGCGTTCTTCAACTGTTCTTCTAGCTCACGAATACGATTTTGTAATTCTAAGTTTTGATCATAAATTTCTTCTAACCAATTCTCCTCGGGTTCCTCTTCTTCCTCTTCTTCCTCTTCTTCCTCACTTTCGTTTTGCTACCTCTGCAACTAGCTCGGGTGCAACAATTAGTTCTTCATTCACTACGTGGATATCTCTAATTTGTTCCTCGTCTCGACAATTGCATTAAACGATTAGTGATTAAAGGTGTCACAACGGTCACATTCACTCCATTGTGAATATTTTCAATTTGCCATTTCCAAACACCGCCACAACATGAGGTTAATTAATATATCAAATATTATCCCTATACTCGACCGACCAATTAAATACCAAATAAACTTGGGTAGGTCATACTAGCGAAGGAATTCAAAGTCTCTCCCTCCTAGTTCTTATCTCACATCTTAGCAAGGGGATCATATCCCTAAGCTCGATACCAACCATGACGCCCCTAAAATTAGGTATCGTCACCCATCTTGGGTCGCCACTTATATGGTACATAAATTCAAATACAACTTACTAATATAAGCGTAGGTATGCAATACGACATAAAGCGTGAGTTTGAATACAAATATTGTCTACTAGATATTATATAAACTCAAAAGAGTCCTCATTACAACTATTATCACACTATTTCACGCGAATAGTGAGGACTACTAATGCTATCCTCGGACCATTACTTACGTTCCTCGGCTCGTCTCAAACTATGTTCTCATTTCGAAGAGAACGGTGAAAGAAAGGGTGAGCTCAACTAGCCCAAGAAGAAATATTATGACTAAGATAATGTAGAATAAATTATCATTAGCCTTCTTGAAAGTGTTAAACCGATAAAATACAATAGACAACCGGTTTAAGCTGCAGGTTTGAATTAGCAATCCATTAAAAAGTCAGTAGAGAATAAAGTCTACTATCTTTTAGGTTTTAAAAGGTTTTCATCAATTTTTATCATTTGAGACTCGACTTAATAAATAAACCACCACATCTAATCATCCCGTATCACGGCGAGGATTTTCATCAAATTATCAATGGTCATTTGACTATATACCGAATCACCCCGGTCATAATCATACCAAAACTATCCATCACCGCATTCTGAGCCCTTCGAGGACTTTTGTCACATCATTTATATCAAGTCGTGATTATACCGAATGATCCTCTGGTCATAATCATACTAAGTTCATCTATGCACGTAAGCAAAGATAACATAATATAACATGAGGATGATGACAATGACATAATAATTCAATAAAACAAGTTCAAGAATTATTTAATCCATGAATTATTAACGCCCAAATTGTCAACATGATATTGTTTCGTAGAGTAAAATTCAAGAATGATCGGAAGAATATTTCCATGAAAAGATCTTTGGATGAAACGCAAATATCGAGGATATTCTACTAATTTCATGGAGTATAAGTCAAAGTTTTAACCATTTGGGTATAATAAAGAATGGAATAACAAAAGAAATCACCGTAAATGCAGATTGTGATGCAGCGCGAGTTATTCCAATGAGAATAATAATAACGGAACGAAGTCGGGTGAAATTCACACCGCAAGCGGGATGTTCCAATGAGAATAATAAAGATGGAACCGGATCGATTGTAAAAACACAGATAGGATATTCCAACGAGAATGATAAAGACGGAACGTGTCGGGTGTAAAACACATGCATGAGGATGTTCCAATGAGAATAATAAAAGCGGAACTGGTCAGGTGTAAAACACCTGTGAGACGGGATGTTCCAATGAGAATAATAGAATGTCACCAAGTATAGGGTAAGCTAGCGATACTGAGTTATTCCAATGAGAATAATAAGCAATGGAATAACATAAGGATTTCACCAAGTATAGGGTATCTGGCGTATACAAAAGTTATGTATAGGGTATGCCACTTTTAAAAGTTATTCCAATGAGAATAATAATGAATGGAATAATGAAGTTCTCTTCAAGAAGAAAGAATAACACCCCTTACAAGTAAAAAGAACCGAATATAGAAGTAGTGAAGTAGCAGAATACTCTTCTTCTTTTCTATAATTTTCTCTCTATAGCTTCTCTCTATAATTTCTCTCTAGAGTTTGATGAATTCGTAAGAAAATAATGAAGGAATGAGCTTTATTTATAGGAAAATGGAATGCATAAGTATTCAATCCATGAACGGTCAGATTGATTTACTTTAACTCGGCCGGTCCATATTTAAAGAAAAATCTTTTAAATAAAATATAATATATTCTATTTATATAAAAACATTTTACTATGCAAACACTATGCAATACTATGCAAAACACTATGCAAAACACTTTATGCAACACTATGCATAATAAAATATAATATATTCTATTTATAGAATAACTTTAATAAAGTATTCTATTTTATATAAAAGATGTTTCGTTTTATTACGTTAATAATACTGAATAAAACAAAACGCGTCATTATCATTATAATAATTCATATTATTAATCGATGATAATGGAATCAAATGAGTGACTTCTCACATAAGCATCGATAATCAATACTGGTGCGCTACTACGCAACCATAATTATTCATTGCACTTTTACTACAAGGAAGTAGTTCAACAAAGATCAACCAGAAAACTTCCGTAGTTATTTTAATAAAATATTTTTGTCGTTTTCTCAATCCAAATAATAATTACATTGTAGGGTCCACTAATGATTGAGTAGTTGTACAAATATTCCCTCGCTAAACCGAATATTTCCGACCAATATAATATAATATAACCACTTGCATACTTTGTAAAATTTATAAATACTACCCACAACTATAATATTATCTCAAATTCACACCATAATATTAAAAATTATTTCGACAAAATTTAAATCTTTATTGATAAAATATGGGGTCTCACACTTTCCATCAACGGAGATTCCATCATCACCTACAGGCTTGACATCAGCATCAAAAATTCCGAGGGTGGAGTCATATTTGAGGAGGTGAGAGGCTTGCTTCACGCCACCGGTGTCATTGATGGCAATGACATCGAGGGGGGAGTCTTTCCTCCCATGCCAACACCTCAAGAAGTTCCTTCCGATTCTTCCAAAGCCATTGATGGCCACCTTCAGCTTGGCTTCCACCACTCCCCTCTTGTTGCCTCCCCCAATCTATAACATATTAATAGTCTCAGAACGAGTAACATTACAGCTTTGTTTAGCAACTCAACTCCAAGCTTTGGAATTGCAATTGAAAGCACATTTGCAATTCCATAGAAGTGGAATTTAGATCAAATTTGGCGCTCAATTCTAGTTCCAAGCTTTCGAATTGAGTTGCCAAATGTAGCTTAACTCTTCATCTTGCAGTAACTTGAAATCAGAACAGTTCAGGTTCTTATAAACTCTCCAATTTTGATTTCGAGATTCATGAATAATTAATGTAAGAAGAACCTTTTTATTCATTCAGTATTTGTACTTGTTTCTAAGCCTTTTATTTCCTTAATTGATGATACCAAAAGCATCGCCCTATTTCAAGAATCTTAATCCTAAAAATAGAGTATATAATCAATAATGTTTCTTTGTATGCTAGTTATATATTACTTATGAGTAATGTGTGTCAAGTGTGAAGTGCCAAAGTAAAGAATGGTTAATGAGACTCACGACAGAGGTTTGGAAAGCAACAACAGAGAGTAAATCATCACATGTTTTCTTGTTGAATGGAAAAGAGGCAGATGAGCGAAGCCCCGCAAATTCCAAGCATCCCTTCTTCACCTGCACCACATGCAATGCGCATTAACATTATATGATTAAGGTTGCAGCATAGATTTATATTGTATATGATCACAAGTTACAAAAGAAAAGAAAAAGGTTACTAGTTAGTTTCATTAGTGTACTAGTACTAGTACTAGTAGTAAAGAGAGACCTGGAGAGATGAATTGGGCATGGAGAGAGCAGCCGAAGCCATGGTTGTTTTGGGTGTATCAGCACCAGGAGAAGTAGTAGTAGTAGTAGTAGTAGTAGTAGTTAGTAAGGGGGGTTAGGATGAGGAATGAATATATGCGAAGGGAGGTTTCAAGTGGGAGTGGGACATAATAATGTCAAGGAAGAGTGTGGATGACATTATTGTAATAATGATAGATGGTTTGATGATAGATAAGCCTCTCACTCATTTATATGGCTGTGGTTTTGTGTTTTTTTCTTCTTCTGTGTTTGTGTTACTTTCTAATTTTTCTCTCCCCCCTATGACTTTTGGCTTTACATTCATGGTTATATAAATCCCACTACACCTTATCTATCAGACTTACCACTGTTATGTCAATTAAACTCCTTTTTATAAGATGTAAAAAGGAGTTTTGAGTCATACACATAATTAATATAAACAAAACTTTGCGTTATAATTACAACGTATTATCAAGGAAGATTAATATAATTACACATAATTAATATAAATAAAACTTGTCATAATTACAACGTATTATCTGTATCTCATCGATTTTATGCTGACTCACATTTTAAATTTTTTTGCTTTAAAATTATGACAACAATAGTTATAAAAAAAATTGAAAGCACTATTAATTTTCAATTTTATTTCTTATTTTAGTAAGCTATAGTTTTGGTGACAGCATATGCATGCAATATATTTTTATTTATTTTATTAAAATATTTATGTCATTTCATCTTAAAATTGCATAGTTTTAAGTTGTATGCTGAATTAATACAAGTACCCTTGATAAAGTAAAAGGGAAAAAATGGCTGCCCATACAGTCTTTAATAGTAATTTGAAAAATAATATAAATCCTTTTTCATTAAAAGCAAAAATAAATAAATAAATCCAACAAAAGTTGTAACATTTTGTGACAAGATATGGGAAACCATTTCTTTCTTTTTTCTTTAATATTTTTTTGTTGCAATATAAATATTTCCCCATAAAGACAATCGCTAGTTTTGAGCGGGAAACCACTGACCGAAAATAACTACCATCTGGGAAAGAGATAACAAGAGAGATAAATCGTCTCAAACAGAGAGAGATAGAAACACTGCCGAGCTCAACTCTCAAGTTCTTAGGTAATTACTAATTCCTTACAATTGTATGATTTTCTAAGTGCACGCAATATGTTCGTCACAATGCCTTAAAGAGAGATAGTTTGTTATATTAGTTTCTGTATGTTTGCGCTTATATTAGTTTGTATTTGATCTAGTGAATCAAAAATCTAATCCTATCGATTTGTTCTGCAGTTCTGTTTTATTGAGTTGCAAAAAGACAATTTTGTCAAAATGAGCTGGTCTTATTGTAACAATCTCTGTCCTTCAAGCTCCAATATTCTTGTGACTACTGATGGTTCTAAGATTTTCCAGAGGCCCAAATTTTCTTATCGGGTATTTTTCCTGTTCTAATATATACCCTTGTTTAAGATAAACGAGTTATGTTTTGCCTCCGTTCCAAAATATAAGGCTAGTGATCTTAAACGTATGTTTTTGTCTTTTTACCTTGATTCAAGGCTAGAAGCAACCTATTTGGACCAGATATGTATGTTTTAGTGAGGATTCACTTAACATTTTGTACGGTAGTTGTTGCTTAATATGGTCTCTCATACTATGAAGTTGAACATTAATAGGGGACACAAGTATATATAATGGCATGGACAGTTTGACATTGTAAAAGTGTTTGTGCTTTTGAGCTTTTACTGAAATATTGAAACTCTAATTAAGATGAACAAATTTTACTTTTGAGATCATACTTAATGATTTATGCTTATTACTTTATGTAATTATCTTAACAAGCACCTGTCTGAAACTTTTTTGTATCTTTCGTTACTCTTTGGATCTCATTGATAGGAAAGTTATGCAATCTTTATGTCTAACAATTTATCTGATAGCAATGTCAGAAGCAAAAAAGAGGGCTGCATGGGTCCTCCAGGAAAACAAAGGTTCACGCTTATTATGGCCTGAAAACCCCACCTTATAAACTTGTAAGTTAACTTGTGTATATATATATCTTCTACACTGAAAATATTACTGTCAAAAAAGAGAAAGTTGACCACCTATTCCTTATTATTTCTTTTCGAAAAAGTACCAAGAGGTCCAAGACAAAAGGGGAAAAAGATAACTTGTGTTTCCTCTTGCTCCAAATTCTTATCTTTTCTCTTAGTTAAATCTTTCCCTCTTATGAATCAGAGTTTTGCTTACTCTATTATGCCTTTATAGTGCACTCATGAGTCATAATGATCAGGTTTTTAAAAAATATACTGCTATTTTCTTTGTCGTATCTTATAAGTTTATTTCGTTCTATCCCAGATCTAGACATTGTTATGTACTTTGTTTCTTAACCCTTATCATTTTGAGTATCTCGTTATTATTTTTTGAATTTTTTTTTTCTAATATTACCGATTGGATCTCCTAAAAAGAAAAATTAATCAATCTGTTGGCATTCAATTTAAGCCATTTTGAGTTGTTTTTTTTTGTGCCAACTTTTAAGAGTAAAATATACATGGATAAATAAAATGGGCTTTCTCATAGTAATTGGTGAGGAAAAATCATAGTCTGGAGTTGAGTTGCCTAATATTTCAGAAAGACTACTGACAATTGCTATTAGATTTCTAGATTAGCTGAACTGTAGCCTGTTACATGATTTAATTTGTTAACTGTATCATTTAAATCTCTTTATTTTATAACAATATGTAGCTCTTCAAAATTCATAGCCTCTTGATTTTAATTTATCATGGCCTTCCGCATTTGCAGGATGCTCTAGAACCATATATGAGTCAGAGGGCACTTGAGAAGCACTGGGGAGAGCATCACCGTGGTTATGTGGAAGGTCTCAACAAACAGCTGGAGAAGAACGACATACTATATGGATATACCATGGACGAACTTATCAAAGTGACATATAACAATGGCAATCCGTTACCTGAATTCAATAATGCTGCCCAGGTATGTCTAAATCATTGGTAGTTGTGTCTTGATCAGGTCATCTTGCATTTCTGAATATTCTTTTTGGTGTTCCATTCATTTGAAAGACATAGTGAAGAAAAAAGATCTATACGATTCGGTCATTCATTTTTGACTAGTGAAGAAAAAGATCTAGCCTTTCATCATTTTTTGACTTTCCTCCATGCTTGTGTGTGTCCTCCATGTGTGTGTGTTCGTGGGTGTGCATATTGATGTTATTATTTACATTATACTGTATATTTCTTCTTGTGTCATTCTTTATCTGGAGATGAAAACTAAACGCGTCTTCCATCATATCCATAAATTTTAATCTCGTTTTCAGCTATATCTTGGACCTACTTTTACAGGTATGGAATCATGATTTCTTTTGGGAATCGATGCAACCAGGAGGTGGTCACCAGCCCATATTGGGTCTACTTCAGCAGATTGAAAAGGACTTTGGTTCTTTCATCAATTTCAGGGAGAAGTTTATAGAAACAGCCCTTACACTATTTGGCTCTGGTTGGGTTTGGCTTGTTCGTAAGTTTCTACTAAAGTAAATATGCTTCCAAAACAGTTTTCTATTCACAACTCAGCTTCTTTCTCTGTACTACCAGAGAGTTTATGATGTTTCAATAAGTTTATTATTAATTTTGTATTGTTATTAGGAGAGTTTATAGTAATTGTTTTTCATTAGGAGAGTTTTAATTGTTGTAGTAGATTTCAATTAGCAGAGTTTATTATAGTAGTAGATTTTAGTTAGGAGATTGTTACTTAGTCCTCAAGTATTGGGTTTTGTATTTAAGCATTGTAATCAGCACCGGCCCTGGGCTAAAGCCCAAGGTGCCCGGGCTTTAGGCCCATAAAAATTGACAAATTTTTAGGACCCCCAAGAGGTATTTGTGTTATGTATATATATATATATCCAAATAAAAGAGCCCAGCCCACATCAGTTTAAATTTAAAGGGATGATTTTTATTCTTTCGTATTGATGCTCTTTTGTTCAAGGAAAGTTCTTAATTTTTTTTTATGTCTATCTTAGTAGCAATTCGCAAAAGGCCCATTTTTTTGGTGTCGCTTTAAGCTCTTAAAAACTCAAGGCCGGCCCTGATTGTAATACTTCATTATTTTGGAGATTTTTGAATATATTGATTTGAGATTAAAGTTGTGTGCGTTTGTGTGTTTCTTTACCGATTCTCTGCGGAGATAGGTATACCTTATTCCTTCTTCCTACCCCCTTCTACATCAGTTTCTCGTTGGTTTGATAAATATAACATATATCTTGGTATCACATTAAAGTTCAGAGTGAACTTTTGTTTGTATCCAAATATGATGGTGGAAATGAGTTCAATCCAGGACCATTGGCTGTATAATGGACTGGTGGATGCTCGAATTCAACCATGGCATCATGGTGGTTTAGTTTGTAAGAAATTTTTTACTAATATTATATATATATATATATATATATATATATATATATATATATAAGAAATTGGACTTCTTGAAATCTCTAGGCTTTAGCCAATGACTTTTCACTACATGACAAGTGAATAGGGATTTTATGTAAGAGGTGATAGATGAGTTCATAGGAACTGAAGCTTTTTGACCTAAGATGTCCGCACCTCGTTATGCTTTTTGGATAGGATAGAAATGGCTGCTAATTAATTGTGGTATGCGGTTTTTCTCTAACTCTGAATTTCTGCTTTTAATACATCCAGAGCATGTGTGGGTGCACTGGGTGATTTGCTTGGAGTCCAGGGGGTAATATTTGGTGGTGTTGTAAAGATTGTGATTGGAAACTATGATCAACTTTTCCTGTGCCAATGTCAACACCTGAAATGCTTATTTAAGTTGTGTAGAAACGACCAAAAAGTGTGTGTTGTGCGGGTGGGGGGTAAAAAGGAAAAAAAAGAGTTTTGGATTTTGCTTCAACACTCTCGTGTACTTGACTTGAGTGGTGGTGAATTGGCATGTGGCATGTGGCATGTGACATGTGAGGACGCTTCCTGGTGAAATGGAGAATGTTTGGGACCTTGTCATCTGTTAAATTTATTTATTGGAAAATTGTCACCCATTTTAACATGCTCCGATGCTTTATACTTTATAAGCACTATGATATGACCTTTTTCGAAGTAGACATATGGGGAGGCTTCATATGAAAAACTGAGTATAAGTTGTACGTTTTGTCTACCATGTTTGGTATTATCTTTGTATTCATATGACTAAGCCAATTATCTGATTGTTAAACAGAATTATTCTCTGTAAATTTCTGAGCAAGTTTTATGATATTATCATATCCTTTGAAATGCCCTTTTATTTTCATAGCAAATAACTGCACAACTATTAGTAAGCACTTCTCTTTTCTATATATATATATATATATATATATATATATATATATATATATATATATATATATATATATATATATATATATATCACTCTCTCAAATCACCAACTTGGGTTTTAAATGTGGAAGCCCTTGCACACAACAATAAGATAGCTGTAAGTTAACTGTGAAAGTTGCAGAGATAAGGAAATGGGATATGTTTACTCTTGGTAGTAATAAGTTTAATATTAGTACCAGGCTTTAATTTGTTTTGATGAACTTTATATATTACCATGTAATTTTCATTGCTTGATGTTTCAGTGAAGAGGAATGAGAAACGACTTGCAGTAGTTAAAACATCAAATGCCATAAACCCATTAGTGTGGGATGACATTGTAAGTCAGAGAAAAAACCAGCACCAAGTTTATTTACTTTGCACAACTATTTCATTGATGATCGATGAACATTCCACTAATATTTGTGTTTTATTTTTGCAGCCTCTCATCAGTTTGGATATGTGGGAGGTATGCTCTCTCTGTCTCTCTCACACAAGCGCGCACACACGTACACACAGGTCTTTCTTCTGAATATTAGAAATCAGAATTTGGTGCTGATGCTTGTGTTCTTGTTCTTTTCTTCTTTTTTTTTTTTGCCTGTTTTGCAGCATTCTTATTATTTGGATTACAAGGTACTTCATTGTTACTACACTTGCATCGTTTTCCAGTGAATTCTTTACCAATTGATTATCATAACACTTTCTTTTCTCCTCCAACAGAATGACAAGGGGAAGTATGCTCATGTTTTCATGAACCACCTTGTTTCTTGGAATGTGGCAATGGGACGTATGGTTCGTGCACAGGCTTTTGTGAATTTAGGCGAACCCAAAATTCCTATTGCCTGAGAGTTTTCTAGATTCTGTTGTGAATTTTAAGCCTCCTTTGTTGTGTGTTGTCTAGAAACTAGTGATGTTGTTATTGTTGTTAGTCCTGATGCCAGACTGGTAATTTCTCTCGGCTAATTGTTGCCAGGGCTTTGCGCGTTTTTCATAGACCCGACTTGTTATTGCATTGCATGGCTAGATTTAGTGCATTTTTGGTTAGGCACAAGTATTTTGCCTAAAAACAGCTTATGTCAAAAGCATCTTATTTAACTCTATTTTTGTCAACCCTTGTAAGTTTGAAATGAATAAAATGAACAGTGCAATCGAAGCTTCTTGAGTAGAGAAGGGAAAAAATATAAAGAAATTTGATTAAAAGCTCTATAAGTGCTAGTTTTTTTTATTATTATTATTCATATAAAAAATATAGAAGACTACACTGAGTTCATTGTGTATATTAAGATTTACAGGCAAGAAATTTTTTCATTTTAGTATTAAATTCAAAAATAAATCAGCAAAGAAAAAATTAATACTAAAAGTTGTTTTAAAAGAAAATACTATCATTTGATTATTATATCTCCATAATATATCAGCTTTTTTTCGTCATTGTAATATAAAAATATTTTTAATATATATAACAACGAAAAAAACCGCCAAATGCGTTATAAGTAGTTGCTTTTTAAGAATTTCCTCCAGGTTAGATTCTGGGTTCATTAGAAGAAAATATATCTTCTATCTTCGGAATCCAAATTACAAAGTGAAAGCATCTCTTTAGATTTTTTTTTATTCATATCAACAATTTGATACTTATTAAAAGACTTATAAGTCATTATAAGTTTTGATTGATCAAATATAATGTCTATTTTACCCCTTTTTTTTCTATTTTGTTGAATTACATATTTACCCCATTCAAACCTGTTCTCTTGATTCTTTTCGAAGTTATAACACGTAAACACAACGCTCCTTCCCTCCGCGGCTGCTCTGCTCTCTCTGCGCTCGATCCGTCAATATCTTGGCTTCTCCCTCCTTCCCTCCGCGTCTGTTACTCCTGCTACTCTTTCTACTCCTTCGATTGCTGCTACTCCTTCGATTACTGCTAGGTAACCCTAGGATAAATTCCACATTTATCTTCACTTTGTATAATTGTATTAGGGCTTTGGCTTAAGTTGATGTTTCTTCGGATTTGTTTATACATGGTTTATTTTTTAATAGGAATTTTATTTTTTTAAGTATTTAAACACCTCAATTAAATTTGAATCTTTGGCATGTGGTTTGTCTTCTTCTTTATATCTTTAATTTTGACTGTAGTTTCAGAGCATGTGGGTTTCGATTCAATTCCATTTTTCGTTAATTTATGTGGTTCAAAAGTTTGATTGATTGATTCTGGGTTGTGCTTAATTAGGAATATGTGAGGCTGTGAGCAGCTTAATTTTAGTAATTTTCAGTAACTTGGTTTTTGTTTATATAGATTTAACCTGGGTTCTGTGGATATAAATATATTGGTGCAAAATTATATTTTTGCACTATACATGAATGTACCAGTGTTGGTCACTGTTTACTTTCATTTTCCGCTACTATTGATGTTCCTTCATTTCCATTTCTAGTTGTAGTTAATTAATCAGGTTCATTCAGTTTAAATTGGTTAACATCATTGGAGTTGGGATTAAACATTTGTGTCAGAGGCACCTTCCTGGCACCATTGCAGAAAATCAAACGAGTCGTGTTCTACTTCTACATCAACAAACTTCTCCTCCTGCAAATTTCTGGTAATTAGAAGATAACTTATCAAGTCCCTATAAATTTTAGTTTTTGATCAAAAGAATTTTCTGGGTGCTTTAAGTTAGAAAACCATAAATAGAGGGTGGTCATTTTTTCTGGAAATTTTTGATTCTGAATGTTGGATGTTTGTTATATTAATTATACTGAATGAGATGCGTGAGTTTTCTGTCCTTGTTCTCTTTTGAGTTGATGTACTTCCTTTCTAGAATTCCCACCATTTTACTATATCTATTTTGTTAGCTGCTTAGCTATTGCCACTTAAGTTTTCATCATGTTAAAAAATCTTCAGAGGACTATCAGTTTGTTTTATTAGAACTGCACATACGATTTATTGGGTCGTATATATCATATATTGATTCCATAAGGTTGGTGATGATTTACCTACATTTTGGGCTGAAGCCAACTAATTGTAACATTGTCATTAATGGCTATAAATCTTTCCCATTTGGTTTTAAAGTGAAATATTAGCACCTGAATAAGCTATAGAAAAACTTCAATGTGGTAGAAGCAATTAGAAAGAAAGTATTCCTTCACCTCTAGATTTCATTTTTTCGAATCTCGCTACAACTAAACTTGGAATGAGAGATAATATTACATTAAGAATCTCTAACTTGGAATAAGATTGTAGTTGATATGTTAGTGTTTTATTTAATGAAATTGTGAATGATTGTTATGATATGATATTGAATCAATGTATCTTTTTATTTATGTCCTTTTTAGTAATCTTTTACAATTTACATTTGATTTCAACCGAACATCTTCATAACTTGTTTTAACTAAATTTCTGACTTATAAGTCAAATTGGTGCCGAACGTTTTATAAGTCACAACTTAAAATAACTTATAAGTCGACTTGTATTTCAACTTTAAGTCATTTTAAAATAAGTCATTGCTGAACTGGCTCTTAAACCTATGATCTAATTGCTAGTTATGTGTTATTAGGATGAGATATTTATAGTTGTTGAAATGTTGTAAACTTGGTTTATTAACCTCAGATTTTGTTGCTTGTGTTTATAATAACTCTTATTGGTGCAAGTCACTTGGTGATAATGATGATTAATGGAGAGAAGGTTAATGTATGAAACAATCTGAATCATTTTTTTAAAACTCACCTGTCCCAATGGAAGGTTAATACTACTGCTACTACCCATTTATTAGAACTGAACTTTTGTAGGAAACAGTCCAAAGCTACATTTTTTCAGACTTATTGATTGATCTTCCTTTCCCATCTCTTTTCCCTACCCAAACCTGCTCAGCCTTTCATGTAAGATCTGTTAATGTTTGAATATCAACGCCCACTTGAATAATCTGATTCTTAATCTGGCTTGTGATTTAAGCTTGACTTGGCATTGAAAATTGTTTATCATCACATAATGATAATAACAATAAAAGAATGTTAGGAGAAACAAGTCTAGGGGAGCTGCATACATTCATGTTTATCTGTTTTTCTATCGATATCCAGCCCAAAAACTATTTGGAAATTTAATAATTGTGCTTTATACTTAATCATGTTGGTGGCTGGCTGTCTGCTAATATCAAGTGTTTTGCTCGATGCTAGTACCTTATATGAGGCTACCAGAGCTGTTACCATGGATATCTCCTCAATATTCCATAATTGTTTTTCCATTTCCTTATACAATTCTCTGTTGACATTGCAGGCAATGCCATTCTTAAAGCATCTTTGGGGTGGCATGGAGACTCGGATTTTAGTTTCAGTGTTGTATAGCTCAGAAACTTTTTTAGGTCTGCAATAGAAGGCAACAGTTTCCATATTCGTGTGCTAAAATAAATAGTTGGACTTGTTACGATTGCCTTCTTCCAAGAGGTATTCATTTGGTTAATTTGTTGAAATGACAGAAGTCTTCAGCTACACCGCTTGCAGACACATATTGGAATTGTTGTTTGCTATAATCTTCTTTCATGTTTCTGAATACATTCTAGCAATTATCTTTCATGGGAGGTCAAATGTAACTCTTAGGTCTCTTTTGATCAGCAAAAACTATCTCCTAGCTATGATCTTCTCATTGCTAGAGTACTTGATTGAAATTTATCTTTTCCCTGGGTTGAAGGAGCACTGGTGGGCAAGTAACTTTGGGCTTGCAATGGTTGTTATTGGGGAAATTATTAGGAAGTTGGCAATTATAACTGCTGGTCGAGCATTTACTCATCTTATTAAAATCTATCACGAGGAGCACCACTCATTGGTTACTCACGGAATCTATAGATTTGTCCGTCATCCAGGATATTCTGGTTTCTTGATATGGTCAATAGGCACTCAAATAATGCTATGTAATCCAATATCCACAGTTGCATTTGCAGTTGTTGTTTGGCGTTTTTTCTCACAACGGATACCATATGAGGAGTACTTCTTGAGGCAATTTTTTGGGTCACAATACGATGATTATGCTCAAAAGGTTCCTTCTGGGGTTCCCTTTGTGAAGTGATTATAAAACAATTCTGTGAGCATACTTCCTCACTTTATCCCTCTCCATTGATAAAGTTGGTTGCCAGTTTTTGTTAGGATACTCTTGATCTTCTGTGGAAGCTGACAGATCCAAGCTCTTAGGAGTGAAAATTTACTCAAGTTGTCTCCGGTTAGTAAGAACAGGTACACTCGAAGCGGGTTTTTTAGTGTGTGAAAGATCTTGGAAATTAGTGTGTTGTAAATGTATCATTGACGAAACAAAACTTTTGATATGAAATCCAGCATGAAAAATATGTGATGTTTTTGGGCATTTTTTTTTTTTTTTTTTTTTTGGGGGGGGGGGGGGGAGGGGTGCTTGTGTGTTTCGTCACAAGGTAGGATATTGTTGATTGCTAGGATCATGTATTGTTGTTTGAATGTTTGCATCTTCTTTAGTTAGCTTTTAATCAGTAAAATATTGAGCCTTAGGGCCTCCATTGTATTCTAAAAATCCCAGCTTAGGTGGTATGAGGGTCCTTGCTCTCTGCCGCCTAGATTTGAATGGGTGTCCAGGCCATCAGACAAGTCAAGACTGAATAAAGGTGAAAGGATGCAAAGCAATTGTATATTTGTATGGATTATTAACTTGCAAGATTTTAAAAGCAATTAAGAAATGATAAGCAGTGCGTAATTGTTTGATAATTACTAGTACTGATAACTGGTGGTACTACTTTCCATCAACTTGTTTATCACAAATAGCTGGACGGCAATGAACAGAAGTCTTAATTAGAAGATTTGGGCTTAAATTC
Organism: Panax quinquefolius; assembly: GCA_020205615.1. Lineage (NCBI taxonomy): Eukaryota > Viridiplantae > Streptophyta > Magnoliopsida > Apiales > Araliaceae > Panax > Panax quinquefolius. Next base: position 16,381,862 of record CM035173.1, on the reverse strand, counting down.
TTTGGATAAATCCATATATATATATATATCGTGACGCATTTATGTACTTGAGATAAGATTGATAATGACACTAGGGTAGTAAAGAATGTGTACTACTAAAACAAGAAGAGACATTCGTTATACCTTACATTATATTGATTAAAAGTATAGACTGATTTACGCGATGTATATTTATTACTAGTTTTTTTATTTTCCATAGCTTTTTTATTTACATTTTTCAAGGTCCAAACATAAAGTTAAAAAATATAGGCTCCATAAGGAAATGAAGGGGGAACAATTACAATTGTTTGTACTAAAATCGAAAGAATGTGAACTTTAAATTTTAAGATTTTGTAAGTTAACTAAAATAGTAAAATTATTTTCACATATAATTTTAACATATAGTTGGATACTAATATATAATTTATTTTCACATATAATTTTAATATTTTTATATGATTTCCTTTTATAAAAAGAGTAAGGTAAATCTCACCTTTATATAAAAAACACATTTAAAAATATCAAAATTATATGTGTAGTATTAATAGTAGTATATATAGCTTGCCTTCACATGATAGTGTCTAAAATTTGTGGATAGTTTTTGATATCTACTTTTAAGATACTATTTGGGTCGCAAAACAATGAATTGAGGTGAACACGGGGGGCAGGCCATGGTGAGTGGTCTAACCCATTATTGTAACCTTTTTTCTAAATTAAGTTAACCTTTTTCTAAATCAAGTATCTCAAACTCCCTTTTCTACATGTGCTCAGTAGGGGCAGGTGACCCACAACCCACCCATCTACTCTACTAGGGGTAGCCTAGCCGCATGTATAAAGAAAAATATGAAACTTCTTCTTCTTCTTCTTTTTCTTTTTCTTTTTTTGGCTAATAATAATATTTGCAACTTCAAACTCTTAAAGGGTTGTTTACTTCATGGACACAAAGTTAGAAAATACAACTATTATTTTATGCCGGACAAAAGTATTAAGGGAAGTACTATTTTCACATATAATTTTAATTCAAATTTCAAAATTTATCTAATCTATTATTCTGACCAAATCCTTGTTCAAGTTGAACTTAGTAAAAATTGTACACTGTTAGTTCTTTTTCTTCTCTTCTTTTTTTTATTTTTTTTTGTTAATTTAATATTCATGTAATGATCGATGATTAAAACATCCATCTCACTCACCTAGGAGTTTAAATGAACCGAATCGAACCTAGTATTGAATTGTTTAGATTTGGTTCACAAATTTTATTGAATATGAAATAAGGTTTGATTGAAACTCGCTTAACTTACGAGTCGAACCCGATCTTGAATTGAGCCCGAATAATTTAAACTTTTAAAATGAATATGATCTGAATATTAATAAAAAAAATATAATTTAAAAAAATTTGAATAATTTATTAAATTTTAAAATTTATTTATATTTGAATCATTAATATTTTGAATTAGGATCAAATTGAACGGGTACGAAACTAACTCAAAATGTAACCTAGTTTAAGATTCGCCTGCCAAATTCTTTTTTAGAGGCTAAGACTTAAGAGCGGCCGGTCACATGCAATGCAATACTCTCGAGGGAGGTAGCTACTAGCTAGGTTAAGAAATACCAACTCACATGCACTCCTCTAACTTTTGACCTTTTTCGAAAATTGTCTTTCACTTCAAAATAAAAGAAAAAATAAATAAATAAAATATATAAATTATAACCAAAAAAATATATTTTCGGAGCTTAAAATATAATAATTTAACTATAATAAAATATATGAGAATTTCGACTACAAAAAAATATATGTGAAATTCGACTACAACAAAATATATGAAAATACATTCATTGAAAGATACTTCTTCTAATATTTCTAGAGTCAAAATCTTCAATTAAATGTTCAAAATCCTATATATATGTATAAAATTAGGGCCCTTCTAATCGAGGGTCCAGGACGATCGACCCTCCTGTCTGTATTCAAAAACGGCTCTGAGCTTTCATGTTACACGTGGGACAATACCTTCTGTTACTTTCATTCCATTCTCCAACTACAGTGTGTATATATATATATTTAAAGTATTGATAAAATTATTAAACTTTTATATTTAACATTTCAGTCCGAATATGTCTATAAGACTACAAGTAACTATTAATAGTAATAACTTCAAGCATTACTTTTTGAGATTAGATTAAGTTTTGTTACGTTATATATTTGATTCCAACTCATGATCAGGTGAACTGAATTGTTATATTTTATATTATTTTTTTACAAATTAATATATAATAAGGTAATAATATTTGTGTATAGTTTGCGCATATAACATTAATTAAATTAGCTAAACTTCTAAATTAAAGCATTACCAAATCCGGACATATATTCTAAACTGTGTCTGTATATCTATATGCTGGGAATGATTGTCTAGCTAATTAACGTGTTTTGCTGAGTGTTTACAAAGCATTTTGAAATTATTAGCATGCTTAATCACTAATTAAATATCAATTCAACAAAATCATTGCAAAGTTATTTTATGGGTTTGATAATTATGTGGCCTATAAATATTATTACTTTGGTGGGCGCTAAGGTTTTAGAATTAAAAATAAATTAATAGTTTCATGAATTAAAATTTAAGGTTTAATTCTAATCTTAATTTTGAAAGTGACTTGCCAAAACGAAACTTTAATTGATTGTCAAATCTTCTAATCATCTCTTAGGGGTAGGGCCAATGTTTGATTTCGAGTTTCTACCTTTTTCTTTTTTAAAAAAAAAATTGTCCGGCCAGGAATTTAAGAAATAAATATTAATTTCTACTTTTAGCAAATTAGTGGATAAAACTTAATTACATATAAATTTCTTGAAACCTCGTACAAAAATTTAATGGATGCATGTGTCAACAAATGATTGGGTTTCATTGGTTCAATCGCAAGTTATTAATTTTAATGAACTACTTTATTCAGTTCCACAAAAACAGTTTATTTAATTCCACAAAAATAGTTTAACTTATCAACTATGTATATCTTTAAAAATAATAAAGGAAATTGATATTTTTATATAAATTTTTGATAATTCCACATAATTTTTTGATATTTTCATATGAAAAGTGTCGCTATAAGATCTATAGTGATGATTTTCACGTGAAAAATATCAATTTTCATAATAAACGGATGATTTAGTAGTTGAGTGTCATAATAAATTATGAAAACAAATTTAAATATATTGTGCAACTAATTTTTTTTTTTTGTGAAAAAAAACCTAACAAATAATTTTTTTTATGAAACGAAAAGAAATATAATACAGTAATAATTCACAAGCAAAAAAATAAAATAAAATACTGCACACTTCCAACTGTCAGGTATAATTTGGTTGCTTTTGGATCTCTTTTTTAGCTTAAATTTGTTTGCACCTGAATAATTTAAGATGTGGTTGAGTAAAATTAAAGGAAAAATAAATAATAATTGAGACCAGTTACGGCCATCAAGCTGGCTAAGCCTAAATGGATGACGTGCAATCTATAGCCGTATAAAATAACGATCCGACGGTGACAATTTGAAACGGGCCCTAACAAATATTGGCACCTCCATTCTATTTTGTCAAAACGTTTATTGTCTGCAGCCTAACGGTTGAATATTTTCGTACTGGTATTACTACGGATTTGCCATAAATTATTTTTATAATGCCGTTAATACCCTTCTTTTTTTTAATATTAAAAGTGATTAATTTAATAGCAAACTTGTACATGTTTCGTTTTATGCTAAATTCCATGGATCTGCAATTTGAAAAACAATGAAGACATTCATAAGAAATTCCTAAAATAACACAAACACAATTTTAATCTATACAATCGAATAGTAAACTTTTTTTTTGTTTTAATAATGTAACATTTTCTTATGATTACTAGGAAAAAAAATAGTACACGTGTTATTTTCTCGAATTTTCTTTGAGTGTTTATAATTTATTGTCAAATGCCAATAATAAAAAGGAAATAAAATTTCCAACAACAAAAATAAATCACATACTCTGATATTAGTATTGTTTTAGGGGAATACTATTTTCACATGTGCTTTTGATATTTTTGCAGGATTTCTTGTTACGTAGAGGTAAGTGTAAGACCCCAACTTATTATTAATGAAATTGAATTTCCTCTATTTATTATTTTGAAATAGTAAGGGTTGATTTGATTAATGTGGTTAGTTATGGATAAAATCTGTAAATATCTTAAATAAATAAAGTGGTTATAAAATATTCATTGTTGTTTAGGAAATATTCGTTTGGTCGTGGAATATTCTTACCGTGGGGAAAATATTCGCAGACGACAACGCAACTTTAATGTGGGCCCCATAATGTGAAATTTGGATTTGGATGAAGAAAGCGACAAGTATAAGTTGTTTATAAATAACTTGGCGTGGTTATTCTGAATTATCATTGTTGAAATACTAAATTGGTTAAAACACAAGAAGATGACACCAGATTGGACCAATTATTGATTCTTACGTGAAGACACTACTCAATAATTGTTACGATAATTATCGCTCAATATTTTATTTTATTGATTCAATAATTGCTACGTTGATATTTTATATTATTGTTGTTTCAATAATTGTCACTACACATTATTTTCCATTATCAGAGCAATAATTCATATTATTTGAATAATATTATTAGATAGCATTATTGGCAATGTACAGAAAGTTACATCAGGAGAAGTTTGGTCACCTAATTCGCGCCAAGAAGGAGAAATCCTTATTGGAAAGCCCTCTCTTCCTAAGAGCGGCTTGGTTGCGAGATTGTGATTACGTAATATTATTTAATAATTAATTATTGATTTATATGATAAGAAAAATATTCATTTTGTGGATATAGATGGAAAAAAAAATTTTAATGTGACAATTATTGAAAATTAATATTTTATCTTTTTTGATAAAATAATTCATTTAAAAATATTATTATTTTTTAATAATATAATAATGGTGATATTTTACAATGAATGTGTGATATATGAATAAATGAGGAGGAAGAGTATTTTTGTTACAAAAAATGTTTAAAATATGTTAAACATGTTTGTGGGCCCCACTTTGTGACTGAAATTGGATTATAGCCCGTAAAATCGTCCGTTTGTGGATTTTGGTCAAATTCTGCTTGGAATTTGGAAAAACTTAAACTTACAAAGTTGTAGAGAATGGAATTTTCTATGGAATGGACATAAGATTTGAATTTTTTTGATAAAAAGGCTATTTATTATGAATTATTGAAGCTCCGAAGTTCCGGAATAATTGATTTTTGGAAGTTTTAATTATTTTATTTAAGAAAAATGTTTTTTTGCAATTAAGTGGGCTCACATGTGATATAAATGTGTTGAATTCAGTTGGTCTAAGGTGTGACGCCCCCAAAATTAGGTATACGTCACCCATCTTGGGTCGCCACTTACATGGTACATAAATTCAAATACAAACTTAATTATACATCTGTCGTGTAACATACGACAATACATAAACTGAGAGTTCTAATAGAAATATTGTCATTTAGACAATATCCATACTCAAGGAGTCCTCATTACATTTATTGTCACACTATTTAACATAATAGTGAGGACTACTAATGCTATCTTCGGGACCATCACTCTTTTTCCCAACTCGTCTGTAAGACCCCAGCTTTTATAAATAAAGATGAATTTTTCTATAAATATTATTTTTGAATATTATGGAATAAATTTGATATAATGTTATAGTTGTGGGTAATATTTATAAATTTTGCAAAGTATGCAAGTTGTTATAAAATATTCGTTTGGTGGGAATATTCTTTTGTTGGGAATATTAAATGACGACGGCTCAATCATTGGTGGACCCCCATAGCGGAAGTATTGTCGTAGTTAAAAACGACAAAATTATCTTTCTATAAAAAATAACGGATGAGGTGTTACCGTTAAAACTGTTGAACTACCGTTGGTAAAAAGTACAATGTCTGGCGTGGTTCGTAGTAGCTAGACACTCAGATTGATTATTGATGCTTACGTGAGAAGTCACTCACCTATGCTCAATTATTACTACTGAGAATTCTTTGATCATATCTCTTATATTATTGATTCAATTATTGTCACAAAGATTATCATCGATATAATATGTTATAGTATTAAATCAATAATTGAGACGACAAGTTATAAATGATTAATAATTGTTGAAAGATTAAATATGTGTTGATGAAAAATAAAATGATTTGTGGTAAATTTGATTATTTTATGGGGCTCGTATATGTCATCATCTAAGAGTCTCTTCGTTAATAGTATTTACCTTGTGAATAAGTAATTACCTTCGTCGATAGTAATTACCTTTTCCAGACGTCAAACCACTTGTCGTTTCACACATTACTGCGTCGAACCACTTGTCGTTTCACATTACAAAGCGCCAAACCACTTTTCTTTTCACATCATCATTCGTCAAGCCACTTGCCTTTTTCACACTAAGAAAAGTCTTAAGCTAGAAATCTTCTATAAATAGAGGCTAGTGCTTCATTATTTTTCACGAATTCATTCAAGCTAGAGAGAAAGTATAGAGAGAATAGAGAGAAGAAGAAGAGTATTTTGTTACTACTGCTCCTGCGAGATTCAATCTCCTACCAAAAGTAAGGGTGTTATTCTTTCTTATTCATGAAGAGAAGCTGTTGTTATTCCATTGTTTATTATTTCTGTTGGAATAACTTTGTATATGCCAGTTTACCTATACTTGGTGACATTCTTCTATTATACATTGGAACATCATATACGTGTGTTACACCGGACTCGGTTAAAATCTTTATTATTATACATTGGAACATCTCGCTCGTGTGTTTTACAGGATTGGTTCCGCTTTTATTATTATTCTGTTGGAACATCACATGCGTGTGTTTTACACGGACTGGTTCCATCTTTATTATTATTACATTGGAACATCCACATGCTGCATGCTTTTTACGCATGGGACTGGTTCCGATTATTTATTATTCTGTTGGAATAACTTCGTCATGGTCTATATATCGCATGCATGGTGATTTCTTTTGTTATTCTATTCTTTATTATACCCGGTTGGTTAAAACTTTGACTTCTATACTCCATGAAATTAGTGGAATATCCTTGATATTTGCGTTTCATCCAAATATCTTTTCATGGAAATATTCTTCCGATCATTCTTGAATTTTACTCTACAAAAGCAAGATATCATGTTGATAATTTGGACGTTAATAATTCTGGATAAAATAATTCTTGAACTTGTTTTATTGAATTCTTATATCATTGTCATCATCCTCATGTTTATATTATGTTGAAAGTCATCTCATGGCTTCTGTAGTGCATAGATGGACTTGGTATGATTATGACCAGAGACTATCTTGTAATCACGACCGTAATGTTACAAATGATGTGATAAAAATCCTCGATGATCGTGTAGTGCATTGGTGGACGGTTGTTGGCATGATCATGACCATTAATGAATACACAAATATTCTTGGCCCGTAGTGCATGAATAATTGTGGTCGTGATCTTAAAGAATATCCTTGGCAGAAGTGCGGGGGTGATTCGATGATGTGGAATATTTATTAAAGTCGAGTCAAATTTATAACTTGATGATGAAAACCTTTTAAAACCTAAAAGATAGTAGAATTTTATTTTTACTTGACTCTTTTAATGGATTGCTTATTTCATTGCATTAAAGCTGGTTGTATCATTGTATTTTATCGGTTTAACATTGTTGAAGACTATTGATAATTTATTACGCATTATCTTAGTCATAATATTTCTTCTTGGGCTAGTTGAGCTCACCCTTTCTTTCCTTTGTTTCTTCTTGAAATGAGAATATATTTGGGACAGCCTGTGGAAGCGAGTGATGGTCCTGAAGATAGCATTAGTAGTCCTCACTATTCGTGAAATAGTGTGATAATAATTGTAATGAGGACTCTTTTTTTGAGTTTGTATAATATCTAGTAGAGCGATATTTGTATTTAAACTCACGGTTTATGTCGATTGCATACCTACGCTTATGTTAATAAGTTGTATTTAAATTCTATACCATGTAAGTGGCGACCCAAGATGGGTGATGTATACCTAATTTTGGGGCGTCACATCGTCTCCAACTATATTCTCATTTTCGAGAGAATAGTGAAAGAAAGGGTGAGCTCAACTAGCCCAAGAAGAAATATTATGACTAAGATAATGCGAGAATAAATTATCATTAGCCTTCAATGATGTTAAAGCGATAAAATACAATAGATAAACCGGTTTAACTCAGTATGCCGGAATATGCAATCCATTAAAAGAGTCAAGTTGAAAATAAAGTCTACTATCTTTTAGATTTTAAAAGGTTTTCATAAATTTTATCATTAAGACTCGGTTTAATGAGTAAACCACAATATCTAATCATCCCTGTACTTCACTTGGCCAAGGATTTTCATCAAATTATCAATGGTCATGACTATACCGAATCACCCTCGGTCATAATCATACCAAAAACTATCCATCATCATTTGCATTACGTGCCACCGAGGACTTTTGTCACATCATTTATATCAAGCCATGATTATACCGAATGATCCTCGGTCATAATCATACTAAGTTCATCTATGCACGTAAGCCAAAGATAACATAATATAACATGAGGATGATGACAATGACATAATAATTCAATAAAACAAGTTCAAGAATTATTTAATCCAGAATTATTAACGCCCAAATTGTCAACATGATATCGTTTTGTAGAGTAAAATTCAAGAATAATCAAAAGAATATTTCCATGAAAAGATCTTGGATGAAACGCAAATATCAAGATATTCTACTAATTTCATGGAGTATAAGTCAAAGTTTTAACCAACCCGTATAATAAAGAATGGAATAACAAAGGAAATCACCATGCATGCAGATTGTGATGATAAAAGTTATTCCAATAGAATAATAATAACGAAACAAAGTCGTGAAATTAACACCGGCGGGATGTTCCAAATGTAATAATAAAGATGGAACCGTATCTTGTAAAACACATGATAGGATATTCCAACAGAATGATAAAGACGGAACCATGTATGGGTGTAAAACACATGATGTGATGTTCCAAATGTAATAATAGAAGAATGTCACCAAGTATAGGGTAAACCATTATCTGATTATGTATATAGGTGTATAGGTACGTATACATGAGTTATTCCAATGAATAAATAAGAATGGAATAATATAAGGATTTCACCAAGTATAGGGTATCTGGCGTATACGAGGTTATGTATAGGGTATGCCACTTTTACTGAGTTATTCCAATGTAATAATAATGAATGGAATAATGAAGTTCTCTTCATGAATAAGAAAGAATAACACCTCTACGTGCAACAAATAATATCCCTTACCTTAGAAGAACTGAATATTGGAAAAATGAAGTAGCGAGAATACTTTTCTTTCTCTCTATAGTTTCTCTCTCTCTCAGAGTTTCAATGAATTCGTAAGAAATAATGAAGGAATGAGCTTCTATTTATAGGAAAATAATGCATAGTAATTAATCCATGAACTATCCAGATTGATTTACTTTTAATCTGATCGGTCCATATTTAAAGCAAAATCTTTTAAATAAAATATCATATATTCTATTTATATAAAAACATTTTACTACTACGCATGCAATACTATGCAAATCACTACGCAAAACACTATGCAACACTACGCATAATAAAATATAATATATTCTATTTATGTAATAACTTTAATAAAGTATTCATTTTTTATATAAAAGATGTTTCTGTTTTATTACGTTAATAATACGAATAAAACAAAATGTCATTATCGCTATAATAATTCATATTATTAATCGATAATAATGGAATCAAAATGAGTGACTTCTCACATAAAGATTGATAATCAATACTGGTGTCTTCTTATGCAACCACACGTATTCGTATTTTTTACTACTAAAAGTAGTTCAACATATCAGCGGTAAAACTTCCGCCGTTATTTCAATAAAATATTTTTGTCGTTTTCTCAATCAAACAATAATTACATTATGGGGTCCACCAATGATTGAGTAGTTGTATGAATATTCTCGCTAAACCAAATATTTCCCGACCAATTGAATATAATATAACCACTTGCATACTTTGCAAAATTTATAAATACTACCCACAACTATAATATTATCTCAAATTCACACCATAATATTAAAAATTATTTCGACAAAATTTAAATCTTTATTGATAAAATCTGGGGTCTCACATAAAGTGGGCTTGAAATTTTGTAATTATATTATTATTTTATTAAATTTTCTGCTTTGGTGTTCTAAGCATTTTTCTATAAATAGGGTGCTTAGGTTAGAATTGAAAATCACACCAGAAACAAGTTTTCTCTCTTTATATTATCGAATGTATTCTTGTGAGTATTTTGATACTTTGAGTGTTGCTATACGGTGCAAGTTCCCTTCAGCACTATATCCAGTATTCCAGTCATAAGTACTATCTTTTCGAGGTAAGGGATATTATTTTTTTTAAAATGATAGTATTTCTTTTAATATCATTATGCCGGAATATTGATAGTATTTTTCTTGTGAAATTCTTGTCTTTTAGTGTCGGGGTTACTATTCACGTATATGGCACTATTCACGTATACGGTACTTGTAAAATTCCAAATTTTACGAATAAAGATTTAAATTTCTTGAAAATATTTTTTGAATATTATGGTGTGGATTTAATATAATGTTATAGTTGTGGGTAATATTTATAAATTTTGCAAAGTATGCAAGTTGTTATATTATATTCGATTGGTTGGGAAATATTCTTTGTGTCGGGGAATATTCGTACGACGCCACAATCATTGGTGGACCTCACAACGGAATTATTCATTTGATCGAGAAAACGATAAAAATATTTTTTATGAAAATAACTAGCGAAAGTTTTAATGCATTATCGCTGAACTACTCAAGAGTAAAAATATATAATACGTGTGGTCGATAAGTATCACACTGTATTGATTATTGATGCTTACGTGAGAAATCACTCAATTTTGTTTAATTATTGCTACAGTAATTGTTGCATAGTATCTCATGTTATTTGATTTAATTATTGTCGATATTTTATATGTTATTAAATCAATAATTGAGACGACAAAGTTATTCATATTATTAAATTAAAATATTTATAATGTCTAGAAGTTATGTCAAGGAGAGGTTTGGTCACCTAATTGCGCGCCAATAGGGATAAATCCTTATTGGAAAGCCCCCTATTTCATGGGAACAACTTGGTTGTTAAATATTGTGAGCTATAATATTAATGATGAATAAGTTCGTGTTGATTAAAGATGAATTTGATAGTTTTATTGTGTTGGAATTATTTGTGTTAGTAGAAATCGACATCTATTTTGATGATAATTGATGTCTGGAGGTTATATTGTTCAATCGGGTATTCGGGACACTTTTTGTGTTGGAGTACTATTCATGAGTTACTATTCACGAAGTTACTATTCACTAGAACAATATATTTCTTTTCTGTCTAAATTATTTTTGGGTACAATATTATTCCATGAGGAGATGTGCTAATTTTTCGAATCAGTTGGTTGAATTTATAATAGTAAATCAATATGGATCATTGGTTTAAAGTTTTAATAGTAAATCAATATGGATCATTTGGTTTAAAGTTTTAATAGTGAATCAAGATGGAATGTTGCTTTAAGTTTTAATATGGACCATCCATTTAAAAGTAAATCAATCTGGACCGCTCATGAATTAGTTACTTATTCAATCCATTCTCCTATAAATAAGCTCATTCCTTCATTATTTCTTACTTAATTCAATGAAACTCTTGAGAGAAATTATAGAGAAAGAAGAAGAGAAGTCAGCTACCTTTCTATTCCAATATCTAGTTTCTTCTAATGTAAGGGATATTATTTGTTGTACTCGTAAGGGGTATTATTTCTTTTGTATTCATGAAGAGAACTCCTGTTATTCCATTATTTATTATTCTGTTGGAATAACCTGTATACGCGGTCTACCCTATACTTGGTGAAATTCTTCTTTTATTCCATTATTTATTATTCTATTGGAATAACTCAGTATACCTGCCACCCTATACTTGGTGAAATTCTTACATTATTTCAGCCTTTATTATTTCGTTGAATATCCGTCTCACGCGCTTTTACGGACCGGGATTCGCATTTTTATTATTCGTTGGAATATCTTGTGCATGCGTTTTTACGGGACCGGTTTCGTATTTATTATTCTATTGGAATAACCTGCCTGTGCGATTTATCACATGCCTGGTGATTTCTTTTGTTATTTCATCTTTATTATACTCAGTTGGTTAAAGTTTTGACTTCTATACTCCATGAAATTAGTGGAATATCATTGATATTTGCGCTTCATCCAGTATCTTTTCATGGAAATATTCTTCTGAGCATTCTTGAATTTTACTCTACAAAGAAGTATCACGTTAACAATTTGGACGTTATTAGTTCCTAGATAAACTAATTCTTGAACTTGTTTTATTGAATTCTTATATCATTGTCATCATCCTCATGTTTATATTTTTTGAAAGTCAACTGTGTGGCTCAGTAGTATAGATGGACTTGGTATGATTATGACCGTGGATTATTCTAAGTATAATCATGACCGTAATGTTACAAATGATGTGGTAAAAGTCCTCATTGGCCCGTAGTGCATTGATGGACGATTGTTGGCATGATCATGACCATTGATGAATACACGAATATCCTTCGCCCGTAGTGCATGGATAATTTGTGGTCGTGATACTAATGAATATCCTTGGCAGAATGCTGAGAGATGATGTGGATTATTTATTAAGATGAGTCTCAAATGATAAAAGTGATGAAAACTTTTAAATCATAAAAGATAGTAGATTTTATTCTCTACTTGACTCTTTTAATGGATCGCTTATTCCATCGCATGATTAAACTTGTTGTCTATTATATTTTATCGGGTTTAACATTGTTGAAGGCTAATGATAATTTATCCGCATTATCTTAGTCATAATATTTTTACCGGGGCTGAGTTGAGCTCGCTTTCTTTTCATCGTTTCTCATTTACATATATATACTAGCAAGACATTCAAGGAATAAGTCTCCGTGATTCGGCAAAAAATGAAAGCAGACTTGGTTAATCTATCAACAATAACCCAAATAGCATTGATGCCTTGAGAAACCGTAGGAAGACCGTGAAACGAAATCCATGGTAATGTGTTCCACTTCCATTTCGGAATCTCAAGTGGTTGCAACGGACCCTTAGGTACTAGATGTTCGCCTTTACACGCGTTGGCAAGTTAAACACATCGAGATAAACTTGCAATCTCTCTCTTCATATTGTTCCACCAAAATGTATGTCAAGATCACGATACATTTTAGTACTTCCAGGATGGATTGCAAATGGTGTATTGTGTGCCTTCATCATAATCTTGACTTCAAATCGTAGTCGTTAGGGACACAAAGTCCGGAGTGGACTCAAGTATTCCTTCTTCATCAATTCTCGCCCTAATAGCTCCTTCAGATTTCTTTCTTCTTCATACGCATCATCTCCCGGCCGGTGGCTCGAAAGCAACCTTAACTTTTCTATTAAAGTTGGCTCTACGCGTATACTTGATATCATCGCACTCATTCCCAAGATATGATCTTCTACTCAACGCGTCGCCTACCACGCTCGCTTTTACCGGGATGGTATTGAATAGTGTGGTCGTAGTCTTTCAATAGCTCGAGCCAACGTCACGCCGCATGTTGAGTTCTTTTTGAGTGAAGAAATATTTAAGGCTTTGCTTTTATGGTCCGAATATATCTCCACTTTCTCCCCATATAGAGATAGTGCCTCCATATCTTTAAGCATGAAACGATTGGCCGCTAACTCTAGATCATGGTAGTAGGATAATTCCTCTCATACTTTTTAAGTTGTCATGAGGCATAAAGGCTATGACTTTCCCACGTTGCATGAGAACACATCCTAACCCTTTGCTCAAGCATCGTTGTAGATAACAAATCCATCCGAACCAGATGGTATTGTTGTAACAGTCAAATAAGTCTCCTCTTAAGCTCTTGGAAACTCTTCTCGCATTCTTCGCTCCAAACAAATTTTGTATCCTTCCGAAAGTTAGCCGAGTTAATGGAGTAGCGATTCGAGAAAACCCTTCCACTTAATCTCCGATAATAACCAACTAGACCCGTAAAGCTACGCATTTTTGGTCACCGATTTTGGTTGTTCTAACTTCAGATTGCTTCAATCTTCACGGATCAACAGATACTCCATGTTTCGACACCACGTGCCCAAGAAAATGCTACTTCATCAAGCCGTAACTCGCATTTCTTCAATTTGGCATATAGTTTGTTTTCACGAAGCCTTTGGAGTACCAAATTTCAAATGGTGCTCATGATCTTCACGACTTTTGGAATATATGAGGATGTCATCAATAAAGACAACAACAAACCGATCCAAATATTCCTTGAATACTGGTTCATCATATCCATGAAAGTCGCGAGGAGCATTAGTCATCCAAAGACACGACTAAGAATTCATAATGCCTGCATCGAAGTTCTAAAGGCGCTTTGGAATATCCTCGCTTTTAATCTTCATTTGATGATATCCGTAAGCGAAGATCGATTTTTGAAAAGAATTGTGCCTCTTGAATCGGGTCAAACAAGTCATCAATACGAGGTAAAGGATACCTATTCTTGATGGTGACATGGTTCAATTCCCGATAGTCAATATAAAAGTCGCGATACTCCCGCCTTTCTTCTTTCTTTACGAATAAAACAGAGCACCCCAAGGAGATGTACTAGACGAATGAAACCGATGTCCAACAATTCTCGTAGTTGGACCTTTAACTCCTCAAGTTCAATAGAGACATTCGATATGGGGTTTTAGAAATGGGCTTTGTATGCGTGTTCAAGATCAATAAAGAATTCAACTTCACGCTCGGGGTAGACCGGAAAGTTCTTCTGAAATACGTCAGAAAGTCAATAACAATGGGAATATTATTCAAATTTGACGTGTCTTTATTCAAATCCATAACATGGGCTAAGAAAGCTCGACATCCGTTTTTCAATAAACGAATAGCTTTATGATTAGATATGACGTTGATTGATTTTAATGGTTTAGTTGCTTGAATTTGCATAACAGTTGGTTAGAATATGAAAACTAACAACCTTACGAAAACAATCAATTTTGGCATGATGAGTAGTTAACCAATCAATCCCTAAAATAACATCAAAAGCAAGTATCTTTAAAGAGATAAGGTCAACAGTAAGGTGATGGTGCCAACTTGAATCAAACAAGATTTATAAACATTGGATGTGATGAAAGTTTCTCCTAACTGAGTTTCCACAGATAGGTCAAAGTCTAATTTCTCCTGAGTCAAGTTTAAACGTTGAGCACACGCAGGAGAGATAAATGAATGGGTAAAGACCCCAGATCAAGTAAGGTATAAACTTCGCAAGAATTTATAAATAGCTTACCCGTGATCACCTCGTTTGGGTTCCTCGATTATGACGGCCCCAACAAACGCTTCTTCCTAATCGCTGACTTTGACTTTTTTCTGGGATCTTTCGAGTCGAGTCACCGCCTCACCGAACTAGGTTTCGCACATCGCATAATCTCGAGCGATATGTCCTTCCTTTCCACAATTATAGCATACCTTGAACTGTGTAGGGGCAGTTTGGACTAATACGTCCCTCTTTCCCAGATTTATAAGATACGACCGGTGGTCGTTTCTCTCCCTTAACCGCTTGTCACGCAAGACCGCTGCCTTCATACGGTCGTTGTTAAATCTCCTCTTTTTAAAATCTTCTCCCGACTCGCTTCTTTTCTATTTTCATGGCCATGATTACCACTAGAGTGGTTACCATTTTGTCCGTCTGCTTTTCTCCTTTGGTTATCATTATTCATTGACCGCTATCTCCGGTACAATCCTCGGTTGTGGTCCTCGGTTAATGACCGTACTCGTTATCTCGCCTAATAATTGAGCCTCGCATTTACAACATCCTGAATAGAGAGAAAATTTATGAGAAATGAGATATCGACGATGCCGGGTTTCAAACCTCTAAGAAACATCTCGTCATAACGCTCCTCATTCTCCACCAAATGAGGTGAAAACTCGATAACTCGCAAACTTTGCCTCGCATCGAGACACCCCAAAATAGGTATACATCACCCATTCGAAACAGTCAATACATATCTATAAAAACAACAACAACTTTATTATTACAACAATTTGAATACAAATATAAATCTATGAGTTTGAATACAAATATTATCTTCTGATAATATCTATACTCAAATAAATCCTCATCACATTTATCGATACATTATTTTACAAAAATGGTGAGGACTACTAAACAACTCTCTCTGTAACCTTCATTCCATACCCCGACTGCACTCGCTATATTCTCGCCTCCCGAGAAGAAAAATGGAACAAAAAGGAAAAGGGTGAGCTCAACTAGCCCAAGAAAGAAGAATATTATGACTAAGATAATATACAACAAATTATCGTTAGTCTTCAACAGAAAAATCTAATGTAATACAATAGACAACAAATTTTAAATCAATATTCGCAATGAAATAATAATTCATTAGAAGAGTTAAGTAGAGAATGCAAACTACTATCTTCTATGTATGAATTTAAAAGTTCATCGCTCATCTTTTATCCCTCGTAACATCAATCAATATATATCTCGAATCAAATATTCATCTTTGCACTACAGCCAAAGATATTCATCACCTGGTCATGTTCATCTAAACACTGCTCATCTGCACTACGCCAAAGATATTCTTCAGAAATCATTCATCTTTGCACTATGTGCCAAAGATATTCCATAATATCATCATTTAAGATCAAGATGATGAAAATATTTTAAAGAAACGAATCCAAAGGAAACAAAATGACAAGGATTAAGGATTAAGGATTCGATTTTGTTTTATCCACGCCCAAAAATACCTCAAAAATAATCACAAGTGGTGTAAAATTCAAGAATGATCAAAACATGGATACAATCAAAGCTAGTATCCGTAATAGATATTTTGATTTAAAAGAAAATTTTTCATTTTTCATGAATAAGGTCAGATTCGTGAATAAGGTCAGATACGTGAATAAAGGGTCAGATACGTGAATAAGAACTCTCGACACCAAAAGTTCCAAATTTGATAAAAAAACTTCAGATCAATATTTCAAGATAATGATATCAAGAAATAATATCATTACGATAAAAAAATAATATCCCTTACCTCGAAAGATCAAGATTTAAAAAAAAACCTGAATAATTAAGATGACTGAACTCAAGGAACTTCAGACCGCCTAACAATACTCAAAGTATACTCAAAATACTCACAAGAATACGCCGATAATATAGAGAGAGAAAACTTCAGCTTCTCGTGTGATTTTCAATTCTAACCCAAGACCCTATTTATAGAAAACGCTAACACCAAAGCGTAAAATTTAATAAAATAATATATATATATATATAAATTTACTACGCCTAGAATCCAAGATTCAATTTGGTCCAAGACACATGCCACCATGTCACAAAAAACAAAAAACGTTTTTCTTAATTTAAATAATTAAAACTTCCAAAATCAATTATTTTGAGCTTCTAACTTCAATAATTCATAATAAATAGCCCTTTTATCGTAAAAAATTGAATCTCATGACTTTTTATAGGAAATTCAATTTCTACAACTTTGCGTAAGAAAGTTTTTCCAAATTCCAAACAAAATTGACCAAATCCACAAACCAAGCGATTTTATGTGCTATAATCAAATTTCAACCAATAAATGGGGTCCACCGACATGTTTAATATGTTTTAAACATTTATTGCAACAAAAAATACTCTTCCTCCTCAGATACTCATATATCCCACATTCGTTGTAAAAATATCACCATTATTATATTATTAAAATATAATAATATATTTAAACGAATTATTTTATCGTAAAAAGATAAAATTTCAATTTTCAACAATTGTCACATTAAAATTTTCTCCATCTATATCCACATAAAATCAATATTTTTTCTCATCATATGAATCAATAATTAATTATTCACAAATAATATTATGTAATCACAATATCGACAACCGTGCAGCAGCCCAGAAAGCAGGGGCTTTCCAATAAGAATTTCTCATCGGGCGCGCAATTAGTGACCAAACCTCTCCTAGATGTAACTTTCTAGACATCGCCAATAATGTTATCTAATAATATTATTCAGATAATATGAATTATCGCTTCGATAATGAAAATACCGTAATGACAATTATCAAACAACAAAGAATATAAAATATCAACGCAAGCAATTATTAATCATCAATAAAATAAAATATCGAATAAAGAATTCATCAGAACCATTATCGAGTAAAGGCTTCTTCACGTAAGAATCAATAATGGTGCAATACCGCGTGCATCGTGTTTTAACCAATTTAGTATTTTAACAAAGATAATCTCAGAATAACTACGCTGTTATTTTTAAACAACTTATATTTTCTGCTGCTTTCATCCAATCGCTCACATGGGGCCCACACACGGTCGCTACCGTCGCATTTAATATTATTCCCGACAAGCATTTAATATTCCACCACCAAACTAATATTCCCCTAACAACAATGAATATTTTATAACCACTGCTTATTTTGAAATATTTCATGATTTTACCCCTAACTATCCACATTAATCAAATCAACCCTTACTATTTCAAAATAATAAATAGAGAAAATTAAATTTCATTAATAATAAGTGGGGTCTTACAACCTCCCTCCTTATGAAATTTTCCTCTAAATCGACGACGCATTCTGTGTGTTTCAAAAGGTGAGGATACTCGCTTTCATTTCCGCTTCCAATTCCTGTGTCATTTCCTCTATAAAGCATGATTCCTCCACAAAACTTTAACTTGTGGTATGACCTTTCAAGCAGTAGGACATGCTCCTTCCTATCCAAGATCTTGACAGTACCTCCTCACACGCTAAGTCTTCTGGCTATCTCGTCCTGCTTCTAACTCTATAACGTGTTCGGTCTTTCACATATTTATTTAAGTACGATATGTGAAACACATTATGAACATTTAGACATACTTGAGGTAACGCGAGTCTATAGCTACATTTCCTACTTGGCCAAGAATTTGAAATGGACCAATAAATCGTGGATCGAGCTTTCTCTCTTCCCAAATCTTGTAACTCCCTTCCACGGAGCAACTCGCAACAATACATGATCCCCTATACTAAATTCCACGCCCTTTCGATGAAGATCCGTGATAACTCTTTTGTCGATCTTGTGCCGCTTTGTATACGCTTGTCAATCATTTCGATCTTTTTCCGAGTCATATACGCATTTCAACTCTGTCCCAACAATGTTGCTTTTCACCCACCTCATCCCAACATATCGAGAGAATTACACTTTCGCCCATATAATGCTTCAAATGGAGCCACACCTATACTTGCTCGATAATCGCTTGTTGTAGGAGAATTCCACCAATGGTAAATACTTATCCCAACCGCCGCCTGAAGTTCAGGACATGTAGTCTTAATAAATCTTCAAGAGTTTGAATAGTCCCTCTCGATTGTTCGTCTGCTTGAGGATGGTATGCCGAATCTAAATCAGAACTGCGCTCCATAGCTTTTTTGCAAGCTAACCCAAAATCTTGAAGTGAATCTTGGGTCACGATCCCAAACTATGGATATGTGCATGCCATGCAACCTCACAATCTTCATTCACGTATATACTAGCAAGACGCTCAAGGAATAAGTCTCCGACGACAAGCAAGAAATGAGCAGACTTGGTTAATCTATCAACAATAACCCAAATAAGATTGATGCCTTGAGAAACCGTAGAAGACCCGTGAACTAAATCCATGGTAATGTGTTCCCACTTCCATTTCTAATCTCAAGTGGTTGCAACGGACCCTTAGGTACTAGATGCTCCGCCTTTACACGCCGACAAGTTAAACACATCGAGATAAACTTTGCAATCTCTCTCTTCATATTGTTCCACCAAAATGTATGTCAAGATCACGATACATTTTTAGTACTTCCGTGATGGATTGCAAATGGTGTATGTGGTGCTCCATCATAATCTCAGACTTCAAATCGTAGTCGTTAGGACACAAAGTCTCAGAGTGGACTCAAGTATTCCTTCTTCATCAATTTCGCTCCTAATAGCTCCTTCAGACTTTCTTCTTCATCACGATCGCCTCCGCCCTGCTGGCTCGAGCAACCTTAACTTTTTCTATTAAAGTCGGGCTCTACGCAGATACTTGACATCATCGCACTCATTCCCCAAGATATGATCTTCTACTCAACGCGCCTACCTACCACGCTCGCTTTTCCAGATGGTATCAATAAGGTGGTCGTAGTCTTCAATAGCTCGAGCCAACGTCGCCGCCAGATGTCGAGTTCTTTTTGAGTGAAGAAATATTTAAGGCTTTTTACGGTCCGAATATATCTCCACTTTCTCCCATATGAGATAAAGGCTCCATATCTTTAAATATGAAAACGATCGGCCGCTAACTCTAGATCACGAAAGTAGGATAATTCCTCTCATACTCTTTTAAGTTGTCGCGAGGCATAAAGCTATGACTTTCCCACGCTGCACGAGAACACATCCTAACCCTTTGCTCAAGCATCATCAGAGATAACAAATCCATCCCAACCAGATGGTATTGTTGAACAAAATAAATAAGTCTCCTCTTAAGCTCTTGGAAACTCTTCTCGCATTCTTCGCTTCCAAACAAATTTTGTATCCTTCCGAAGTTAACCGAAGTTAATGGAGTATGCGATCGAGAAAACCCTTCCACTAATCTCCGATAATAACCAACCAGACCCAAAAGTTACGCTTTGGCCACCGATTTCTGCTGTTCCTAACTTCAGATTGCTTCAATCTTCACGTCCACTTGATACTCCATGTTTCGACACCACGCGCCCAAGAAATGCTACTTCCTCAAGCCGTAAACTCGATTTCTTCAATTTGGCATATAGTTTGTTTTCACGAAGCCTTTCGAGTACCAAATTTCAAACGGTGCTCATGATCTTCACGACTTTTGGAATATACGAGGATGTCATCAATAAAGACAACAACAAACCGATCCAAATATTCCTTGAATACTTGGCTCATCATATCCATGAAAGTCAGTAGAGCATTAGTCAATCCAAAGACACGACTAAGAATTCATAATGCCCATACATCGAAGTTCTAAAGGCGCGCTTTGAATATCCTCGCTTCTAATCTTCACCGATGATATCCGTAACTAAGATCGATTTTTGAAAAGAATTGTGCCCCTCAGAATCGGGTCAAACAAGTCATCAATACGAGGTAGAGGATACCTATTCTCGATGGTGACATGGTTCAATTCCCGATAGTCAATATAAAGTCGCGATACTCCCCCGCTTTCTTCTTTACTTAATAAAACAGAGCACCCAAGGAGATGTACTAGATTTAATGAAACCGATGTCCAACAATTCCTCGTAGTTGGACCTTTAACTCCTCAAGTTCAATAGAGCCATTCGATATGGGGTTTTAGAAATGGGCTTTTGTACTCACTGTGTTCAAGATCAATAAAGAATTCAACTTCACGCTCGGGGTAGACGGAAGTTCTTTCAGAAATACGCCAGAAAGTCAATAACAACAGAATATTATTCAAATTTGACGTGTCTTTATTCAAATCCATAACATGGGCTAAGAAAGCTTCGACATCCGCTTTTCAATAAACGAATAAATTTTATGATTAGATATGATGTTGATTGATTTTAATGGTTTAGTTGTTTGAATTGCATAACAAAAGTCAAGTTAGAATATGAAAACTAACAACCTTATTAAAAAAACAATCAATTTTGGCACGATGATGAGTAGTTAACCAATCAATCCCTAAAATCACATCAAAAGCAAGTATCTTTAAAGAGATAAGGTCAATGTGTAAGGTGATGGTGCCAACTTGAATCAAACAAGATTTATAAACAAATGGATGTGATGAAA
Organism: Panax quinquefolius; assembly: GCA_020205615.1. Lineage (NCBI taxonomy): Eukaryota > Viridiplantae > Streptophyta > Magnoliopsida > Apiales > Araliaceae > Panax > Panax quinquefolius. The sequence goes on along the minus strand of CM035173.1, from coordinate 16,359,971 downwards.
GTTTCTCCTAAACTGAGTTTCCACAGATAGTCAAAGTCTAATTTCTCCTGAGTCAAGTTTAAACGCTGAGCACACGCAGAGAGATAAATGAATGGGTAGCAGACCAGATCAAGTAAGGTATAAACTTCGCAAGAATTTATAAATATTTTACCCGTGATCACCTCGCTTGGGTTCCTCGATTTTTGACCACCACAACAAACGCTTCTTCCCTAATCGCTGATTTTGATTTTTTTCGGGATGTTTTTGAGTCACCGCCTCCCTCACTGAACTAGGTTTCGCCATCGCATAAATCTCGAGCGATATGTCCTTCCTTTCCACAATTATAAGATACCTTGAACTGTCAGGCGCTTTGACCGATATGTCCCTCTTTCCAAGATTTATAAAGATACGACCGGTGGTCGTTTTCCTCCCTTAGAACCGGGCTTGTCGCGCAAGACCGCTGCCTTCACACGGTCGTTGTTAAATCTCTCTCTTTAAAATCTCCTCCCGACTCGCTTTTCTATTTTCACGGCTATGATTACCACCAGAGTGGTTACCATTTTTGTCCGCTCTGCTTTTTTCTCCGCCCGGTTATCATTATTCTCTGATCGCTATCTCTCGTACGATCCTCGTCATGGTCCCCTCAATTGAACATACTCAAGTATCTCGCTTCTAATAATTCGAGCCCCGCTAACAACATCCGGTCAGAGAGAAAATTTATGAGAAATGAAATGAGATATCGACGACGCCGGTTTCAAACCTCTCGTAAACATCCGCGCCATAACGCTCCTCATTCTCCACCAAATGAGGTGCAAACTCGATAACTCGCAAACTTTGCCTCGCATCGAGACACCGCCATGTTGTTTTGTTCTAACTAATGAACTCCACTTCCTTCATATGATTTAACACTTTCGTGAAAGTATTTGTCATTAAATAGTTTCAAACGCTCCCCAAGACACGCCGAAAAGTACCGGATGGGTACGCTTCACGCACTCCCACCAAGAGTCCGCTTCGCCATTTTAAACATAAAGGTGGCGAATGGAACCTTCGTTTTCTCCGCATCCCAAGACATCGAATATCTTGTAATTTGTTTGACCCATGTTTCCGCCATGATCGGATCCGCTTTCCTTAAAATTCGTGGTCCCAACTTCGAATCGCTTTCGTCAGGATAACCCGTGAATTGCTATCATTTCTCCTCAGTATTTTGAACACGAAGTCTCCTCGTCTCGATTTTTGCATGAATCGCAAAAAGCTTCTAAACATCCCCTCGCTCATCATCTCGCCGCAGGGTGTTGTTCACAGGAGGAACATTGCCAAATTGCTCAGACGCTCTCCTCGCTGTGAGTACAAAGCGCTCCACTGGCCTCATTTCCATTGTTAATATTCTCAACGACATTCTCAAACACCGCCATAAAACAAGGGTTAATTAAGGAAATCAATATATCACATAATATCCCTATATATCGACCAACTAACAAATAAGCTTAGTAGACACACTAATAAGGATTTACTGCCTCCCTCCTAGTTCTATTCCCCGATCTCCGCCAGAGATCATATCCCTAAGCTCGATACCAACCGCGACGCCCCCAAAATAGGTATACATCACCCATTCTCGAAGTTGTCACAATACATGGTATGTAAACAACTACAACTTTATTATTACAACAAGAAATCGTGAGTTTGAATACAAATATTATCTTCTAGATAATATCTATACTCAAATAAATCCTCATCACATTTATCGATACATTATTTTACAAAATGGTGAGGACTACTAAACAACTCTCTCTAACCTTCATTCCATACCCCGACTGCACTCGCTATATTCTCGCCGCCCCGAGAAGAAAAATGGAACAAAAAGGAAAAGGTGAGCTCAACTAGCCCAAGAAGAATATTACGACTAAGATAATATACAACAAATTATCGTTAGTCTTCAACAGGAAAAATCTAATGTAATACAATAGACAACAAATTTTAAATCAATATTCGCAATGAAATAATAATTCATTAGAAGAGTTAAGTAGAGAATGCAAACTACTATCTTCTATGTATGAATTTAAAAGTTCATCGCTCATCTTTTATCCCCGTAACATCAATCAATATATATCCGAATCAAATATTCATCTTTGCACCACAGCCAAAGATATTCATCACCGGGTCATGTTCATCTAAAACACTGCTCATCTTTGCACTACAGCCAAAGATATTCTTCGAAATCATTCATTTGCACTACAAAGCCAAAGATATTCAATAATATCATCATTTAAGATCGAGGATGATGAAAAATATTTTTAAAGAAACGAATCCAAAGGAAACAAAATGACAAGGATTAAGGATTAAGGATTCAGATTTTGTTTTATCCACGCCCAAAAATACCTCAAAAATAATCATAAGTGGTGTAAAATTCAAGAATGATCAAAACATGGATACAATCAAAGCTAGTATCCGTAATAGATATTTTGGATTTAAAAGAAAAATTTTTTTTTTTCATGAATAAGGCTACAGATTCGATTCGTGAATAAGGTCAGATACGTGAATAAAGGTCAGATAACGTGAATAAGAATCTACACCAAAAGTTCCAAATTTGATAAAAACTTCAGATCAATATTTCAAAGATAATGATATCAAGAAATAATATCATTATTTAAAAAAAAAATAATATCCCTTACCGAAAAAGATTAAGATTTCTAAATAAACACCTGATATAAAGCATGACTTGAACTCGCAGACAGATAACAATACTCAAAGTATACTCAAAATACTCACAAGAATACGCCGATAATATAGAGAGAGAAAACTTCAGCTTCGTGTGATTTTCAATTCTAACCCAAGACCCTATTTATATAGAAAACGCTAACACCAAAGTTAGTAAAATTTAATAAAATAATAATATATTTATCAAATTTTCCTACGCCCTAATAATTTGATCCAAGACATCATTTCACACACACACAAACACATGCACAAACCAAAAACAAAAAAAACGTTTTTTTAATTTTAAATAATTTAAACTTCCAAAATCAATTATTTTGAGCTTCTAACTTCAATAATTCATAATAAATAGCCCTTTTATCGAAAAATTCAAATCTCATGAATTTTTATAGGAAATTCAATTTCTACAACTTTGCGTAAGAAAGTTTTTCCAAATTCCAAAATGTAAATGACCAAATCCACAAACAAGCGATTTTATAAAGCTATAATCAAATTTCACCAATAAATGGGGTCCACCGACATGTTTAATATGTTTTAAACATTTATTGCAACAAAAAATACTCTTCCTCCTCAGATACTCATATATCCCACATTCGTTGTAAAATATCACCATTATTATATTATTAAAATATAATAATATATTTAAACGAATTATTTTATCGTAAAAAGATAAAATTTCAATTTTCAACAATTGTCACATTAAAATTTTCTCCATCTATATCCACATAAAATCAATATTTTTCTCATCATATGAATCAATAATTAATTATTCACAAATAATATTACGTAATCACAATATCGACAACTGTGCAGCTCCTGTGAAAGCAGGGGCTTTCCAATAAGAATTTCTCCTCATCGGCGCCAAGCAATTAGTGACCAAACCTCTCCTTAGATGTAACTTTCTAGACATCGCCAATAATGTTATCTAATAATATTATTCAGATAATATGAATTATCGCTTCGATAATGAAAAATACGTAGTAATGACAATTATCAAAAACAACAAAGAATATAAAATATCAACGCAAAGAATTATTAAATCAATAAAATATCGAATAAAGAATTATCGTAACCATTATCGAGTAAAGGCCTTCACGTAAGAATCAATAATCGTGCAATACGCGTGCATCGTGTTTTAACCACCGAGTATTTTAACAAGATAATCTCAGAATAACTACGCCGTTATTTTTAAACAACTTATATTTGTCGCTTTTTTCATCCAATCGCTTTCTCGCTACATGGGCCCACACAAGGTCGCTACTGGCCGCATTTAATATTCCCCGACAAAGCATTTAATATTCCACCACCAAACTAATATTCCCCGACAACAATGAATATTTTATAACCACTGCTTATTTTGAAATATTTCATGATTTTACCCCTAACTATCCACATTAATCAAATCAACCCTTACTATTTCAAAATAATAAATAGAGAAAATTAAATTTCATTAATAATAAGTTGGGGTCTTACAACCTCCCTCCTTATGAAATTTCGTCCTCTAAATTCGACAGTACCTCCTCACACGTTAAGTCTTCTGGCTATCTCGTCCTGCTTCTAACTCTATAACGTGGTTCGGTCTTTCACATATTTATTTAAGTACGAGATATGTGAAACACATTATGAACATTTAGACATACTTTGAGGTAACGCGAGTCTATAGCTACATTTCCTACTCCTGGTCAAGAATTTGAAATGGACCAATAAATCGTGGATCGAGCTTTCTCTCTTCCCAAATCTTGTAACTCCCTTCCACGGAGCAACTCGCAACAATACATGATCCCCTATACTAAATTCCACGCCCTTTCGATGAAGATCCGCATAACTCTTTTTTGTCGATCTTGTGCCGCTTTTGTATACGCTGCTGTCAATCATTTCGATCTTTTCAGTAGTCATACGCATCTAACTCGGGTCCCAACAATGTTGCTTCACCCACCTCATCCCAACATATCGAGAGAGCTTACACTTTCGGCCCATATAATGCTTCAAATGGAGCCACACCTATACTTGCTGCCTCGATAATCGTTGTTGTAGGAGAATTCCACCAATGGTAAATACTTATCCCAACCGCCGCCTTCAAGTCTCAGGACACAGTAGTCTTAATAAATCTTCAAGAGTTTGAATAGTCCTTTCGATTGTCTCGTCTGCTTGAGGATGGTACGTTAACTAAATCGCAAACTGCGCTCATAGCTTTTTTGCAAGCTAACCCAAAATCTTGAAGTGAATCTTGGGTCACGATCCAAACTATGGATATACGGTGCATGCCATGCAACCTCACAATCTCATTCACGCATATACTAAAGCAAGACGCTCAAGGAATAAGTCTCCCGACGGACAAGCAAGAAATGAGCAGATTTGGTTAATCTATCAACAATAACCCAAATAAGATTGATGCCTTGAGAAACCGTAGGAAGACCCAGAACTAAATCCATGGTAATGTGTTCCCACTTCCATTTCTAATCTCAAGTGGTTGCAACGGACCCTTAGGTACTAGATGCTCCGCTTTTACACGCCGACAAGTTAAAACATCGAGATAAACTTTGCAATCTCTCTCTTCATATTGTTCCACCAAAATGTATGTCAAGATCACGATACATTTTAGTACTTCCGTGATGGATTGCAAATGGTGTATTGTGTGCCTCCATCATAATCTTTCAGACTTCAAATCGTAGTCGTTAGGAACACAAAGTCAGAGAGGACTCAAGTATTCCTTCTTCATCAATTCTCGCCCTAATAGCTTCTTTGTACTTTCTTCTTCATACGATCACCCCTGCCCTGGCTCGAGCAACCTTAACTTTTTCTATTAAAGTTGGCTCTGCGCGATACTTGACATCATCGCACTCATTCCTCAAGATATGATCTTCTACTCAACGCGCCGCCTACCACGCTCGCTTTTCCGTGATGGTATCAATAGTGTGGTCGTAGTCTTTCAATAGCTCGAGCCAACGTCCGCCGCAGATGTCGAGTTCTTTTTTGAGTGAAGAAATATTTAAGGCTTTTATGGTCCGAATATATCTCCACTTTCTCCCCATATAGATAAGTGCTCCATATCTTTAATATGAAAACGATCGGCCGCTAACTCTAGATCATGAGTAGGATAATTCCTCTCATACTTTTTAAGTTGTCGCGAGGCATAAAGCTATGACTTTCCCACGCTGCATGAGAACACATCCTAACCCTTTGCTCAAGCATCATCAGAGATAACAAATCCATCCCAACCAGATGGTATTGTTGTAAAAAGCCAAATAAGTCTCCTCTTAAGCTCTTCGAAACTCTTCTCGCGATTCTTCGCTTCCAAACGAATTTTGTATCCTTCCGAAGTTAATGAGTTAATGGAGTAGCGATTCGAGAAACCCTTCCACTAATCTCCGATAATAACCAAATTTAGACCCAAAAGTTACTACGATTTTGGCCACCGACTTTATTGTTCCTAACTTCAGATTGCTTCAATCTTCACGGATCCACTTGATACTCCATGTTTCGACACCACGCGCCCAAGAAATGCTACTTCCTCAAGCCGTAACTCGTGATTTCTTCAATTTGGCATATAGTTTGTTTTCACGGCCTTTCGAGTACCAAATTTCAAACGGTGCTCATGATCTTCACGACTTTTTGAATATATGAGGATGTCATCAATAAAGACAACAACAAACCGATCCAAATATTCCTTGAATACTTGCTCATCATATCCATGAAAGTCAGTAGGAGCATTAGTCATCCAAAAGACACGACTAAGAATTCATAATGCCCATATCGAAGTTCTAAAGGCGCTTTGAATATCCTCGCTTCTAATCTTCACCGATGATATCCGTAAACTAAGATCGATTTTTGAAAAGAATTGTGCCCTCAGAATCGGGTCAAACAAGTCATCAATACGAGGTAGAGGATACCTATTCTCGATGGTGACATGGTTCAATTCCCCGATAGTCAATACAAAGTCGAAGATACTCCCGCCTTTTCTTCTTTACTTAATAAAACAGAGCACCCCAAGGAGATGTACTAGATTTAATGAAACCGATGTCCAACAATTCCTCAGAGTTGGACCTTTAACTCCTCAAGTTCAATAGAGCCATTCGACATGGGGTTTTAGAAATGGGCTTTGTACTGTGTTCAAGATCAATAAAGAATTCAACTTCACGCTCGGGGTAGATCGGAAGTTCTTCAGAAATACGCCAGAAAGTCAATAACAACAGAATATTATTCAAATTTGACGTGTCTTTATTCAAATCCATAACATGGGCTAAGAAAGTTTGACATCCGCTTTTTCAATAAACGAATATTTTTATGATTAGATATGATGTTGATTGATTTTAATGGTTTAGTTGTTGAATTGCATAAACAGTCAAGTTAGAATATGAAAACTAACAACCTTATTTAAAATAATCAATTTTGGTATGATGAGTAGTTAACCAATCAATCCCTAAAATCACATCAAAAGCAAGTATCTTTAAAGAGATAAGGTCAACAGTAAGGTGATGGTGCCAACTGAATCAAACAAGATTTATAAACAAAGGATGTGATGAAAGTTTCTCCTCCAATCTGAGTTTCCACAGATAAGTCAAAGTCTAATTTCTCCTGAGTCAAGTTTAAACGCTGAGCACACGCAGGAGAGATAAATGAACGGGTAAAGACCCAGATCAAGTAAGGTATAAACTTCGCAAGAATTTATAAATACTTACCCGTGATCACCTCGTTGGGTTCCTCGATTTTGACCAACCACAACAAACGCTTCTTCCCTAATCGCTGACTTTGACTTTTTCTCGGGATGTTTTTCGAGTCCGCCTCACTTGAACTAGGTTTCGCCATCGCATAATCTCGAGCGATATGTCCTTCCTTTCCACAATTATAGCATACCTTGAACTGTCAGGGCGCTTGATCGATATGTCCTCTTTTCCCAAGATTTATAAGATACGACCGGTGGTCGTTCTCCTCCCTTAGAACCCGCTTGTCGCCAAGACCGCTGCCTTCACATGGTCGTTGTTAAATCTCTCTTTAAAATCTCTCTCCCGACTCGCTTCTTCTATTTTCACGGCTATGATTACCACCAGAGTGGTTACCATTTTTGTCCGCTCATTTCTTTTCTCCATTGGTTATCATTATTCTGCTGATCGCTATCTCCGGTACGATCCTCGTCAGGGTCCTCAATTGACCGTACTCGTTATCTCGCTTCTAATAATTGAGCCCCCTGCACAACAACATCTCATCAGAGAGAAAATTTATGAGAAATGAGATATCGACGACGCCCGGTTTCAAACCTCTAAGAAACATCCGCCATACGCTCCTCATTCTCCACCAAATGAGGTGCAAACTCGATAACTCGCAAACTTTGCCTCGTGATCGAGACACCGCCATGTTGTTTTCGTTCTAATCTAATAAACTCCACTTCCTTCATACGACGTAACACTTTCGGAAAGTATTTTCATTAAATAGTTTCAAACGCTCCCAAAGACATGCCGAAAGGATTGGATGGGTACACTTCACGACTCCCACCAAGAGTCCGCTTTCGCCATTTTAACATAAAGTGGAATGGAACCTTCTGCTCTCTCCGCATCCCAAGACATCGAATATCTTGTAAATTTTTGACCCATGTTTCCGCCTATGATCGGATCCGCTTTCCTTAAATTTTGGTGGTCCCAACTCTTTCGAATCGTCACGCGACAACCCGTGAATTGCTATCATTTCTCCTCAGATTTTGAACACGAAGTCTCCTCGTCTCGATTTTTGCACGAACCGCAAAAGCTTCTAAACATCCCCTCGCTCATCATCTCGCGTCAGTGGTGTTGTTTCACAGGAGGAACATCACACCATCGACGTTGCTCGCTCTCCTCGTTGGTGAGTACAAAAGGCCTCCACTCGGCCTCATTTCCATTGTTAATATTCTCACGATGACATTCTCAAATACCGCCATAAAAACAAGGGTTAATTAAGGAAATCAATATATAACATAATATCCTTATATATCGAACCAACTAACAAATAAGCTTTAGTAGACACACTCAGCAAGGATTTACCTGCCTCCCTCCTAGTTCTATTCCCCGATCTCCGCATCATATCCCTAAGCTCGATACCAACCGCGACGCCCCAAAATAGGTATACATCACCCATTCGAAAGTTGTCAATACATGGTATGTAAACAACTACAACTTTTTATTATTACAACAAAAAAATCGTGAGTTTGAATACAAATATTATCTTCTAGACAATATCTATACTCAAATAAATCCTCATCACATTTATCGATACATTATTTTACAAAAATGGTGAGGACTACTAAACAACTCTCTCTAACCTTCATTCCATACCCCGACTGCATTTCGCTTATATTCTCGCCTCCCGAGAAGAAAAATGGAACAAAAAGGAAAAGGGTGAGCTCAACTAGCCCAAGAAGAATATTACGACTAAGATAATATACAACAAATTATCGTTAGTCTTCAACAGAAAAATCTAATGTAATACAATAGACAACAAATTTTAAATCAATATTCGCAATGAAATAATAATTCATTAAGAGTTAAGAGAGAATGCAAACTACTATCTTCTATGTATGAATTTAAAAGTTCATCGCTCATATTTTATCCTCAGAACATCAATCAATATATATCCGAATCAAATATTCATCTTTGCACCAAAGCCAAAGATATTCATCACTGGGTCATGTTCATCTAAACACTGCTCATCTTTGCACTACGCCAAAGATATTCTTCAGAAATCATTCATCTTCGTGCACTACAAAGCCAAAGATATTCAATAATATCATCATTTAAGACCGAAGATGATGAAAATATTTTAAAGAAACGAATCCAAGTGAAACAAAATGACAAGGATTAAGGATTAAGGATTCGATTTTGTTTTATCCACGTCCAAAAATACCTCAAAAATAATCATAAGTGGTGTAAAATTCAAGAATGATCAAAAAACATGGATACAATCAAAGCTAGTATCCGCAATAGATATTTTGGAAAAAAGAAATTTTTTCATTTTTCGATGAATAAATAGAAATTCCACAAAAACATCTTCAGATCAGAAATAAGAATCAGATACGTGAATAAGGTCGATACGTGAATAAGAATCTCGACACCAAAAGTTCCAAATTTGATAAAAACTTCAGATCAATATTTCAAAGATAATGATATCAAGAAATAATATCATTAAAAAAAAATAATATCCCTTACCTCGAAAAAGATCAAGATTTCTAAATTAAACACCTGATATAAAGCATGAAGGAACTTGCATCCGATAACAATACTCAAAGTATACTCAAAATACTCACAAGAATACGCCGATAATATAGAGAGAGAAAAGAAAACTTTTCGTGTGATTTTCAATTCTAACCCAAGACCCTATTTATAGAAAACGCTAGTAATAACACCAAAGCAGTAAAATTTAATAAATTAATAATATATATTTTTAAATTTTTCTACGCCCACTTTTTGAAGATCTGATTTGGTCCAATTCACACACACACACCATGCCCAAAACACAAAAAACGTTTTTTTATTAAAAAATAATTAAAACTTCCAAAAAATCAATTATTTTGAGCTTCTAACTTCAATAATTCACAATAAATAGCCCTTTATCGTAAAAATTGAATCTCGCGAATTTTTTATAGGAAATTCAATTTTCTACAACTTTGCGTAAGAAAGTTTTCCAAATTCCAAATGTAAATCAACCAAATCCACAAACCAAGCGATTTTACAAAGCTATAATCAAATTTCACCAATAAATGGGGTCCACCGACATGTTTAACATGTTTTAAACATTTATTGCAACAAAAATACTCTTCCTCCTCAGATACTCATATATCCCACATTCGTTGTAAAAATATCACCATTATTATATTATTAAAATATAATAATATATTTAAACGAATTATTTTATCGTAAAAAGATAAAATTTCAATTTTCAACAATTGTCACATTAAAATTTTTCTCCATCTATATCCACATAAAATCAATATTTTCTCTCATCATATGAATCAATAATTAATTATTCACAAATAATATTACGTAATCACAATATCGACAAATGTGTGCGCCTCAGAAAGAGGGGCTTTCCAATAAGAATTTCTCCTTATCGCGCCAAGCAATTAAGTGACCAAACCTCTCCTGTAGATGTAACTTTCTAGACATCGCCAATAATGTTATCTAATAATATTATTCAGATAATATGAATTATCGCTTCGATAATGAAAAAATACCGTAATGACAATTATCAAACAACAAAGAATATAAAATATCAACGCAAAGAATTATTAAATCAATAAAATAAAATATCGAATAAGAATTATCAGAACCATTATCGAAAAGGCCTTCACGTAAGAATCAATAATCGTGCAATACCGTGTGCTACCGTGTTTTAACCAACCACCGAGTATTTTAACAAAGATAATCAGAATAACTACGCCGCTATTTTTAAACAACTTATATTTGTCTGCTTTCTTCATCCAATCGCTTCACATGGGCCCACACACGGTCGGTCGCTACTGGCCGCATTTAATATTCCCGACAAAGCATTTAATATTCCACCACCAAACTAATATTCCCCGACAACAATGAATATTTTATAACCACTGCTTATTTTGAAATATTTCATGATTTTACCCCTAACTATCCACATTAATCAAATCAACCCTTACTATTTCAAAATAATAAAAAGAGAAAATTAAATTTCATTAATAATAAGTGGGGTCTTACAACCTCCCTCCTTATGAAATTTTCGCCTCTAAATCGACGACGACGCACCGGTGTTTCAAAAGGTGAGGATACCTCGCTTTCATTTCCGCTTCCAATTCCTGTGTCATTTCTATAAAGATGATTCCTCCACAAAACTTTAACTTGTGGTATGACCTTTCATACAGTAGAGACATGCTCCTTCCTATCCAAGATCTTCGACAGTACCTCCTCACACGTTAAGTCTTCTGGCTATCTCGTCCTGGCTTCTAACTCTATAACGTGGTTTCGGTCTTTCACATATTTATTTAAGTACGATATGTGAAACACATTATGAACACGTAGACATACTTGAGGTAACGCGAGTCTATAAAGCTACATTTCCTACTCTGGCCAAGAATTTGAAATGGACCAATAAATCGTGGATCGAGCTTTCTCTCTTCCCAAATCTTGTAACTCCCTTCCACGGAGCAACTCGCAACAATACACGATCCCCTATACTAAATTCCACGCCCTTTCATGAAGATCCGTGATAACTCTTTTGTCGATCTTGTGCCGCTTTGTATACGCTGTTTAATCATTCGATCTTTTCGTAGTCATACGCATTTCAACTCGGGTCCCAACAATGTTGTTTCACCCACCTCATCCCAACATATATTGAGAAATACACTTTCGGCCCATATAATGCTTCAAATGGAGCCACACCTATACTTGCTCGATAATCGTTGTTGTAGGAGAATTCCACCAATGGTAAATACTTATCCCAACCGCCTTTGAAGTCTCAGGACACGTAGTCTTAATAAATCTTCAAGAGTTTGAATAGTCCTTCGATTGTTCGTCTGCTTGAGGATGGTACGCCGAACTAAATCAGAACTGCGCTCATAGCTTTTTGCAAGCTAACCCAAAATCTTGAAGTGAATCTTGGGTCACGATCCAAACTATGGATACGTGCATGCCACGCAACCTCACAATCTCATTCACGCATATACTAAGAAGACGCTCAAGGAATAAGTCTCCCAGACGGCAAGAAATGAGCAGACTTGGTTAATCTATCAACAATAACCCAAATAAGATTGATGCCTCGAGAAACCGTAGGAAGACCCAGAACTAAATCCATGGTAATGTGTTCCCACTTCCATTTCTAATCTCAAGTGGTTGCAACTAACCCTTAGGTACTAGATGCTCCGCCTTTACACGCCGGACAAGTTAAACACATCGAGATAAACTTTGCAATCTCTCTCTTCATATTGTTCCACCAAAATGTACGTCAAGATCACGATACATTTTAGTACTTCCGTGATGGATTGCAAATGGTGTATCAGTGTGCCTCCATCATAATCTTCAGACTTCAAATCGTAGTCGTTAGGACACAAAGTCTCAGAGAGTGGACTCAAGTATTCCTTCTTCATCAATTCTCGCCCTAATAGCTCCTTCAGATTTTTCTTCTTCATACGATCACCTCCTGCCATGGCTCGAGCAACCTTAACTTTTTCTATTAAAGTTGGCTCTACGCAGATACTGACATCATCGCACTCATTCCCCAGAGATATGATCTTCTACTCAACGCGCCGCCTACCACGCTCGCTTTTCCTGTGATGGTATCAAATAAGGTGGTCGTAGTCTTCAATAGCTCGAGCCAACGTCACGTCCGCAGATGTCGAGTTCTTTTTGAGTGAAGAAATATTTAAGGCTTTTTATGGTCCTAATATATCTCCACTTTCTCCCCATATAGATAAGGCTCCATATCTTTAGCGCAAAAACGATCGGGCCGCTAACTCTAGATCATGAGTAGGATAATTCCTCTCATACTCTTTAAGTTGTCGCGAGGCATAAAGCTATGACTTTCCCACGCTGTACGAGAACACATCCTAACCCTTTGCCTCAAGCATCAGAGATAACAAATCCATCCGAACCAGATGGTATTGTTAGTAACAAAATAAATAAGTCTCCTCTTAAGCTCTTCGAAACTCTTCTCGCATTCTTCGCTTCCAAACAAATTTTGTATCCTTCCGAAGTTACCGAAGTTAATGGAGTAGCGATTCGAGAAAACCCTTCCACTTAATCTCCGATAATAACCAAATTAGCCCAAAAGCTACGCATTTTTGGCCACCGACTTTGTTGTTCCTAACTTCAGATTGCTTCAATCTTCACGATCCACAGATACTCCATGTTTCGACACCACGCGCCCAAGAAATGCTACTTCTCAAGCCGTAACTCGATTTCTTCAATTTGGCATATAGTTTGTTTTCACGAAGCCTTTCGAGTACCAAATTTAAACGGTGCTCATGATCTTCACGACTTTTGAAATATACGAGGATGTCATCAATAAAGACAACAACAAACCGATCCAAATATTCCTGAATACTCTTGGCTCATCATATCCATGAAAGTCATAGGAGCATTAGTCAATCCAAAGACACGACTAAGAATTCATAATGCCGCATATCGAAGTTCTAAAGGCGCCTTTGAATATCCTCGCCTAATCTTCACCGATGATATCCGTAATCTAAGATCGATTTTTGAAAAGAATTGTGCCCCTCAGAATCGGGTCAAACAAGTCATCAATACGAGGTAGAGGATACCTATTCTCGATGGTGACATGGTTCAATTCCCGATAGTCAATATAAAGTCGCGATACCCCGCCTTTTCTTCTTTACTTAATAAAACAGAGCACCCCAAGGAGATGTACTAGACTAATGAAACCGATGTCCAACAATTCCTCGTAGTTGGACCTTTAACTCCAAGTTCAATAGAGCCATTCGATATGGGGTTTTAGAAATGGGCTTGTACTGTGTTCAAGATCAATAAAGAATTCAACTTCACGCTCGGGGTAGACCGGAAGTTCTTCAGAAATACGCCAGAAAGTCAATAACAACAGAATATTATTCAAATTTGACGTGTCTTTATTCAAATCCATAACATGGGCTAAGAAAGCTCGACATCCGCTTTTTCAATAAACTAATAGCTTTATGATTAGATATGATGTTGATTGATTTTAATGGTTTAGTGTTGAATTCATAACAACAAGTTGGTTAGAATATGAAAACTAACAACCTTATTTAAAACAATCAATTTTGGTATGATGAGTAGTTAACCAATCAATCCCTAAAATCACATCAAAAGCAAGTATCTTTAAAGAGATAAGGTCAACATGTGTAAGGTGATGGTGCCAACTTGAATCAAACAAGATTTATAAACAAAGTGGATGTGATGAAAGTTTCTCCTAAACTGAGTTTCCACAGATAGTCAAAGTCTAATTTCTCCTGAGTCAAGTTTAAACGCTGAGCACACGCAGAGAGAGATAAATGAATGGGTAAAGCACCAGATCAAGTAAGGTATAAACTTCGCAAGAATTTATAAATAGCTTACCCGTGATCACCTCGCTTGGGTTCTCTCGATTTTGACTACCACAACAAACGCTTCTTCCCTAATCGCTGATTTTGATTTTTCCGGGGATATTTTTCGAGTCACCGCCTCACGAACTAGGTTTCGCCATCGCATAATCTCGAGTTTATATGTCCTTCCTTTCCACAATTATAAGATACCTTGAATCTGTCAGGGCGCTTTGACCGATATGTCTCTTTTCCGTGATTTATAAGATACGACGACGGTGGTCGTTTCTCCTCCCTTAGAACCAGCTTGCCGCCAGACCGCTGCCTTCACACGGTCGTTGTTAAATCTCTTTTTAAAATCTCCTCCCGACTCGCTTCTTCTATTTTCACGGGCATGATTACCACCAGAGTGGTTACCATTTTTTGTCCGTCATTTTTTTTCTCCTACGGGTTATCATTATTCGCTGATCGCTATCTCCGGTACGATCCTCGTCATGGTCCTCCCGAACATACTACAAGTTATCTCGCCTAATAATCGAGCCCTGCGTTAACAACATCCTGAATAGAGAGAAAATTTATGAGAAATGAGATATCGACGACGCCGGTTTCAAACCTCTAAGAAACATCCGCGCCATACGCTCCTCATTCTCCACCAAATGAGGTGCAAACCGATAACTCGCAAACTTTGCCTCGCATCGAGACACCGCCACGTTGTTTTTTGTTCTAATCTAATAAACTCCACTTCCTTCATACGATTTAACACTTTCGTGAAAGTATTTGTCATTAAATAGTTTCAAACGCCTCCCAAGACACGCCGAAAAGTACCGGATGGGTACGCTTCACGCACTCCCACCAAGAGTCCGCTTCGCCATTTTAACATAAAGGTGGCGAATGGAACCTTCTTTTTCTCCGCATCCCAAGACATCGAATATCTCGTAATTTGTTTTGACCCATGTTTCCGCCATGATCGGATCCGGCTTTCTTAAATTTCGTGGTCCCAACTTTCGAATCTTGGGTCAGGACAACCCGTGAATTGCTATCATTTCTCCTCATATTTTGAACACGAAGTCTCCTCATTCGATTTTGCATGAATCGCAAAAAGCTTCTAAACATCCCCTCGCTCATCATCTCGCTGGTGTGTGTTCACAGAGGAACATTGCCAACTGTCAGACGTTCTCCTCGCTGGTGAGTACAAAGCGCTCCACTGGCCTCATTTCCATCATAATATTCTCAACGACATTCTCAAACATCGCCATAAAACAAGGGTTAATTAAGGAAATCAATATATCACATAATATCCCTATATATACTAACCAACTAACAAATAAGCTTAGTAGACACACTAAATAAGGATTTACTCGCCTCCCTCCTAGTTCTATTCCCCGATCTCCGCCAGAGATCATATCCCTAAGCTCGATACCAACCGTGACGCCCCCAAAATAATAGTATACATCACCCATTCGAAGTTGTCAATATACACGGTATGTAAACAACTACAACTTTTATTATTACAACAAAGAAAATCGTGAGTTTGAATACAAATATTATCTTCTAGATAATATCTATACTCAAATAAATCCTCATCACATTTATCGATACATTATTTTACAAAATGGTGAGGACTACTAAACAACTCTCTCTAACCTTCATTCCATACCCCGACTGCACTCGCTTATATTCTCGCCTCCCGAGAAGAAAAAATGGAACAAAAAGGAAAAAGGTGAGCTCAACTAGCTCAAAGAAGAATATTATGACTAAGATAATATACAACAAATTATCGTTAGTCTTCAACAGGAAAAATCTAATGTAATACAATAGACAACAAATTTTAAATCAATATTCAAGTAATGAAATAATAATTCATTGTAAGAGTTAAGTAGAGAATGCAAACTACTATCTTCTATGTATGAATTTAAAAGTTCATCATCTATCTTTTATCCCTCAGAACATCAATCAATATATATATCCGAATCAAATATTCATCTTTGCACCACATGTGCCAAAGATATTCATCACCGGGTCATGTTCATCTAAACACTGCTCATCTTTGCACTACAGCCAAAGATATTCTTCAGAAATCATTCATTTGCACTACAAAGCCAAAGATATTCCATAATATCATCATTTAAGACCGAAGATGATGAAAATATTTTTAAAGAAACGAATCCAAAGGAAACAAAATGACAAGGATTAAGGATTAAGGATTAAGGATTCGACTTTGTTTTATCCACGCCCAAAAATACCTCAAAAATAATCATCATGGTGTAAAATTCAAGAATGATCAAAACATGGATACAATCAAAGCTAGTATCCGTAATAGATATTTTGGAAAACGAAAAAAATTTTTCATTTTTTGATGAATTCGTGAATAAGATCAGATATGTGAATGAAGGTCAGACACGTGAATAAGAATCGACACCAAAAGTTCCAAATTTGATAAAAACTTAAGATCAATATTTCAACATAATGATATCAAGAAATAATATCACGAAAAAATAATATCCCTTACCTCGAAAAGATTAAGATTTCTAAATTTAAACACCTTGATATAAGGGGCTATGAAGGAACTTGCACCGATAACAATACTCAAAGTATACTCAAAATACTTACAAGAATACGCCGATAATATAGAGAGAAAACTTCAGCTTCGTGTGATTTTCAATTCTAACCCAAGACCTATTTATAGAAAACGCTAGAACACCAAAAGTTAGTAAAATTTAATAAATTAATAATATTATTTTTTCAAATTTCCTACGCCCACTAATTTGGTCCAAGACATCACCACCATGTGACAAAAACATAAAAACGTTTTTCTTAATTTAAATAATTAAAACTTCCAAAAATCAATTATTTTGAGCTTCTAACTTCAATAATTCACAATAAATAGCCCTTTTATCAAAAAATTGAATCTCGTGATTTTTTATAGGAAATTCAATTTCTACAACTTTGCGTAAGAAAGTTTTTCCAAATTTCAAATGTAAATTGACCAAATCCACAAACCAAGCGATTTTACAAAGCTATAATCAAATTTCAATAATAAATGGGGTCCAACCGACATGTTTAACATGTTTTAAACATTTATTGCAACAAAATACTCTTCCTCCTCAGATACTCATATATCCCACATTCATTGTAAAAAATATCACCATTATTATATTATTAAAATATAATAATATATTTAAATGAATTATTTTATCGTAAAAAGATAAAATTTCAATTTTCAACAATTGTCACATTAAAATTTTCTCCATCTATATCCACATAAAATCAATATTTTCTTCATCATATGAATCAATAATTAATTATTCATAAATAATATTACAGTAATCACAATATCGACAACTGTGCAGCTAGCCTAAAGAAAGAGGGGCTTCCAATAAAGATTTCTCTCATCGGGCACGCAATTAGGTGACCAAACCTCTCCTTAGATGTAACTTTCTAGACATCGCCAATAATGTTATCTAATAATATTATTCAGATAATATGAATTATTGCTTCGATAATGAAAAATACCGTGAATGACAATTATCAAACAACAAAGAATATAAAATATCAACGCAAAGAATTATTAAATCAATAAAATAAAATATCGAACAAGAATTATCGTAACCATTATCGAGAAAAGGTCTTCACGTAAGAATCAATAATTGTGCAATACCGCAAGTGCCACCGTGTTTTAACCACCGTAGTATTTTAACAAGATAATTTAATAAACCGCTATTTTTAAACAACTTATATTCGCCGTTTTTTTAATCCAACTTATATTTTGGGCTTTGCATTTTCATCCAATATTCCAACATTAATATTCCACCACCAAACTAATATTTCTAATAACAATGAATATTTTATAACCACTGCTTATTTTGAAATATTTAATATTTACCACCATCCACATTAATATTCAACCCTTACTATTTGAATATTTTATAAAAATTAAATTTCATTAAAATATTTCATACATAGATTTTACCCATAACTATCCACATTAATCAAATCAACCCTTACTATTTCAAAATAATAAATAGAGAAAATTAAATAAGTTCATTAATAATAAGAGGACTACTAATACTATTATCTGGACATCATTCAATTCCCACTAGTCCTCGCTACGTTCTCATTTCTCAGAAGAGAATAATGAAAGAAAGGGTGAGGCTCACTAATACTATCCTGGACCATCATTCAATCTCCCCGACTAAATCTCTCGCCACGTTCTCAAAAATAGGGTGAGCTCAACTAGCCCAAAGATAATGACTAAGATAATGCAGATAAATTATCATTAGCCTTCAACAATGTTAAACCGATTAAATACAATAGACAACAAGTTTAATCGCAAGCGGAATAAGCAATCCATTAAAAGAGTCAAGAGAGAATAAAATCTACTATCTTTTATGATTTAAAAAGTTTTTCATCACTTTTATCGCGAGACTCAAATTTTAATAAATAATCCATCATCATCCCCGCACTATGGCCAAGGATATTCATTAGATCACGACCACAAATTATCCATGCACTACGGGCCAAGGATATTCGTGGTATTCATCAATGGTCATGATCATGCCAACAACTCGCCCATCAATGCACTACAGCCAATGAGGACTTTTATCACATCATTTGTAATATTACTACCATGATTATACCGAATAATCCTCTCAGTCATAATCATACCAAGTCCATCTATGCACTACAGGCCACAGATGACTTTCAAAAATATATACACGAGGATGATGACAATGATATAAGAATTCAATAAAACAAGTTCACGAATTAATTTATCTAGGAACTAATAACGTCCAAATTGTCAACATGATACTTCTTTGTAGAGTAAAATTCAAGAATGCTCAGGAGAATATTTACATGAAAAGATACAGGATGAAGCGCAAATATCAAGGATATTCCACTAATTTCATGGAGTATAGAAGTTAAAACTTTAACCAACTGAGTATAATAAATAATGGAATAACAAAAGAAATCACTTGGCATGTGATAGATAGCACAGGTAGGTTATTCCAACAAAATAATAAATATGGAACTGTGTCCCGCAGAACGCGCACGCATGTGATATTTCAATGTAATAATAAATGCGGAATAATAAATAATGGAACCAGTCCCCCAAAAACGTAATGATGTGATATTCAAATGTAATAATAAAGAATGGAATAACATTAGGATTTCACCAAGTATAGGGAGTCCGCAGCATACAAGTTATTCCAATAATAAAAGATAATAATCTGTGTCCCGGTAGAAACGCATGCATGTGAGGATATTCCAATGTAATAATAAAGAATGGAATAACATAAGGATTTCACCAAGTATAGGGTATCATGGCAGTATAAGGTTATTCCAATGTAATAATAAAGAATGGAATAATGTAAGTTCTCTTCATGAATAAGAAAGAATAACATCCCTTACCGTAAAAGACACTTCGGATATCAAGTAAGAAGTAAAAAATACTCTTCTTCTTTCTCTTTATAATTTCTCTCTCTAGAGTTTCAATGAATTCGTAAGAAATAATGAAGGAATGAGCTTTATTTATGAAGAATGGATTGAATAAGTAACTAATTCTGAATCGGTCCAGATTGATTTACTTTTAAATGGACGGTTCAGATTGATTTACTATTAAAACTTAAAGCAACAAATCCATACCGATTTACTATTAAAACTTTAAACCAAATGATCCATATTGATTCACTATTATAACTTTCCACCAATGCATCCATATTGATTCACTAATATAACTTCAACCAACTATTCGAAAAATTAAGACATCTCCTCATGGGATAATATTGTACCCAAATACCCGAATGCACAATACTAGAGTGAATAGTAACCGGGTGAATAGTAACTCGTAAATAGTACTCTGACATGTCATTTCCTCAACATCGTGGTTTCTCCACAAAACTTTGACTTGAGGTATAACCTTGAAGCGTAGAATATGCTCCTTTTTATCCAAGATTTTAACAGGAACCTCCTCATATGTTAAATCTTTCGTTATTTCGTCCGGTTCTAACTCAATAATGTGGTTCGGGTCTTTCACATATTTACGTAACATAGATATGTGAAAAATATTATGAACACGAGACATACTAAGCAGAAGCGTAGTCTATAGCTACGATTCCTACTCGTTCGAGGATTAAAAATGGGCCAATGAATCGAGGATTTAGCTTTCCTGTAAGACCCCAAATTATTAATAAATGAAATTTATCTTCCTCTATTTATTATTTTGAAATAAGTAAGGGTTGATTTGATTAATGTGGATAGTTATGGGTAAAATACGCAAATATTTCGAATAAAGTTAAAGTGGTTATAAATTATTCATTATTGTCGGGGAATATTCGTTTGGTCGTGGAATATTTAGATTGTTGGGAATATTCGTGCATTTACCTGCAGTTAGATCTTTATGGGCCCCATAACTGAAAGCGATTGGATGAAGAAAACGACAAATATAAGTTGTTTATAAATAACTGGCAGTAGTTGTTACCAATTAATACTTGTTGGAATAACCGGTGGTTAAAAACACACTAATACGCGTTGTTGAACAAGAAGACAAGGTATTGCACCAATTATTGATTCTTATGTAAGAAGGCACTACTCAATAATTGTTATAGTAATTATCGCTCAAGATTTTATTTTATCGATTCAATAATTCACGATTGATATTTTATATTATCGTTGTTTTAATAAATTGTCATTACACAAAGATTTTCCATTATCTGAGCAATAATTCATATTATCCGAATAATATTATTGGATAACATTATTGGCAATGTCTAGAAAGTTCGCATCAAGGAGAGGTTTGGTCACCTAATCGCACGCCAAGTAGAGAGAGATCCTTATTCGAAAGCCCCCTCTTTCCAGGAGAACCTGGTTGTCGAAGATCGTGATTCTCGTAATATTATTTGTGAATAATTAATTATTGATTTATATGATGAGGAAAATATTGATTTTATGTGGATATAGATGGAGAAAATTTTTAATGTGGCAATTATTGAAAATTAATATTTTATCTTTTTCTGATAAAATAATTCATTTAAATATATTATTTTAATAATATATTAACGGTGATATTTTTATAATGAATGTGGGATATATGAGTATATGAGGAGGAAGAGTATTTTTGTGGCATTAAATGTTTAACACATATTTTGTGTGTTGGTGGACACAATTATTGATCGAAATTTGATTATAGCCTGTAAAATCGTCCGTTTATGGATTTTGGTCAATTTCTGTTTGGAATTTGGAAAAACTTTCTTCTGCAAAGTTGTAGAGAATTGAATTTCCTATAAAAAGACGCAAGATTCGAATTTTTTGATAAAAGGGCTATTTATTATGAATTATTGAAGTTCCGAAGCTCCGAAATAATTGATTTTTGGAAGTTTAAAATATTTAAAATAGGAAAAACATTTTTTTTTGTTTTGTGGGCAGCCCTAGCATGTGCAAGATAAGCTGAAATCAGTTGTCAAAATATGCGTAGAGAATTTGTAATATATATAATATTATTATATTAAATTTTCTACTTTTTAGTGTTCTAAAGATTTTCCTATAAATAGGTGCTTGGTTAGAATTAAAATCACACCGTAAACTCAAGTTTTCTCTCTCTATATTATCGAGCGTATTCTTGTGAGTATTTTGAGTATACTTTGAGTATTGCTATACTGCAAGTTCAAGTCATAGCATATATATCCTGTTTCAATTAAAAGATTGTCTCTTCGAGGTAAGTGGATGTTATTTTCTTCTCAAATGATATTATTTCTTCAATATCATTATGTTGAAATATTGGTTGAACTTTTTATCAAATTTGGAACTTTTTCATGTCATGGTTACTATTCACTTAAAGTTACTATTCACGAGTTACTATTCACGAAAGTACTATTCATGTAAGCGTGAAGATGTTTTTTTGTAAAATTTCTATCTTTTGGTGTCTGAGTTACTATTCACGATATACGACACTATTCAATACTATTCACTTATTCTATTCACCGAAAAATGAAATTTCTTCTTTTTGTCTAAAATATCTATTATGGATACTAGCTTTGATTGTATCCATATTTTGATCATTCTTGAATTTTACTCCACTCTGATTACTTATGAAGTATTTTTGAACTTGGATTGTTTAAAATACGAATCCTTAATATTTGTTCTTTTGTTTCACTAGATTCGTTTTCTTTAAAATATTTTTCATCATCCTTAGTCCTAAATGATGATATTACTGAATATCTTTGGCCTGTAGTGCAAAGATGAATGATTTTCGATGAATATCTTTGGCCCGTAGTGCAAAGATGAACAGTGTTGAGATGAAATACGATCGATCGATTAATATCTTTGGCCCGTAGTGCAAAGATGAACGGTGTTTAGATGAACATGACTAAATGATGAATATCTTTGGCATGTAGTGCAAAAGATGAATATTTGATTCCGTATATATATTGATTGATGTTTGAGGATAAAATATTGACGATGAACTTTTAAATTCATATATAGAAGATAGTAGTTTGCATTCTCTACTTAACTCTTCTAATAAATTGTTGTTTCACTGCGATTGTTGATTTAAAACAGGTTGTCTATTGTATTCTATTAGATTTTTCCTGTTGAAGACTAACGATAATTTGTTGTATATTATCTTAGTCATAATATTCTTTATCGGGCTAGTTGAGCTCACCATTTTCCTTTTTGTTCCATTTTTCTTCTCGAGGCTAGCATGTATGAAAGTACTACTAGTGGGGTATGGAATGAAGGTTCTAGAGAGAGTTATTTAGTAGTCCTCACAATTTTGTAAAATAATGTATAAATAATTGTGATGAGGATTTATTTGGTATGATATTATTCTGAAGACAATAATTGTATTTAAACTCACAAGATATATGTTGTCGTATTTTGCACGACAAATGTATTAACAAAGTTGTAGTTATTTCTGTACCATGTATTTGGCGACTCAGAATGGGTTGGATGGAATGGACCTATTTTGGGGGCGTCACATTTCCTCTCTTTTCGAATCTCGTAACTCCTTTCCATGGAGCAACACGTAACAACACATGATCTCCAATATCGAATTCCACGTCCTTTCGATGAAGATCAACATAACTCTTTTATCGATCTTGTGAGGTTTTTATACGTTGTCGGATCGTTTGAATCTTTTCCGTAGTCATACGTACCAACTACGGTCCCAACAACGTTGCTTCACCCACCTTATCCCAAAGATCTTTGAGAAGCGACACTTTCTTCCATACAACGCTCGAATGGAGCCATGCCAATACTTGCTTAATAAGCTTGTTGTTGTATGAAAACTCCACCAACCAGAAGAACTTGTCCCAACTTCCTTGAAGTCAAGGATACTGATTCTTAATAAATCTTCAAGAGTTTGAATAGTCCTCTCTCGATTGTTCGTAAAATCCGAGGATGATATGCCGAACTAAATCGTAAATTGCGTGCTCATAGCTTTTTGCAAACTAACCCAAAATCTTGAAGTGAATATTGGGTCTCGATCGTAAACTATGGATACTTTGGCATACCATGCAATCTTACAATCTCGTTTATATACATACTAAAGCAAGACGTTCAAGTGTATAAGTTTCTCGATTTCGGTAAGAAATGAGCAGACTTAGTTAATCTATCAACAATGACCCAAATCGCATCTATGCCTTGAGAAACCTTGGGAAGTCCTAATCCATGGTAATGCTCCCACTTCCGAACGGAATTTCAATGGACCTTTTGCACATGGTAATGACAAGTTGCTGAGATAAACAACGCTATCTCTCCCTTAAGATATTAGGGAATATCTCGTTGTATATCTCTGACTTCCGCTTCATCCAAAGATTCTTTCATGGAAATATTCTTCCGAGCATTCTTGAATTTTACTTTACAAAGAAGTATCATGTCGACAATTTGACGTTATTAGTTCCCTAATAAATTAATTTTGAACTTGTTTTTATCAATTCTTATATCATTGTCATCATCCTCATGTTTATATTATTTTTGAAAGTCATCGTGGCCTCGTAAAGTGTATGGATGGACTTGGTATGATTATGACGTGGATTATTCTTGTAATCTTGACCGTAATGTTACAAATGATGTGGTAAAAGTCCTCATCGCCCAAGTGCATCGATGGACAATTGTTGGTATGATCACGACCATTATCGATGAATACACAAATATCCTCGCCCGTAGTGCATGGATAATTTGTGGTCGTGACCCTAATGAATATCCTCGTCAGAAAAGGTGGATGATGTGGATTATTTATTGTCGAGTCTCAGCCGATAAAAGTGATGAAAACCTTTTAAATCATAAAAGATAGTAGATTTTATTCTCTACTTGACTCTTTTAATGGATCGATATGTTCCACCGCAGCTTAAACTTGATGTCTATCAGTATTTTATCGCTTTAACATCGTCAAGGACTAATGATAATTTATTCTCGCATTATCTTAGTCATAATATTTTTATCGGGCTAGTTGAGCTCACCTTTCTTTCACCGTTTTCTTCAGAAATGAGAACGTAGAATGGACTAATCGGGGAACGGAGTGATGGTCCGAGATGGTGTCTTAGTAGTCCCTCTATTATTCGTTAAATAAAGTGTGATAATAAATGTAATGAGGACTAAATTGAGTGTGGATATTGTCTAGATGACAATATTTGTATTAAAACTCACAAAGATGTATTTTGTCGTATTTTTATTTCATCGTCAGATAATCAAGTTGTATTTGAATTTAGTACCATGTATTTCATGCACTCAAGATGGGTGATGTATACCTATTTTGGGGGCGCCACAGCTTGGTATCAAAGCTTAGGATATGATCCCCGGCCGAGATGTGAGATAAGAACTAGGAGGGAGAGAGACGGGAATTCTTTCGCTAGTATGACCTACCTAAGTTTATTTGGTATTTAATTGGTCTGGCACGTAGTATAGGATAATATGTGATATGTTAATTAACCCTTGTTTTGTGGCAAGATTTGAAAATGGCATCCGAGAATGTTGAGAACATCATCGGAGCATGTGAGACCGCTGAGTCTCCACAGATCAATAATCAGGATAATGTGCATCGTGAAGGCGATAATCCTAATGCAAACAACAACACCGACCAAATGATGAACGATGGAATGTTCCGAGGTTTCATGCAATTCATGCAACATCAAAGAGAGAGCGGCCCTCGCCCAAAATGCGGTGGAAACACCGGCAACTCTCTTGACGGCCACCGCCAAACAGCTTCAAGGAGCCGGGACCACCGGAGTTTTTTGGAGAGCCAAAACCACTTAAGGCGAGACGTGGATAAAGCAGATCAACAAGATATTTGATGTCTGGGTTGCTCCGAGGAGCAAAAGGTTCCTTTGCCACTTTCATGTCAAGTGCGCAGAGGCAGACATCGGTGGGAATCAGAAAGCGACTCAACCCGCCAGATCAAGATGTCTTCGGGAGAAGTTCCAAGAATCGTTTCAACGACAAGTACTTTCCCAAAAGTATTCATCACACGAAAGAGGTAGAGTTCATTAAATCGAACAAAACAACACGACCGTGTCACAAAGACGGGCCAAGTTTGCCGAAAGTCAGTTCCGCTGGGCCAGGCCCCATTTGGTTGATAATGAGGAGAGAATGACGCTAATGTTTCTAAGAGGTTCAAAACCGTAGATACGCCAATATCTTATCTCTCATAAACCGTGGTTTGTATTCGAGATGTTGTTAATAGGGCTCGCTTATCGAGCGCGATAACGAGTCAACCCAACCAAAAAGAGAGCACCACAAAATGATAATACCAAAGGATAATAGCCATCAAGCTGGTGACAATAAGCGTGGAGGAATCAACATGCCGTAAATGGTAACCACTTTGGTGGTAATCATGGCCAAAATAATAAGAATGGACATTTCAAGAAAAGAAGATTCAACAATGATGGAAAGACGCCAAGATCAAAGACCGTTGTTAAGGAAGGAGAACGACCACCCATCATATGCTTCAAAATGGAGGGAGGGACACATCACCAAACCGTGCGATGCCCTCCAAAGCATGTTACAATTGTGGAAGAGAAGGACACACCGCCCGATTTTGTCGTGCATCAAGACAAGTCCAATTGGATGGAGGCACCAAAGGCCGCCCCTGCATAAGACAAAACCCATTGTTCAAGGGAGAGCGTTTGTCGTGACCTCCCAGAAAGCAAGGAACCCGAACGAGGTCATCACTGTAAGCTTATCATAAATTCTAGTGAAGTATATACCTTATTTGATACCTGTTCTACCCATTCTTTTATTTCTCCTACTTGCGCCAACGCTTAAATTTGACTCCGAGAAATTAGACTTTCGACTTATCTCGTTGAAACTCCGCTGGGAGAAACCTTCATTACATCCAATCGCTTATAAGTCTTGTTTGGTTCAAATCAGCACCTCACATTACCGTCAATCTTATTTCATTGAAAATACTTGATTTGACGTAATTTTGTGGATTGATGGTTAACTACTCATCATGCAAAAATTGATTATTTTCGTAAGGTCATAGCTTTCATATTCCTAATCAACCTATTATGCTAATTCAAGCAACCAAACCATTAAAATCAATCATCGTCATCTCAAGCCATAAAGCTATTCGCTTATTGAAAAATGGATGTCAAGCTTTCTTAGCTCATGTCACGGATCTAAACAAAAATACGCCGCTTTTGAATGATATTTCTATTGTTAATGAATTTCCGACGTATTCCCTCAAGAACTTCCCCGCCTACCCCAGAGCGTGAAATTGAATTTTGTATCGACTTGAACCCAGACAAAACCTATTTCCAAAGCCCCATATCGAATGGCTCCTATGAACTTCGTGAGTTAAAGACCCAACCGCAGGAATTGTTAGACATCGGGCTTTATTCGTCCCCAAGACTTCTCCTCGGGGTGCTCCTGCTCTATTCGTGAAGAAGAAAGATGGGAGTATGCGATTTCAGATTGATTATCTGGAGTCAATCATGTCACCATCAAAAATAAGTACCCATTGCCACGTATTGATGACCCGCTTCGACCAATTGCAAGGCGCCAAATTCTTTTCAAAGATCGATCTTCGCTCCTGATATCACCAATTGAAGATTAGAACCGACGACATTCCAAAGACGGCTTTCGTAACTCCCAGACGGGCATTATGAATTCCTAGTCATGTCTTTTGATCGACTAATGCCCCGCCGCCTTCATGGATATGATGAACCGAGTATTCAAGGAATATTTGGATCACTTTGTGGTCGCCTTTATCGATGACATCCTTATTTATTCCAAAAGCCGTGAAGATCATGAGCAACACTTGAGGTCGACACTCCAAAAGCTTCGTGAATATAAGCTTTATGCCAAGTTCAAGAAATGCGAGAAGTTCGCTTCGAGGAAGTAGCATTCCTTGGGCACGTGGTATCAAGTCATGGAATATCCGCTGACCCAACAAAGATTGAAGTTTATTCAAAGTCGGGAGCAACCTAAATCAATGATCAAAAGCACGTAGCTTTTCTGGCTTAGCCGGTTATTATCTGAGATTCGTAGAAGGGTTTTCTAATCGCTACTCCCTTAACTCAAACCGACTCTAAAAGATACAAAATTTTATTGAACGAGGAATGTGAGAAGAGTTTTCAAGAACTCAAAAGAAGACTCATTTCAAAGACTGCTCGACAATACCATCCGCCTTGAGGGATTTGTCATCTACAATGATGCTTCGTGCAAGGGGTTAGGATGTGTTCTCATGCAACATGGGAAAGTCATAGCCTATGCGCTCTCGATAACTCAAAGAATATGAGAGGAATTATCCTACTCATGATCTAGAGTTGGCAAACCGTTGTCTTCGCAGACTTAAAATTTGGAGGCATTACTTCAGATGGGGAGAAAGTGGAGATCTTTACTTGATCATAAAAGCCTCAAATATTTCTTCACTCAAAAGGAACTCAACACGCGACAAACGACGCTGGCTTGAATCATTGAAAGATTATGATCATACCATCCAATACCATCCCGAAAAGCAAACGTAGGTAGCCGACGATCGAAAGTAGTAAGATCATACGCGGTACAAGTGCGATATTGTCAACGCAAAGGCCCATTTTCAGTATGACTTGCAAAGGATGGAGATAGAATTAAAGACTCAGGACCCATGTGATGATGGTATAATATACGAGTAGAACCGATTTTAATCGATAAAGTTAAAGTCGCTCAAGCTATGCACTGAGAGTCGATGCATATGAGAAGAAGAAAGTACAGAAAGGTGCTACGCCGTAAGCAAGAATCGATGAAGAAGGAATACTTTGAGTCAACTCTGCACTTTCAGGTTCCTAACGACCTCGATTTAAAGTATAAAATCACGATGGAGGCGCACACAACACACCGCTTGTAATCCATCTCGGGAGTACCAAAATGTATCGTGATCTTCGCATATACATTTTGGTGGAGCAATATACGAAGAGAGAGATAATACGTTGTTTATCTCAAGGTGTCTAACTTGTCAACGAAGTCAAAAAGTGAGCATCAAGTACCAAAAGGTCCATCAGAACCACTTGAAATTCCGTAATGGAAGTGGGAGCACATTACTATGGATTTCAAGCATCGGTCTTCCCAAGGTTTCTCAAGGCATGATGCAATTTGGGTCATTGTTGATAGATCGACCAAGTCCGCTTCATTTCTTACCAATACGAGAAACTTATACACTTGAACGCTCTTGCTCAGATGTACATAAACGAGATTGTAAGATCGCATGGTATGCCAAGATCCATAGTTTTCGATCGAGACCCAAGATTCACTTCACGATTTCGGGGTTAGTTTGCAAAAAGCTATGGGCATGATTTACGATTTAGTTCTAATTTTATCATCCTCGCATGGACGGACAATCGAGAGGACTATTCAAACTCTCAAGATTTATTAAGACTCGTGGTCCTCGACTTCAAGGAAGTTGGGACAAGTTCTTACCATCGTGGAGTTTTCCTACAACAACAGCTTATCGCAAGTATCGCATGGCTCCATTCGAGGCGCCAGATGGAAGAAAGTGTCATTCTCCAAAGAGATGCCGGGATGAGGTGG
Organism: Panax quinquefolius; assembly: GCA_020205615.1. NCBI lineage: Eukaryota > Viridiplantae > Streptophyta > Magnoliopsida > Apiales > Araliaceae > Panax > Panax quinquefolius. Next base: position 16,330,279 of record CM035173.1, on the reverse strand, counting down.
GTGAAGCAACGTTGTTGGGACCGAGTTGGTACGTATGACTATTTTAAAAGATTCAAACGATCCGACAACGATAAAAACCTCACAAGACCGATAAAAGAGTTATGCCGATCTTCATCGAAAGGGACGGAATTCGATATCGAGATCATGTGTTGTTACGTGTTGCTTCCATGGAAAGGAGTTACTTAGATTTGGAAAGAGAGGAAAGCTCAATCCTCGATTCATCGCCCATTTTTAATCCTCGATCGAGTAGGGATCGTAGCCTATAGACTCGCTTTTACCGCCAAGTATGTGCCTCGTGTTCATAACATTTTTCATATATCCATGTTACGTAAATATGTGAAAGACCCAACCATATTATCGAAGTTAGAACCGATTAAATATGGAAGATTTAACGTATTAAGAGGTTCCTGCTCAAATCTTTGATAAGAAGGAACATATTCTACGCCCAAGGTTATACCTCAAGTCAAAGTGTTATGGAGGAACCACGATGTCGAGGAAATGACCGGGAGTTAGAATCAAATGAAATCAAGGTATCCTTACCTCTTCGACATACCGTGTAACGCATTCTAATTTCGAGGGGCTAAATTTCATAAGAAGGGGAGATCAGAAGACCCCAACTTTTATGAATAAAAAATGAATTTTCTATAAATATCATTTTTGAATATTATGGAATAAATTTGATATAATGTTATAGTTGTGGGTAATATTTATAAATTTTGCAAAGTACGCAAGTTGTTATATATATATGGATCTGGGAATATTCGTCAGGAATATTCGTGATTTACGACAACACAATCATTGGTGGACCCCACAATGTAATTATCATTTGATCGAGAAAACGACAAAAATATTTTTATGAAAATAACTACGGAAGTTTTACCGTTGATATCGCTGAACTACTCCTAAAAGTACAAGTAAAAGTACAAGAATACGCGTGGTTGCATTGTAAGAGCAAGAGAAGTATCAGATTGATTATTAATGCTTATGTGAGAAGTCACTCGCTTTGATTCAATTATCATTTATATTTTATATGTTATTAAATCAATAATCGAGATGACGAAGTTGTTAATATTATTATTCGCATTATTAACGATGTCTGTAAGTTCGCCAAGGAGAGGTTTTGGTCACCTAATCGCGCGCCAACAGGAGAAATCCTTATCGAAAGCCCCCCTCTTTCCGGGAACGACCTCGGTCGATTAATAAAGTGAATAATAATAATAATGATGATGACGTTTTTGTTTTATTCAGATTATTAACGTAATAAAATAAAAAACTTTTTTTATATAAAATGTAATACTTTTATAAAGTTATTCGCTTTTATTAGCTAATAGTAAAATTTTTTTATATAAAATGTAATACTTTTATAAAGTTATCTGCTTTATTAGATAATAATTAGAATATATTATATTTTATTATTATATTTTATTTTTAGATAAGGTTATATAGAAAGTCTTTTTATATAGTAAAATCTTTTTAAAAGTTATTATTTTATTAGATTATAAATATAATATATTATATTTTATTTAAAAGATTTTTTTTTAAATGGACCGTCCGATTAAAGTAAATCAACTGGACCGCTCATGGATTGGTTATTATTCATTCCATTCTTCTCTAAAATAAGCTCATTCCTTCATTATTTTTACTTAATTCAATTAAATCTAGAAACTCTGAGAGAGAAACTATAGAGAGAAAGAAGAAAAGTAAGTATCTCGCTACTTCACTATCCGATATCAAGTTTCTTTTACTAGTAAGGGTATTATTTTTTCAGATTCATGAAGAGAACTTCTATTATTCCATCTTTATTATTTCGTTGAATAACTCAGATACGCGGGCTACCCTATACTTGGTGAAATTCTTCATTATTCCATTCTTTATTATTCGTTGAATATCGTTTTCGCTTTTATGTGAATGGTTTATTTTTTTATTATTCGCTGAATATCCCTTCCGTTTTACGCCGACCGGGTTCCGCTTTTTTATTATTCTCGTTGAACATCCTGTTGGTGTGAATTTCACCGACCGGTTCCATTATTTAGTATTTCGTTGAATAACTCGCTCTATGCGAAGTACCGCATGCATGGTGATTTCGTTATATTCCATTCTTTATTATTATTCGTTGAATATCGCTTGCATGCAGATTATTACCGACCGGTTCCTTTATTTATTATTTCGATGGAATAACCTCGCTCTATGCCAAGTACCGCATGCATGGTGATTTCTTTTGTTATTCCATTCTTTATTATACTCAATAAGTTAAAGTTTTGATTTCTACACTCCATGAAATTAGTGGAATATTCTCGATATTTGCGCTTCATCCAAAGATTTTTCATGGAAATATTCTTCCGAGCATTCTTGAATTTTACTTTACAAAGAAGTATCATGTCGATAATTGACGTTATTAGTTCTCTAATAAATTAATTTTGAACTTGTTTTTATCAATTTTTATATCATTGTCATCATCCTCATGTTTATATTATTTTTGAAAGTCATCTGTGGGTCTGTAGTGCATGGGATGGACTTGGTATGATTTACGCACTGTGGATTATTCATGTAATCACGACCGTAATGTTACAAATGATGTGGTAAAAGTCCTCATCGCCCAAGTGCATCGATGGATGCTTGTTGGCATGATCACGATTATCGATGAATACACACACAAATATCCTCGCCCAGTAGTGCATGGATAATTTGTGGTCGTGACCCTAATGAATATCCTCGTCAGAAAAGTGTGGATGATGGATTATTTATTGTCGAGTCTCAAATGATAAAAGTGATGAAAACCTTTTAAATCATAAAAGATAGTAGTAGATTTTATTCTCTACTGACTCTTTTAATGGATCGTATGTTCAGTTAAACACGCAGCTTAAACTTGATGTCTATCAGTATTTTATCGCTTTAATCATTTGAGGACTAATGATAATTTATTCGCATTATCTTAGTCATAATATTTCATCGGGCTAGTTGAGCTCACCTTTCTTTTCACCGTGTCGTTCTTCGTGAAATGAGAACGAACGATTTGGACTAGCTCTGGGAACGGAGTGATGGTCCGAGATGGTGTCTTAGTAGTCCTCACTATTCGTTAAATAAGGTGATAATAAATGTAATGAGGACTAAATTGAGTGTGGATATTGTCTAGATGACAATATTTGTATTAAAACTCACAAAGATGTATTTTGTCGTATTTTACATTGATTCGATAATCGTTCAGATAATCAAGTCAGATTTAATGTAAAATACAAGAAAAAATGTCTAAAAATTTCATCGAGGAGAGGTTTGGTCACCTAATCGCCCATTTGCGCCAAGAAGGAGAAATCCTTATCGGAAAGCCCCCTTTCCGAGAAACTGAATGCAGTCATTATAATTGTGATTACGTAATATTATTTGTGAATAATTAATTATTAATTTATATGATAAGAAAATATTTATTTGATGCGGATATAAATGATGGATTTATTTATTTTATGTGGTTATAATTGAAGGAGTTAATGTTGAGGTGTTTTATCGATTTTTTTTTGAATGGAGGAGGTATTAAAATCAAATCGATTTTTACAAGATATATTGCGTGAGTTATAATTTTAATCCAATAGTTAGATCGTTGTGATTTTTGGATATGTTATACATATATAAGTTGAGTATATGTCCATAAATTTTTAACCGTTAAAAATGAACGAATGATTTGTTATGAATTTTAAGAGGTGACTGATTCAGAAATTATGTTTATAAATGATTTTGGTGGAAAATTCTAGAATTGAGTGGGCCCCACTTACGGTTGGTGAAGAAATGTGATGAATTTTATTTCAAATGTGGTGGGTGGCAATAGTAGCACGTAAACCATCAGGTAGCATGTCAAGTCTGCTTCGGCGTGCTAACATTTTCCTATAAATAGAGGGCTAAGTTAGAATTGAAAATCTCACTAGAAACATAAGCTTTCTCTCTTTCTCTCTCTATATTATCGAAAGTGTATTTTGTGAGTATTTAGATACTTTGAGAGTTCTTGTTTCACTACATCGTTTCATTCAACATCACTTAGGCCTTTCATTCAAAATCTTTGTTTCTTTGAGGTAAGAGATGTTATTTTTTTCGTAATGATGTTATTCTTTCAATATCATTATACCAAAATATTGGTATGGATTTTATTGTGGAATTTCTACCTTTTTATCTTGGGGTTACTATTCACGATATCGACCATTATTCACGAATACGACCATTATTCAATAGAAAAATAAAATTTTCTTCTTTTGTCCAAGATGTCTATTATGGTTACTATCTTTGATTGTATCCATGTTTTGATCTTTATTTTGAATTTCGCTTCAAAATTGGTTATTATGAAGTATTAGTGATCTTGGATAAACTATAAAACTAATCCCTAATATTTATCCTTCCGTCTCAATTTGGATTCGCTTTTCTAAAATATTTTCATCATCCTCATCCTTAATGATGATATTATTAAATATTTTAGGCACGTGTAGTGCAAAGATGAATGATTAATCGATGAATATCTTTGCCCAGTAGTCTGCAAAAGATGAACACGTGTGTTGAGATGAACATGACTAATTGGTGATCTAAATGAATATCTTTGATTTTGTAGTGCAAAGATGACTATTCGATTAAAGATGTATATTGATTATTATTCTGAGGATAAAATATTGATGATGGACTTTTAAATCTTAGAAGATAGTAGAACTCATTCTCTACTCGACTCTTCAATGGATTGTTGTTTTCATTTGTTGATTTTGATCTAAAACTTGTCATTGCTCATTATGTTTTATCGATTTTTCCCTATGAAGACTAATGATAATTTGTTGTATATTATCTTAGTCATAATATTCTTTCTTGGGCTAGTTGAAAGCTCACCCTTTTTTTTTTGTTTCATTTTTCTTCTCAGGAGGTGAGAACATAGAAGGATCGAGTCGGGGTATGGAGTGATGATTCTAGAAAGATGTTTTAGCAGTCCTCACTATTTCTATAAAATAGTGTATGAATAATTGTAATGAGTACTTATTTGAGTGTTGATATTATACATAAAATAATATTTGTATTTAAACTCATAAGATGTGTTGTCGTATTTTGTATTGACAATTGTATTATTGAAGTTGTAGTTTGCTTTTTGTACCATGTATTTGACGATTCAGAATGAGTGTTGTATACCTATTTTTGGAACGTCACATATTATTAAAAAAGAAAGCAATATTTTTCAGCCAATTACTATTAGTAATTATTGTAAATTGTTATAGTCATTTAAAAGTTGATATGGGGGCAATAAAGTCATAAGGAAACCATAACCGTAGCCATACCCACAGGCCAAAATGTTTTTCAAATTCGGTTGGTGCGCAAAAATTGGAAAAACAATTGGAGTTGAGAGAGTGTGTGTGTGACAGAGGGACACAAATGCTTTGCTTTAAATTTGTGTTTTGAGAGGAGAGAGAAAAGAGGGAAAAGCAAAAGCTGCATATCATAATCATCAGCACCATCTTCCTTCCCTTCGATTTGGTGTTTCTATTTACTCATTTCCCCCGTTCTCTCTCTAAACCCTCTGAATCATTTCTAGGGTTTTAGCTTCCTCCAGTTCTCACTGTCAGTTCATCCAGCTTAACTACAAATTTACACTGGAACTGAGCACCATTACTTATTCTTCTTCGTCAGTTACTTTTCTTGAGAGTTCTTTTATTTTTTAAGTTTTCTGCTTATACTGTGGTCTTGCTGCAGAGGTATACTAGATTGGAGCTTCAAATACTATTTACATATTCTTGGAAGCTGAATGAGGTAAATGTTATTGCTTTATTCGAGTGTTTGTACTGTCAGTAAGAAGATCGGATACAGCGGATTCCATTACTTTAAGTTGCGCTTTTGAGGCTAAAGATCTGTTTGGTGAAGAAGCATTGTCAGGTGGTTTTAAGTCTGAAGATCGAATTGAATTTCTGAGATCTGTCTGTGAATTGAGTTTATTGTTTTGTTTTTGTCAAGTTGTGAAGAGCACTACCAGATAAAGAAACAGTCAGTGGTACATTTAGCCAAATTTGGACTCTGAAATGTTTTTTTTTTGGGGTGCGAGAGTGAAGTGATTTTTTATTACATTATTCACGCCGCTAGATTGTGTTACCTTTTTATTTAAGTTTAGGTATTTTGACGTTGAAGTCGACAATGGCGATTGATCAGTGTCTAGCACTAAGGTAATCCCTCAGCATATTATGGTCCCCTCCATTAAGTTAGGCAGTTAAGTGATGCGACCTTGTTAAAGTTTGATATTACTTTTTAGAGAAAAAAGGTTAGCTTTTTGATCTTTTAAGCCAAACCTATCTTGTTTTGTTGCAAGACACAACTGAGGAACCAATTTGAGAAAATGGCGCAGAAAGCTCAAGGTTTACCATTTCTCCAATCGATCAAATCTTTGCCTGTCGACTTTAGATTTGTGGGTTCACCACAATCTTATTCTTCTGGGAAGTCTGAAGATGTAAATATGAGCAATAATAGAATGATCGCTCACAGTATTCATGAAATCAGTGAATTAGCTGTTGAGGATATTGGTAACAAGATTGATAGGAATGATGATGAATCACCTTATAGTAGTGTGACCTTACCAGTTGAAGAAGTGCCTTCTACAGGTGATGAAAGCTTGAATTCTGCACCTTCTCCTTTGCGATCATTTGTCCCATTTCGTAATGAGTCCAAGTGGAACGACACCACCTCTTATGTTGCAAAGAAGGTAACTGGAGGCTTTGTTAGATTCACATTTCAATCCGATATTTGGTTCTTGCTGACATATGTTTTGTGTGTTCAAATCAGTTATGGATATGGTTAAGCTTGTTATCATTTTACATGCATGATTAAATTTCTAGTAGGAATCAACTTTTAATATATACATGTAAATTAATCTCTATACATTTCTTCATCCCTTGCATAGCATGTATTCTAGATACTTTTTAGTAGGTTCTTTGCAAGTGTATATATTGAATTAAAATTAGGCTTTGATGCTTAATTGCTTGAGTTAGGACACAAGCATATATAATTTTTACAACCCTTAGAAGCTGAAGTTGCGTTGCCCATGATTGATGTGTGCTAGGCCAAGGCTGGGTAGACTGGTTTGATGTTGAAAAGACTGTAGCTTTCATAGAAAGTAAAGGTTATAATGGCTCGATTTGACGGAAAGAGACGTTGAAAGTTTGACATATCTAGTTCAGAAGGATGTTGATTTTTTATTTTTGCATCAAGCAAGACACGAGTCATTGGACAACCTAGATGAAGAATAAAAAAATTAAGGGATGGAGACAACACAAATGACCAGTAATAATGTTCGAAATTAGAAAAAGATAGGGCATGTCAATACTGAAGTTGTTTATGGTTGAATTGACCTGCAGTCCTTGGTGGTCCTGCGAAGACAAGACAATGGTAATTTAAATCAATTAGTGATTGTTAACAGTTCGATGTAAGAGCTATTGAGCTTAAAACATAGTCAATATGATAATGTGTCATGACTGCTGATTATAGTTGGAAAAATGAAAGTTCTATATATAATATTTATGGCGAACAATACATTCTACTCTTTTTAGTTATGGGTGACATGCACCTGGTTTTTTATTGAGGATAAAATAGTTGTTTGAGTTTGACACTTATCTCTTGTTTCTATCTCAGCTTTAATTGCTGGATTAAGGAAAGGATAACATTAGAGATTAAAACTGATTAAAAGCTCCAACTTCTAGAAAGTAGTTCATCACAGTATAGCCTCATCGAATCTTGGTCGGACACTTCTTTTCTCCATCCAACTCTATCAAGAAATAGCTTCATGTTTATCTATGTCAGTGAGTCAGCGTCATAAACAGTATTGAAAATCTTAAAACATTCCAGAAGTAAAAATAAATGTCCTAATCCCTTGGGGTTTGGTTGAGAAAGGTATAACTATAAGAGAAATAATTAATTATACTAGTCAAAAACTGAAGAGAAAAAAATTAATTATAAGTAGTCTTCTGTTTTTCCCCTTCGTTATATATTAGAGATAACTTGTTTAGTATAATTTAGATTATGTGTGGTTTTCTTTTTGATATGTAATCATACTTTAGTAGTAGGTCGATCTCTCTTTTGTATGAGAAGATCAGACTATTCATTTCATTGAATTATCTCCTACCACATTATTCAGGCTATCTCTGGTAGTTTATGTTAGGATAGTCAATCTTCTATTTATTGATTTTATTACCTACTTTTAAAAGTTCACTGTTTCAGAAGCTTCAATCCTGGTTTCAACTTCCTGATGGGAACTGGGAGCTGGCAAGGATCCTGTCTACTTCAGGGATGGAATCGGTCATATCACTGTCCGAAGATAAAGTAATTAAATTTCTGTTACTCTTGGATATATACTTGAATGACACAATCCTATTAATCAGTGTTTTTTTAACTTTTAGGTTTTAAAGGTGAATTCTGACAGTCTAACGCCTGCAAATCCTGATATCCTTGATGGTGTGGACGATCTCATGCAACTAAGTTATTTAAATGAACCATCAGTGTTATACAATCTTCAGTATAGATACAATCGAGATATGATTTATGTAAGCATCTATTTCATGTTCAATAAAAATTAAATTTACTCCTAGAGTATTGTATTTTACCTTATACTGTTGTGGTTTTGTACCTTTGTGTTTCTAGACAAAAGCAGGTCCAGTTTTGGTTGCCATTAATCCCTTTAAGAAGGTCCCCTTATATGGAAATGATTACATTGAAGCATATAAATGTAAATCCATTGAAAGCCCTCACGTATATGCCATTACAGATACAGCTATACGAGAAATGATACGAGGTCTCTTGCAGCTTTATAATGTCAATTATCAGTACTTAAGGTCTTTCTTTTTTCATTTTTAGTTAATAATAAGAATGCTAACTATTTTCTTGTTTTATCCTCCAGATGAAGTCAATCAATCTATTGTAATAAGGTCAGTTGAATGACTCTGAATTGGACAAAATTCTTCTTTCTTTAGTTCTCTCATCAGAATTTGTTTCATGTGTAAATACTAAATAATCTTCCTGATACTTGATGCTTGCATTTCGTAATGACAATTCCTATTTCGTTTATGTTGTCTTGTATAATTTTTGCTTTTCAAAATTGCTCTGTAGAAGGGTGGTATGTCTTTTCTTGCCGATATCGAGCCCAATCACAACTTTCTACAGGGCCTGTGAGTGATGGGAATCTCACAATGCATTGGTATCATAATTGAAGTATATTTCCTTTTCAAATAAAATAAAAGTTCAGTACCCCGGTCCCAATTTTGTTGTCCCTACATCAGCATTTAGCAGTCCCTGATCAAAAAAAGGTTAATCACTCAATCCCTTAAAAATCACAAAGAAAAAAACTGATCTTGAAAGACCATAATCAATCACAGAGAAGCTGCACCTCGAATACCACCACCAAAGTTCTTAAGGTTAAACACAACTTGACCTATAAATAACCTCAATGTGACAGTGAAGGAAGAAAAACAATTTGCACAATCTTTTTTGTTTTGATAAATAAAGCGAGTTTCATTATCTTCCTTGCACATTATGAGAATACTCACAGACAAAGCCTTGTGTGACCTTCACACATAATAAATCAAATAAATGTGAATGTTAAGACTATAATGTAGCACCAATAGAAGGGGTGAAAGGAAAGGGTTTTAAACTCATACAACAAGATTGACTAGTAAGATAGAGTGACTTGTTAACTTGTTATTATTGCAGAAAATGTGTGTTTAAGGGGGGGACCAAAATTTACATCGAAGGGGATACATAGCTTGTGCTCGATGGGGATAGAACCACAAGTAGTTGGACTATGCTTTGTCAAAGTTTAGTAGAGTTTAATTGTTAGGTTTATTGCATATCGCCATGTTGAAATTTCACAAGTTACATATGATGCCTTCTTTTTTGTTCTTTTGATTAAGTATTTTACCAAGACAAAATCTTCGACAAAAAGAGTTTCTTGGTACAATGAGTTCTTGTTTGTTAAACACATTCATATACGTGCATTGATTTGTGTCCAGTGGTGAAAGCGGGCAGGAAAAACTGAAACGGCAAAGATAGCGATGCAATATTTGGCTGCACTTGGAGGCGGTAGTGGAATAGAATATGAAATATTAAAAACTAATCCAATTCTGGAAGCCTTCGGTAATGCAAAGACGTCAAGAAATGACAACTCAAGTCGTTTTGTAAGTAACATTTTCTTATATAGACATTGGATTTGTTCTTGGAGTTATGTTGGGTATTAGCAAATGATCTCTTGGTGTGAAGTTCTGGAGTGACCTTTTGTCTTGCAAGTAATGATAGTTGGGTGAACCTTTCACAGGGAAAACTGATTGAAATTCACTTCAGTGAAACTGGAAAAATATCGGGTGCCAAGATTCAAACTTGTAAGATTGCATTTGTTGTTGATGTTGTGCATTGATTTTTCTTCTTCCCGTTGTTACCATTCTAAAATTATTTATGCTGACCTAATATGTCAATTTGTGTTTTGCTCCTATCACCGTGGATCATGGTTTGATACAGTTTTACTTGAGAAGGTATTTCCTTAATCCTGATACAATAATTTGGTCTAACCATTCTTCCTAGTCTAACTGACTAGTCTAATTTGTTTATTGAACAGTCTAGGGTGGTCCAATGTGCAGACGGAGAAAGGTCATATCATTCATTTTATCAGCTATGTGCGGGAGCTCCACTTGCTCTTAAAGGTTTGATATAAGTCTATACAATCTTGCATCCCCACCCCTTTTGTATACCTTTGCTTCGTGCAAATTTGCACGTCTGGATCATTTATATATGATGCAGACTTGCAGTATATATCCAGTACCATTATCACACAGCATTTATCCAAGAATCAAAGTATAAAAATGATTGAAAATGTCAGTTGTGTCTGCTCCTATTTGCTGTCCACTTATAAGCAAAAAAAAATGGCTACGGTGGAATAACATCTTACCCCTATTCTTCTATTTTCATTTCCTCTGCCTTTTGTTTGGAACAAATGATACACCATAGTCCATAGACAGTCTCATACTCTTCACCTACCAAACAGAGCATAAGTATGAATATGAGTTAAATTTAGGTCCATCCATGATCAAACTTCATACATCATGTTCGAACATAAAACTCTGCAGAAGAGTTCTTTAAAAACTTCATACAGTCATTCATTTCAACAGTATAGATTGCTCCAGTCTCCAGAAGTTGGTTTTGTTAACTTTGATGTTTGTCTCTGGATGACTGTGTGACTGATCAATCGAACCAAAGGATCTGAAACCCGCCAATTAGATTCATTGAATCCATTTTCTTTTATATGGGTGAGCATTCTTTCTTTAATGTAACTGTTGAAATTGATGATGGTCTTGAATGAGATGATCTTTATAATTATGGTTTATGAGAACAATTTTGATGGTTTGGCAATGAGGACTGAGGACTGAGGAGCATAGTTTTAAAGATTTTTGGTTTAGGGCAATTGTGCGGGTTGTTGTATTGATGGTAGTGTGCCATATTGGCCATAGTGATGACATCAGTAAAAATGGAGGTAGTGACAACAGTTGGTGAGAGTATTGATGAAGCTGGTATTAATTGGCAATGTTATAAAAGGCGCTAGGCGGGAGGCGGCCGGCCGAGGAGGGCCTAGCGCCTAGGGGGCCTAGGTGGGATTTTTTATTGTAAGTCAATTTTAATATTTTATCTTACATTTATCCAAACAAAATAATAATATAAAGCAAAACAATATATAATAAAGATAATAAAGGCTTTTTCTTAAAGTTCAAACACATCCATATTGTTAATGTCGAAGTTCAAACACAAACATGCAATTGTTCAAAGTTTAAACATATTTTTAACGTATTAGTTTTATTTATAAACATGATTGCTATTAAATAATAAAATTTTAAATTTTAAGAATTTAATTTAATATTAAAACTTAAGAAACTAAACATAAATTTAAGAATTATAAAATTGAATTTAACTAAATATTACAAATGTATATCATTTATATAATTTGAAGTTGGTACAAGTTTAAAAATTACAACTATAATAAAATTATCCATTTTGATTTGATATTGTTCACTTCTTATTGTGATTTGATATGCTACAACTTTGTGTTATGAATATGATAAATCATTAGAAAAATAAATATATCAAGATTTGATTTAGTTAGTTATTAAAATAAAAAAAAATCTACCCGCCTAATTTCTTGGAGGAATTTTTTTATCGCCTTGGGCTTAGGTGAGGCGCCTGGGAGACCTAGAGGCGCCAAGGGGGGCCTAGCGCCTAGGCGGGGCGCCAAGGGGGGGCCTAGGCGGACCTAGGCGGGGATTTTTAGAACAGTGTTAATTGGAAAATGGTTGCGTAGGCATTTAATAAATAGGCTGCAAAAATTTTGATGGCAAATTTTATGAAAAGTTCTAAAAAGTTAAATAGTTTCATATATTACATATATATATGTATATTAAGCATAGTAATCCTTATTAACTCTTTGCCTTTTATCTTTCTTGTTTTCTAACTCAGAGAAGTTGAATTTGAAGAGTGCAAATGAGTATAAATATTTGAGGCAAAGCGATTGTTATTTGATTTCTGGGGTTAATGATGCTGAAGAATTTCGTGCTGTGATGGTACGCATTCTTTATATTTTCAATATTTTCTATGAACTGAAAGATAAACATTGCCATATTTTGCAGAAAGGAAGAAAAGGGGGGGCGGGGACTCAGGGGCAGTTGTTTCGCAGTTTAAACTAAAGTGAATTCAGAAATGTGCATTATATTCGAAAAAAATATTACATAGCTGATTTCATTTTTTCAGGAAGCTCTTGATGTTGTTCATGTTAGCAAAGAGGACCAAGAGAGTGTCTTTGCAATGCTTGCTGCAGTACTGTGGCTTGGGAATGTGTCCTTTACTGTGGTTGATAATGAAAATCACGTAGAACCTGTGGCCGACGAAGGTGACAATTTTCTGGAAGAACAAACTGAAATTTTCATTGTCATATTACTTTCTTTTAGGTATTTTGGTGCTTGACCCATTGTAAATTTAGTTACTGTGTGAATGTTTAGATGTTTTTGTATGCCAATCTGTTTGATTTTTTTGACAAGTAATATTAAAATGAATTTGGCTGATTTCTAATCTTTATAAGATGTGAGTGATATCTACCTTGGCCGGTCCAACAAACACTGCCTGTATCTATCTTGTGAAGTTGACATTTAAATTGGATAAACAATATGATTTATGGAGTTTTTTTAACATTTTTAGAATGATGCCAAGGAATGTGGCTAGTGGCTACATACACCATAACATTTTATTGAGTATTACATATTGCATGCATTAGTAGCTAGTAAGATCAACTACTCAGAAGATTTTCTAATATAGTGATAGAGGGAGGTTTGCATTGTCCTTTGTTGCAAATAATAGCGCCTTAATAGGATCTCCTTGGCTTGTATGGGGCTACATTGAATCAGAATGCTGTGTTTCAAGAATCTAGATAGCAGACCGCTAAGGTGTCTCTGGTCTTATTTTGACATAAATCTATAAAACTTGGAGCTGTAACTAATAGAGCAATTCTTAACATTGTTATATAGTTTCCTAGTCCAGGGCTTCTAGGAAGTCTGAAATCAGTAACCAGGAAAAGTTGCTTTCCTAATCACTAATTCAGTCAGTTTCACAGTTCATTCTATAAAAGGTAGAGCTAGGTAAGTGTACCAGTTAAAATACTTATGAGTCTGCTAATCAAATTTCACTCAAAGCATCATTTTTTTGAATGGTTGTAGTTCTCGGGAATTTTTACTGATCATTGTCCTCAAGTAGTGAAATGTTTTACTTTTTACAGTTTTTTCGTTGGGTTAGTTGTCCTGGCATATAACTCTAAAACACCTTTCAGATTATTAGTTCACTTTCTATTCAAACATCGTGTGATGTCACTCAAGGTTGGATATTGTTGATTTGTTTCAGGTCTAGTGAATGTTGCTAAATTGATGGGGTGTAATGTTGCGGACCTAAAGCTGGCTTTGTCGACTAGAAATATGAGAGTAGGAAATGATAATATTGTTCAGAAGCTGACTCTTTCTCAGGTATGACTTGGAAGAGAAATTTTATGAAAAATGTTGACGTGTTGGCTGTGATAATAGGCGGCACTATCATATCTCTAAATTCGATGCATATCTGACGAGCTCCTTATCTTTATGCTGAAATCCACACTCATGTTTCAGGCCATTGACGCGAGAGATGCATTGGCGAAAACGATCTATTCTTGTTTGTTTGATTGGCTGGTAGAACAAATTAACAAGTCACTTGCAGTAGGCAAACATCGTACCGGAAGATCCATTGGCATTCTTGATATCTACGGTTTTGAATCATTTGATGTATGTTCTTGTGCTTTTATTCTGCTTCTCTTTATGTTTCTATTCTTATCCTACAAGTAATCATACTGTTTTATGTTCTTTCTTCTTTTCCAGAGAAATAGTTTTGAGCAGTTCTGCATTAATTATGCCAATGAGAGATTGCAGCAACACTTTAATCGTCATTTATTCAAGTTGGAGCAGGAGGTGACTATCCTATTTCTATCCATCTTATTTATGAAAATTTCAAAAGCACATAACTAAATATTCCAAATTTCATACTTGCAAATTGTGCACCAATTACAATGTCAATCCATTGCATTCTAAATCTTGCTTTGTTAGCAAAAAGTAGGGTTGTTGTTTTAAATAAAGCAAAAAAAAAATGAAGGAATATATATATATATATATATATATATATATATATATATAATATATAAAATCACAGGTGAACATTGTATGACTAACATTATTAAATTCAGCTTTTAGGATTCAAACTACATTAGCTCAGACATACTTTTGAACACTAATCAATGTTCTAGTGTAGTTAAAAACCAACTTTTGTTTGAGTGAACAATCAGAATTTCTTTTTCAGGAATATATCCAAGATGGCATTGACTGGGCCAAAGTGGATTTTGAAGACAACCAAGATTGTCTGAATCTTTTTGAGAAGGTAAACCTTACTTGTGCAATACTTTTAATGTCTCAAATCTATTTTTCTTTTTTCATCTCTTATACTTTTCCTTGGATATTTAACATCATTCTTGGTTGACCTGGTAGTCCTGATTTTTGTATTTCAAAAATTATTATCACACAACCTTTCCATTTCTCATATTAATTCTAGACTACTAGACCAGAATCCAATAGAGATGTTGAAGTCTTTCTTTATGATGTAGAGATGGCTTATTTTGTTCTTGAATAGTTTCATCAAACCATGTTAAAGTTTATTAGAGGTCTTTACATATTAGCATGCCAGATTTTTTCTGAATAAGCATGGAGCACATCGCACTGAACTGCATAGCATTGATATTTATTTTCCAGTTTGTAAGGCAATTATTAGTTTCTTTTCACTTGTTTCTATCCCGGTAGATGGTATCATGTTGAACAGATAACAGATGATGTGAGCGCCGTAAACAAATTATGCTTTTCCTTGAATCTTTGACCTTCTGCCATTTATGACAATATATACATAAACTAATAATTACACATACACATGTATATATGTAACTCACTTCCTTTCTTTTCTCGCCTTTCATACAGAAACCATTGGGGTTATTGTCTCTGTTAGATGAGGAGTCCACCTTCCCAAATGGGACAGACTTGACATTTGCCAATAAGCTTAAGCAGCACCTGAATCCTAATTCTTGTTTCAGAGGAGAACGAGAAAAAGCTTTTACTGTGCGCCACTATGCAGGAGAAGTATGTAATTTGTCACTGACGTATCCTTTTCTTTATTTCTTTATATCTATTTTTCCTCCATCACTTCTTGTTACTGCACAATAGCTTGCCAGATAGATATTAAGAACTCATTCTAAATGATGCTGCATTAATGTAATGCCTGCATCATTATCTGATTAGAGTTGATTCGTCCATTTAACATATTCTACAGCCAGGAGGTGCATCATGGTGCCCCATTTGGTGTGGATCCCAATGTGCCAATTGGTTCAGTTGCTCATTGTTAGATCATCTTAGTTGTCACAAGTCAAATACCACAGACTGTCTGATTACGAAGGAATTGAAAGAAAAAAGTTGGTTCATTATTTGTTTTTGCGCTTTTTACCTGATAGCTCAATATTTCTGCTTGATCCTCTCAGGTAATGTATGATACGACAGGGTTCCTAGAGAAGAATCGAGATCTATTGCACTTGGATTCCATTCAACTTCTGTCCTCTTGCACATGCCATCTACCTCAGGCTTTTGCATCCAATTTGCTCACTCAATCTGAGAAGCCTGTAGTTGGTCCTTTATATAAATCAGGTGGAGCAGATTCCCAAAAGCTGAGTGTTGTGTCAAAATTCAAGGTATATAAAGTCATGAGGATGATCTTGATATTTCCCACGCTCAATATTATTGTTAAGAAAAATATAATTATACCTGAGATAGGTGTTATGGATATCAGGTGTTTTGATTCTACTTTTTCTTACAATACATTCTTAGCTTGTGTCCTTTTAAGAGACTTTGGGATTTTAAACCATAGAATTTTTGTTTTTAAGACGTCAAAATATCATCTAAACGCCCTTATAATGCTTTGTCTGCTGTCTAGGGGATTGAGCACTTGGTTTTTTCTCTGTATTTCTTCTTGGGGTTTGTTCTTAGATGTATTATATGGTATTCTCTTGCATATATGCATGATAAATTTGGATTTGTAAATGCTTACCTTCTGCACTCAGGAGCGTGTGGCTTAGGGCCCGATTCAAAGGCAAAAGCCCACATGCCATGGTTTATTAGAGAGAGTGACTATGTGAGTTATGGAAGAACCACACTAAGTAGAACTTGATAGTTTGTGGTTCTCAAGCTAGCTTTAACAAACTATTTAGTGCCACATGGCCAAGATTTTCTAGATTCAACTCAGTTTCAAATGCTTCAGGTATGTTAGTGTGTCACTATTGAATAGATTTTAAATGATGGATATATTTTAAGGTTGTAAATGTCTCTGGTTCAGGATTTACCCTTTTCATATTGAATTCTCATGAGAGGTAAAATTCGTTATGAATAGGCATCTGGGTATAGTTAATTAAGTTCACCTGTGAGTGGAGTTCAACTGTTCAAGGTTGACTAGTGATTTCTACCAGCAGTTTTATGCACTTATTTCTTTGATATAGGCTGAAAATTTTCAATCCCACATATTTCATTACTAGGATATGAAATGTAGTGGTGATTTTTTCACATAAAGAACTTAGGTTTTCGTTCTTAATTGGCTCAAAACCTTGGAACCTAAAATGGTGTTTCCTTTTTGTATGAGTACAAGGGTTCCCTTTGCATAGTTGGAGACTCTTGTTCCTCAATAGACACATGGCCTTCTTTAATATAGTTCTACAAATTATGGGAAGCATGATAATATATCTGAATAGTTGCGTGTGGGCATGTGTGCTTAATTTATAATAATATACTAAGCTTTAGCTGTAATTTTATGCCCTATTCTATGGAATTATCTGTTTGGTGTTGCTGTTAGTGACTGTAATATCTTCTTTTTGGGTGTTTAGGGTCAGTTATTCCAATTAATGAAAGCGTTTAGAGAATACAACACCACATTTCATACGTTGTATTAAGCCCAACAGATATCAATCTCCTGGATTATATGAGCAAGGACTTGTACTGCACCAGCTAAGATGTTGTGGAGTGCTAGAAGTTGTTCGAATATCGAGATCCGGATTTCCTACTAGAATGTCTCATCAGAAGTTTGCCCGAAGGTACTGTAAACTCGTTCCAGTTAGTACTTCCCATACATGGTATGTTGTTGCTCAAATTTCTTATGCACTTTTCTACCCTTCTGATTAGGTATGGATTCCTTCTACTAGACAATGTTGCATCACAAGATCCACTTGGTGTTTCAGTTTCAATTCTTCATCAGTTTGGTATTCTGCCTGAAATGTATCAAGTTGGCTACACAAAACTGTTTTTTAGAACTGGACAGGTAAGACAAATATTTAGGATTCCCCTTTTGATTCTTGCCTTTTCCTGTATTTATCTACTTTTGTTTCAATTTGTTTCTCCTTTCTCTGGACCTGGTTTATGTGATAATTTATTTATCAATGGAGATAAAATTATTTGGAAATATGGCTAAAGATTTGATTATCATCGTTGACAGGTCTTTTGGTTTTCAACTAAATAGCATAAGTTTACTTTGAATTAGTTGGACATATTGTGTTTTGAAGCTCATGAGCCACGTTTAGTCTTTTCTCTTTTCTCGGATTGGTATATCAATGCTGGGGGTGGTCAATGTGAAACTAACTGTGTCTTCTTGATGTGTTTTCATGTAATGCCAATCTATTTAGATTGGGGTGCTTGAGGACACAAGAAATCGTACTCTCCGAGGTATCTTACGTGTTCAAAGCTGCTTCAGAGGTCACCAAGCACGCCATCATCTCAAGGAGATAAAGAGGGGAGTTGTCAGTCTCCAGTCATGTATGTCCTTTCAGCTTTTATTTTGTACTTCTCCAGGGCTTTTAGATGATATATAAGTTGTCTTTTTTATGGCTTTAGGAGAATGACTTTTCGAAAATTATTGTTACAGTTGTTCGAGGTGAGAAAGCTAGAAAGGAATTTTTAGTCTTACTAAAACGACATCAAGCGGCTGTGTTTATTCAGAAGCAGTTTAAAGGCAGGACCAGCAGGAAAAGTTTCAAGGATATCCATGATGCATCAATTTTGGTACAGTCAGGTACTAATTTAACAAAAAAAAAAATCTGGTCCATACCTCTTCAGGCAAGAAAATAAACTGTTCTTTACCACATTGAATTGATACAATAGGCTATGTTCGGACAGGTTCTGGCTAAATAATTAGAATAAAGATTATATTGAAGTTGGCATGTATTAATTAGTAAACATCCTCTATCGCAAAATGTGAATCTATCTTTCTGTTTTTGTACTTCCAAGAGAGTCCCCTTTCCTTAAATTTACAAGTGATAGTCTTCCAAATTTATCCTTGGATGCAAAATAGCTAAACATATACATAGTTGTACAAAATAGCTAAAAATATACACAGTTCCAAATTTATACAAGAGAAAATAGGGTTTCAGTAGTATCTTAAATAAAACATAGTTACATATCTCTACTTTGTTCATTTTTGCATACATAGTTGTACAATACACAAAAGAGTACAATAGTGTATGCACAAACTATAACTAAAAAGTAGGATTGCAAGCCATTTTGGTTGGGGACTGTTGAGCTTGTGTGACCCTTTATTTATTACTAATTTTATTTTAGGAATTTGAATTGGAAAATAACACTCTTCTTAAAGTGCTGATCTTTATTTATCAATTAGTAGAGAACATTAGAGGCCAATACTTGGAAACATATTTAAAAAGACAGACTGCTCCAGTTGGACTTTTGTAAGTTTTAGGTTGTTTAGTTAGTTTACTTGCCACCAATAAAAAAAGAAGAAGAAAACAAGAAAAAGGCTGACATGGTAGTACGTTGTATGTAGGTTGTTCATTAATTATCTCTTGTTCACAAGACTAACTCAGTTTTTTTTTTTCAGTAATACGTGGCTGGTTAGTCAGAAGATGCTCTGGAGACATAGGATTACTACAATATGGTGCTAGAAAGGTACTCTCTGACTTTACTGACGACTCTTGCCCTTGAAGAATTGAGTTGCCTTCATTTTTATGTTTGTTTCCAAACCATACTTAACTAATTGCTTAAATTGTAAACTTCAGAAATACTTCTCTAAAAAATGATAACATTAGAAATTGTTTTGCGAAGCAACTTCTTGATGGACGTTTTGCCCCATGGATGGCATCATCTAATTTAATAACATTTCATCATGAAACTGGCAACGTGTTCATTGTACCTCTTTAGTTTTACTAAAGGAAATATCTCCTACAACTCCTTGAGTTTTAAATATACACCTGGTCATGACTACAATCAAACACCTAGGTGAACTAAGTAAGTATAATTTAAAAAATAAGTTTGTGAGGGTAGTATCAGATAAACTGTTTTTTCTATAACTGGAGTCCAGTTCAGTTTCAATCAAATCTTTGGACTGTTATGGTTAGCACCAAACAATTTCAAAGTAGCGCAATGTAATTCTGAAATTCACCCAACTAAGCACATCAGAACTATTGATATGGTAGAAGATGGGGCTTGCACGTATTAGACAGGACAAACTATGTGAGGAGGCGAAGTAGCTCTAAAGAAATCAGACCAGAGAAGATACCATGATTCACATTGCTTTTTGTCTCTTAAAATGTTGTATATCTGCAATATTTTATTGCATGTGTCCCTTGTTTTGTTGGCAATTCCAGTGACAACATTGACTTCCCAAACAGGGTAACGAGTCTGAAGAGGTGCTCGTGAAGCCATCATACCTTGCGGAGCTACAACGACGTGTTCTTAAAGCAGAGGCTGCTCTAAGAGTGAAGGAGGAGGAGAATGACATTCTCCACCAACGACTCCAACAGTATGAGAGCCGTTGGTCTGAATACGAGGGGAAAATGAAGTCCATGGAAGAAGTTTGGCAGAAACAAATGAGATCATTGCAGTCGAGCCTCTCCATTGCAAAGAAGAGCCTGGCCCTTGACGACTCTGAGAGGAATTCTGATGCATCAGTCAATGATGACAAAGACTCCAGCTGGGAAACGGGGAGTAATTTCAGGAGTCGTGAGAGCAATGGGGCAAGACCAATGAATGCAGGTCTGAGTGTTATAAGCAGATTAGCTGAAGAATTTGATCAGAGGAGCCAAGTATTTGGAGATGATGCAAAATTCTTGGTTGAGGTAAAATCAGGTCAGGTGGACGCGAGTTTGAACCCAGATCGCGAACTTAGAAGGTTGAAACAAATATTTGAAGGTTGGAAAAAGGACTATGGGGCAAGACTGAGGGAAACAAAGCTAATTTTAAACAAGCTGGGAAATGAAGAAGGATCTGGTGACAAGATGAAGAAGACATGGTGGGGAAGGTTGAACAGCTCAAGGATAAATTAAGTTAATATCCACATGTGTAGTTCACAATTACCTCATTGTCCCCCTTTTCATCTATATATGCTTCTCAAACTACATCAAAGAACCTAGTAATTCAAATATGTAAAAGGTTTCTATTTTATTTTTTATTTTTTTTATATGGAATTGGTGAGATTGGGAATACTTGTAGCCTTTGAACAATGACATTTATTAAATATTAAGATGATGAATTTGTTGATATTATTTCTTGAGATCTGCCATACAAAGTGCTTTCTTCGTTTGCTTTTGTTGTTATTTTTCTTCGGAGAATGGGTCCCGGTCACTGAAGTGTTTGTTGGCAGTTATTTTTTAAAGCATCAATGGAGTTATTTGGTTTACTCAAAATAAAATTATAAAGGGGAAAAAAAATCAAATTTATTGATCACAAAGGGAAAAAAAAGTGCCGTGTACGATTCGATTAAAGTTGTAAACGACCTGGTCAAGCTGGATTTTGGTTTGTTGAGCTCGAGTTGTACAAAAAGTTAAACGAGTTGAGTTGGGTTGGATTTTAAACGAGCCTAAAATTTTGTGTTCGAACTCGTCTCGTTTATAAACGAGCTTGAGTTTGAGCAAGTCGAGCTCGAGTTTAAACCCGATCTGTTTAATTTTATTTTTTTTCATATTTTTTTTTTGAAAAATAATAATATTTAAATTCAAATTAAGAACTTAATATCGTACACAAACATAATTAATTAAGAAGTTTATTTGAATTATATTATTTTTGTATTATATATGTAAAACAAAATTTTAATTAAATAATTGTTAAATGAGTCGGTCTCGAGTCGAGCCTAAACGAGCCGAACACCACATTGTTCGAGTGCAACTCATTTAACTAAACTGAATTTGAGTTTTGTTCAAGCTTGAGCCAAGTTTAATCGAGTTGAGATAGAAATAACTCAATTCATTTACAACTCTTTTCAAAATCTATTAAAACAAAATTATAAATATTTTGACACATAACTTGGTGTTAAGTATATCTTGCAATAAAAATTTTTCAACATTTATTACAAATATATACATTCACATATTATTTATTTACTATATATATATCAAAAGAAAAATCACAATCAAAGAAACGATTTGGAAGATGCTAAAGGGATATTCCATTTCATTTGGAACTTGGAACCAAACAAGTCATGGGCAGATTCTTGGAAAGTGCCCATCAACCTTTTCACTCCTCATGACTCATGATTATGCATGAATTGGCCAACTATTAGGTTTGCTACAATTTTCCCTACCTTGTTAAGAAAAGGGCGACTGATATTCCTTTTAGAAAATTAACTTAACCAAATCTTACCTTCCACCTTTACAATTACTAGCTTAAAATAAATTTCAAATTTCAAAATTTTATTATTATTATTATTATTATTATTATTATTATTATTATTATTATTATTATTATTATTGAAGTGTTGTTCAACTTGTTTTAATTAAAATTACAGTTAAAAACATCATAAATTGATATATACAAAGTAGCTGCAACTGATGAACCCTGATTTTACTAAAAACAAGTACGAATTTATAATCTTGAAACAATTTATTGAAAAAAGAAAATAAAATTTGAACACTGAAAAAACTTAAACATCACCAGCTTCCTTATTGACCAAACTCAATACTCAAGCACTGGAAGTCTTGAGATTTAATATGAATACATGTAACTGCATCATCAAATTCTAAATGAATGTGTGTTGTATCAATGATTACTCTACAAGGTACAACATTCTTATCACTAATCAAAACAGAACAGTTCTTATACAGACCCTGTTTAGGTGGGAGATTTAACAAACATGATTTGGGAGCCGACACCCTATTTTTGTTACTAGTAAACCTTTCCTGCTCATTCACCACTAATATAAGACGATGCGGTCGACCCAATAGCTCAGAGACATATGTCATATCTCCATTGCCAATAGCATGACGAACACGAGTTGACGAGACTTGGCCTTGTTCCTTTGGATTATTAGAGCTTATGGCTATGGAGTCTTGTTTCTTGTCCATGACAGAGTTTATTATGTAAGCCCCCATACCATACTCCTTGCACAGTCTCACAAGCTCTGATGCATCGCCAGCAGCCTTGTATCCAAACCGGTAGTTTTTGCCTGTCATTATAGTAATTTTAGATCTTATAATTCAAACATCAAGTGTATGCAAACAACAATTGAAATTTTATATTAATGTACCTGCCACGACGCCACTTACTCCAAGCTCCTTTGATAACTTCTCGTCAATTTAACCTGGAACTCTATGGGGGTCACTTGACCACAATATGGAGCCCAAGAGGAAAGAACCTGTTTCCGGTCACATTTGGCAACTATTGGAGCCCTGTTCAGAGTAATTAACATCAAATGGTCATTACCAAACCCCAGTACAATTTGTCAAGATAGCATGGCAAAAATTACATAGTTATTGACTTGAAGAAACAGCAAGCAAAAATCCAACTCAAAGCCTAGAAGGAAACCATAATCCTTGTATGATGTTATAGACATGCAAAATGAAGAAACCATTGCTACACTCAATTCAAATAACAACGCATTAAAAGTATGTATATCAGCAAGAATGAAAGTGCTCAATATTTATCACAAACAGAGAAGAAAAAACAATGTGGGTTTTAACTGACTTTTAATAGTAATGCAATTATTTAGTGTTTTTTCCTTAAAAAGAAGAACTTCAGTTGGTGAATGGTGATGACGACGAGAAACCCTCTAAACGCATAGCATCTCAATAAAAATAACCATATTCTAAGATAGAACAGCCAGCCAATCGCAGTGCAAATCAGAAATAAATATCCCCTGGAAGCTCCAATGCCTGAAGTCCATAAGATGCAAAAAAGGTGATCCTATCCCATAAAAATGCAACATTAAGGAACAACCACAGAAAATTCTGGAAAGCCTCTCCCTCCATAGTCCATATTCCCAAAGAACTGCAAAGCATTCACATTACCAAAGAATCTTGTTCTCCTTTCAGTCTCCAAAACCATGACAAACTACAAGAAGGTTAAAAGAAAAATTTACTTCTATAATTATTGTGTTCCTTTGCAATGAGCCATACCTAATTCTTCCCTATTATGTTCTATACTTCTATTTGCTTGAGCACATATAGGAAACAAGTGCTTCATTGCTTATGGCTGATATAGGCATTATTTCTCTGGTAGAAAATTCCTTTCTATTCTAGCATTTCAGTAAGTCAGATGTACAACTTGTAGAATCTTGAGATTATAGGCACTTTAGTGAGACTTATATGCATCCTTCTACCAATATGCCTTCTTTCTTCCGCTTAGTTTTTTAGGTCTAACTTTTTGGTTAGCTTCGTCCAGGATGAAGATACTCCTGGGCAGCATATCCTTTTTGTTTGCTCCTAGAGTCCTAGTATTGTTAAATCAAATAAATACAGAGGGGAAGAGATAATCTACCAAAATTCATACCTAGGTTCCCAACCAAGAACTTCTGCCATTCCAACAAATGATAAAAGAAATGGAACTCCAGCCTTTGCTGCTTGGATTGCAAGTTCACGATGACCGATGTGAAGAGCATCAAACTTTCCCAAAGCTACTATACCTCCTAATGAAATGACAGACATAAAATCAAGAACACACGAGTTCAAGGAAAAATTGAAATAACTAAACAATATACTACATCTTCTAATACTCGATCCAAATGAAAAATTAAAAGAAATTAGAAGTGGAATATTAATGTTAATAAAAAATAAACCATATCTGATTTTGCTATCCCACTAATACAGATCAAAATATTAGATGCACAAACAGTTGCTTGGTATACAAAGTTCTAGCAGTAGACATGTGTTTTATTTTGTCATCCCAGTGATCCTTTGATTTCTAACAGCAAAGTTGACAGTTCACCAGAAAATCTCCCAAAGAGTACTTGCATACTAAAGCAAGTATGCTTGAAGCAACATGATCCAGTTGTACTAATTTATTCTAACTGTAGATGATAGTGGAGCTTTCAAAAACTTAAAATCCTTCATAAATGAGCTTACAACCAAGTATTTGGAATTTTGGATTCTTAGAAAGATATACGAAAGCTTATACTCACCATAGGTCTGAGCCATAAGCCATAGATCATGGTCACCATCTAATCATTTTTACCTCATAATTAAAATAGTTAAAATCAAAGAAAATAGTTATGGTCCTTATGGAACATGTACGAAGACCATAACTTCCCCAAATTACTGGAGGAGAGTACCATAATAAACTAAGACTGAACAAAAATATGCTAGAACTAGTAGCAACTTCTTCTTCTTCCACGGAGATTCAGACAAAAACGAGCTCGTTGGGAGAAATCAAGGGATAGAGCTCTGAAATAGTTAACTTCCTCTGTTGCAACCCATTTCACTTGAACTCTCATATTGATTATTCTAATCTTGTAGATAATAGAAAGGAAAGATATATATTAATTATATATATAAGCAAGGAAAGAAACATTTTTGTATTAAATATGTAGCCTCTTTCTGCGAGTTCAACACACATGCACATACACTGCACACATACATATGTTTAGATGAAGAGAAATTAAGGGAAACAAGAGAAATTTGTGAGAATAACCTGCCACAAGGGACAATTGTTCAGATGGAGGCTCACGATCATCTTCCTGTTGACTTTGCAATACAAATAATCAGTACATATATAAGCACGTGCGTTATTAAAGGGAGGGGAGGGGGTGGGGGGAAGGCAGAGAGAGAGAACATAACCAAATAAACAAAATACAATTTCTGCACCATCTGTTGTGTGATTTCTATTGTTTATTTTCCAGAATATTGCATTTAGTTGCTGATTGCAGATGGAGAAAAGGGGAAATATTGCAACAAATCAGCACCAAATGTAAACATTAGTAAATATCCTAATAACAATTTAATTTATATAACAAGAATAAAACAAGCAAACAAAGGGGTGTAACTTGAAAAGGAATGAATTGATTTTTATAATTTTAGAACCACCTGTAATTAAAGAGAATCAAGCTGTTAAAACAAATAAATGTAGCAAATAAAACACAACAAAACTACAAAAAAAAAAAAAAAAAACTTGCTACTTCCTGTGAACCGGCAAGGGAAAGGCTTCAAAGTTCAATTTTTTATTTTTCTTTCTAATACATATCGAGTAAACCCATATAACATTGTAAAATTAAGTAATAAAACTGGAATTTCTTTACAACATTTCATCACCAGTTTTCTTTGAAAACATACAAAGAGAAATTTCAATTCTATACAAAAAAAAGAAGTTATAAAGTAAAAAATGAATACAAAAATTTGATACGAGCGAGAACCTTAAGCAATCAGAGAGAACGGGACTTTGACTGGGTGGAGATTTGGGTCCAATGCAGCCCGCAAAAGGGTGTCCAAAATCAATATTTGAAGAAAAAAAATTGTTCACACTCTTCCCAGAAACTGCAACAAAAGGTGATTTCAGTGAGAGCTTAATCGTTTTAGTGTAGCAGAATCCAAAACCTAGACCAAATCCGAACCCTAAATGGAGATGCTTAAACTCTCGCAAGTGGTGGGACACACGAGAGCCAGTCACCATTATTGGGAACTCTGCCAGTTAGTTGCAGGAGAATAAGAAGAAGCTAAACTTAAGGTGAAGAAAGGTGGCGGCGTGGAGTGGTTCCGAACAGTCGTGCCCATGCCCCATAAAAAACACCTTCAATTTCTCCGAATCCCACTCGTTGTCATTGTAACTGACCCTCCAACCTTGTTTCGCGGTCGAGTGGTTCCGATAAGGAGCCTTCCTGGGTCTGAGAATACCTCGGGAGTTGTGAGATATAAATTGGGAAGAAATGGGTCTGGGGATGCCATAACGGTAGATCACAAAGATGAAGAGAAGGAGAGTCCGATGGCAAAGAAATTGGGAGTTTTGAGAATTTGCTATTAGGATTTGATGCAGGACATGAGCATGTATTTGATTTGAAATTGGAATGATGCAGGATATATGGAGAATGATGCAGCATGCATTTGATTTGGAATTGGAATGATATAGGATGGCTCATAATGGTCCCAAATTATTATTTTTTTTGAGAAATTCTAGCTGATTAAGAACACCTGTCTCTGTCTCTGTCTCTGTGTCTGTCTGATTCTTTTTCATTCATTGATATTGAGGCTTTCCATACAAAAAAAGAAGAAGGAAATATAGTATTTCTAGTCTGTTACTCTGATTGTTTGCAAGATAAAGTTGTGCAAATAAGAGCATCTACAACTCAATTTTGTGGACCTATAGGCTATAGTATTCTTGCTCACTTCATTCTTTCCTTCCCCATTTATGTCACAAATAAAAAAAAGGGTAAGGCTTTTAATTAATTAAGTGTAACCTTAAAGTTTAATTAATGTAATACTAAAATACATTGACACCCCGGTAATAATAATAATACTCTCTAGTTTTTTAAGTAATGGTCAATACTCCTCTACACTATAATATGTAATTTGTGTG
This sequence comes from Panax quinquefolius, assembly GCA_020205615.1. NCBI lineage: Eukaryota > Viridiplantae > Streptophyta > Magnoliopsida > Apiales > Araliaceae > Panax > Panax quinquefolius. The sequence continues at coordinate 16,302,893 of CM035173.1, read as the reverse complement.
GTTGACCAACTAATATTTAAAAATATTTTTAATATAATGCCTAATACACCCTTCAAGTTATAATGTTTAATTTCTCCACTAAATATAAATTTGTATATTATAATTTTTACATTACTTGATCTAATTAATTAATTTATGAACTTGTGCAATAAATAATATAAATGACAAAATAATAAATATTCATTTTATCAAGAAAATAAAGTCATACAATTTTACTAATTAAATTTCTCAAAAGATTAAAATTTACTTGATATATATTCAAATATTTTTTTTGTAATTAAAAATAAATTTTAATATCCATAAACATTACAAATTAATTATTAAATTTTACTTGTTATAATTATTTTTTTTCAAATATTAAAATTTACGTAAAACAAAATTATTATTACAAAAGCGAATCTTATTATTCATATATTAATTATTTTTCTTATATATTAAACTAAACATAAGTCACATTTAAGCATAATTATTTACAATAAAATGACAAATGTTATTGCACTTAAGAATAATTATTTAATTTAAAATTATGCTTAAGTCACACTTAATCATAATTATTTAATTTAAAAATTTTAATATTTATATCACTTATCCAAAAATATGTGTTAATTCAACTAAATTAGTTTTTTTTTTTTATAAGTTACTAATAATTTAAATGAGATAATCTTAATTATAAATAAAATTATAATTCAAATGTATTGTATTAAAAAAAGGATAATTAAACATATATATATATTATTTAAGAATTAAAATTTGATAACATATAAATATAAATATGTAATTTTATTTATTTAGTAACTCAAAAAACCAGCAAGTTACTAACTGTTATTTAAAAAATTACAACTACTTACCAAACGTTTGACAGACTGTCTTTCTTTCTCTATCCACTCTCTGGTCATTCAGTTCAATTCAATTTCTAATTTCAATCACTATAAATTATCAAAATTTCACATATTCCCTAATATCTCAAATTACGTCTGCACCGATCCAACCCAATAAACCTCAGAGGGAGAGAGTTCTCATGGCGGGTGAGGTCAACGGCGTTGTTTCCGAAGAACCCGCCAGGGATTTCATAAACGGAACCCTAAGAGACGACGAGCTTCGAGCAGTATTGGGGAAATTGGAGTGCCAGAAGGATAAGGAAGTGTTTGGATTAGTGTGTAAAAGATGGCTTCACTTGCAGAGCACTGAGAGGAAGAAGCTCTGTGCTCGAGCTGGACCCCACATGCTCCGGAAGATGGCTGCTCGGTTCACTCGGCTCCGCCACCTGGATCTCTCTCAGTCTGTCTCTCGCTCTTACTATCCCGGCGTCACCGATTCCGATCTCTCTGTTATCGCCACTTCCTTCACTTACTTGCGATCTCTCAACCTTCAAAATTGCAAAGGTCCAACATTTTTTTTGTTTTTTGGATTTCTTTTGGTTTCTTGGAGATAAATTCACAAAGGTTATAAGTTTATTATTGACGGGTTTCATTTATTAAGGGATTTTGAGTTTATTTATTTATTTTTTTGGTTCAAATTATTGCTAGTTTGTAATCCGTGGAAAAATTTTCTGGATATTCTGAAAGTAAAGTTGGTATTTTTATCAACTTTGTTGATATTTATCCATTTAGGAATAAAGTTCTAAACAGTAGAACCTTTACAAGTTGATAGCTTCTATAGTAGACATTGTTCTTTTACAGGTATCACAGATGCTGGGGTAGCAACAATTGGATCTGGTCTTTCTTCTCTACAGTTCTTAGATGTATCTTACTGCAGAAAACTAACAGACAAGGGGTTATCAGCAGTTACTGGGGGTTGTCCCGGCTTGAAAAGCTTGCATCTTGCTGGTTGCAGATTTGTTACAGATGCACTATTAGGAGCTCTCTCTATTAACTGTCATGATTTAGAAGAGTTGGGTTTGCAAGGCTGCACCAACATAACTGACTCTGGACTTGCCATTCTTATTGATGGGCGTCAGAGGTTGAAGTATTTAGACATCAATAAGTGCAGCAATGTTGGAGATATTGGAATATCCAGCATATCAAAAGCCTGCTCAGCTTCTCTCAAGACACTGAAGTTGTTGGATTGCTATAAACTTGGAGATGAATCTATATTATCCTTGGCAAAATTCTGTCAAAATCTTGAGACTCTCATTATTGGTGGTTGCAGGAATATTTCTGATGAGTCGATAAAGTCATTGGCTGCTGCCTGTAATGTTAATCTGAAGATCTTGCGGATGGATTGGTTTTTGAATGTTTCCGACTCTTCATTGAACTGCATCCTCTCTCAGTGCAGAAGTTTAGAGGTTCTAGACATTGGGTGCTGCGAGGAAGTGACTGATGCTGCTTTTCAGGACTTAGACAGTGAAGGATTTGAATTGGCTTTGAAAATTTTGAAGGTCAGTAATTGTACAAAGATCACCGTTGCAGGAATAGGCATGCTTTTGAAGTCGTGTAAAACTCTACAATATCTTGATGTGCGGTCATGCCCTCATGTTACTAAAGCAGGGTGTGATGAGGCTGGTTTGCACTTCCCTACTTTTTGTAAAGTGAATTTCGCTGGGAGTTTAGCAGAGCCTGATGTTTTGATTTGAGGCCAAGGCTAAAATGCCCTGTAAACTACCTTGTAAAATATTCAGGCAATTGCTTGTTTTGGTGTGATGAGTTCCTACAATGCCTGATGAGGGCTTTCTATACTGTCAGTCCTCTGCCTCCTGTTCTTTTCATATGCAGCAGAATGTTTTGCTGTGTTTCATATTTAATCTCTTTTTACACGTGTATATTTTCCTGTGCATTGTTGTTTGTTGCTTCTTTTTTGTTTCCCTTCCTTTTCTTTCTATGAATTTGGTATGAGTTCTGATAGGAAGTTATAGTGTTGTAGAGAGTGGAATATAACCTAACCTGAAGGTGCTATTATTTGTTTTTACCATTTGACACAAGTTATGTCACTTTGAGTCACCGTCACTACTAGATACTGCTATATTTCTTTGCACTCTAAATTGTAATGAATTTAGGGTAAGGTTAGCATTGGTACTGTGCCTCAGCAACTGCATCCTACTGTGCTAGGCGGCTATTCCTTGTCCAAGTAAAACTAAGGCTTTTGAAAAATCGAAACAGTTAGATTGATAGCCTGAAAGGAGCATTGCTGCAGGAGCCTCTAAAAAGCGTTTCAGATTTTATCATCTCAAGCATTAACTGCTTTGGCTTGTATCTTCTATGAAACTAAAGCCATGGAGATCTTAGCAAATACAAGTTCTTCACAATTATAAAAAAGTAAGTATCCTTAAAAGAGACCACGTTTTGACTAATTTCCACATTCCACGTCTTTGGGTTCAGGCTTTGCAATGGTAAATGAAAATAAAAATTATTTTTCCGTTGCCGGGAATCGAACACGGGTCTCCTGGGTGAAAGCCAAATATCCTAACCGCTGGACGACAACGGAAATATGCTACTTCTCTAACATCATGCTTTCTATTTCTTGTTCCCTATCCTGGATATTCTATCCTACTTGTTTGGACCGACACACCATATCAACTTAAGGATATCTGCCAACTTAAGTTCTAGCAATTAACAAAAGATAAGCGTGCTGCCCCACGATTAATTTTGGCCTGAAGTATGGGAATGCCGCCCCATGATCTAAATAGCTCAATGGAATATACAGTAGATTGAATAGAAAACATAGGTTTTTATTATTATTATTTTTTCGGACAGGAAAAGATGGCTGGCTGAAGTGTAGAGCTTCTGAACAATGGCAATGCAAGCACTCATAAATTGCCTGATGACCAAAAAATGTACTAATAGTCAGGGACGAAACTAGCATAGGACTGGAGGGGGCCACGGCCCCCAAGGTTTGAAAAATTTATAAGTCCATCCTAAGGTTGGAAAAATTAAATTTATTATAATTCTAAATTTGTATAATTAGAACATAATATTGTATATGTTTTATTCCAATTGAATGATACATTTATATCCAGGTAACCAACTTAAACCCTTATTTAATTTTTTTTATTCTTTGTTTATTTTATGAAACTTGATATTTTACTTTTTAAAAGTTTAACGAGTGATCATATTCAATTTGTTTTCCGGTAACCAACTAAAACCTTACTTATTTGATTGCAAGTTTATGAAAATTTTATTATTAAAAAGTTCAATAAATGGTCCAATAATATTGATTAAGTCATTCTTGTAGTGTAGTTAATTGAATTTTTTATTTTTTGTTTAATTAGAATCATGGGAAAATCACATATTATTGATTCATTTTTTAAGAGAAAGCAATCAAATCATGTTGATATATCTATGCTTACCCCTGAGCCTAATGTTCAAATATCTCTGCCTACTTCTGAAATCACCAAGAATTGAAGGTAAAGAATGAGATATTAATTATTTGGAGCGTGATCCTATAAAACGTATCAAAATATGGAAATATTGTGGTGCGATTGAAGTTCTTTTTCTGAATATATATTATGTTGTTAAAAAATTCTTCTTACCCCCCTAAAAAACAAATCTTGGTTTCGTCCCTGCTAATAGTTGCTGTTGGAATTTCAGGTCTGTTTGACAAACCTTAGCCTCAAGCCAACTTTGTTTGCCTCTGTTTTGTTAAGGCAATTTAATTTTGCTGAACTGTTAGAAATCTGCAGGGAATTGCAATTAACCATATGAACAGATCTCAGATCATTACTTGGATCATAATGCTGGCATTAAGTGTGTGAATTTCGATTAATAATCGTCTCGTGTTAAATAAATATTGTTAGTTTGCTGATTATGAAAGCTGTACGATAATCCTTCCCTGTGGGTTGTCTTTGTGAAGTAATATGTTTGTGATCAAAGAATTTATTGCGTAACCGCATAGCAAACAACCATGATGATGGTTTCATTCGTCTTACATTAAACATTCCTTATCTAGAGCTCTAGTTACCATATGTACGTACATGCATTGAAACTGCAGGTTTCTGTTTTGAGTCGCATATTTAGCTAGTTGTGACTCATTGAGTTTGAGAGATTGCCTGATCTAGATATTTGAAAGTTTTCTGATAATTTAGGAATCCCATGAACCAGAAATCAAAATTAACCCTAGTAACTATCTCTATGTACTTCTGAGATGAGTTTTTGATATTCGTACTCTCATTGCCTCTCTTTATCTTTATTAATGGGATCAAGACCTGCATAAAGTAAATAACATTTAGAAAATATTCAAGAAACCAATAAATATTTATGAGAAGGGTTGAATAAAATTGTAACTTACCTTATAGTGTATCCTGACAATCTCTCCTGTTGGAGAAGAGATTTTCATTGACCTCTCACTGCAAAAGGCAACCTTGTCTGTGGAGATAAAGAGGAGGCCTGCAATGGGGACTGCTGTTGTTGACAGATAACATTGGGAAGCTTTCAACAACTTCTCTCCTTCTCTCATATTAAAATTCTGCTTGAAAACTTTTGCAACCCCTCCAACTTGGAGAATCTTTGCTCCCAAGCTCAACTTTCCCTTCACAGTTTCAGTTATTTTGGGGCTTAATCTCACTGAAATTACCAAAAATTATTCAAGACTTAAGAAATAAAAGATTTTTTACCCCTAATAATTTGACCACAGGTTTACCAAAAATAATTGAGAATATATTGGCTTTGTGCAAAAAATAATTACCATGCTCTCTGATCCTGATTGCTAAACTTTCTGATCTTTCTGTTGGGTCATTATATTTCCCTCTTTGCCGAAAGTAAGTTAAATTTCACTTGTTTAATTAATCTATTTGGCCATCATTATTGAACCCTTGAAAGTCATCGGCGCTAGTCACCATATTACTTCTATTTAACCCTAAAAAGACCGGGAGATTGGTTCATTGGACTAACCCATTAGATCATTTAATATCTATTACTTTGACTTGTAATGATGAAAAAAAGCATGGTTGACTAAGACACCGCCATGCATTAATGTGGATGGGATTATATAGCCGTAGTGGCATAAACAATGACCAAAAGGTAGTGAGTCGCAGCAGCGGTGGCGGGACCCATCGAGATCACGGGTCATAGGTCGAAGTAGTGGGTGACACTTAAAACCCGGAAAAGAGAGAGTATAACCTATCAACTAAGTCTTCACAAACAGGTTCGTTCTCATACACATTCTGATTCATATTCACACATACATACCACTGAGGATTATTATCTCTCTCAATACACTAGACATGACATTCTCTATTGTTAACCTTGTGAACACGTATATTGACTCTCACGCCTGAGCTATCCCCCGGCGGTCCGGCCGTCAAGCTTGTGGTGTTTATCGTGTTTACTGTGCAGGATCAGGGCGTCTTACGTGATTGGGACGTTGGAGAAGATCTTGGTGTTAACATTGGCGCTAGAAGGAGGGCTGAATTCTAGTGTCATTGAAATTTTCAATCACAATCATTTAATCTACTTCGGAAGATGATGAGGAGTAGAGATAAGACGCATGGAAGGGGCGACGATGGCGATTAGCTCGTCAACGCCTCGTGTTTTGATAAAAAGGATCGTCTGGGTCCTTCTAAAAGTGCTCACGAGAGCACGACCTCTAAGCATAATTCAGGAGATCTCCATCTGAAGAACCATGGTGGGGCCAGACGGAGGTTGGTTTTCGATGCGGATAAGGAGCGTGATCATGGTCGAAGGCGGGCGGAAGGCTCACCGTCCAAGACTAATCGCCAAGTGGTGGGAGGACGAGAGTCGCCAAGTTGGCGAGGATGGCGAAAAGCAAGCAGATAAAGCCTTGGAGGTTCTGTTAAAGCAGAGATAAGATATAGCCGAACAGATGCTTCGGGTGGCGGAGTTAAGGGACGAAGCATCTAGCCATGTTCAGTTCGAAAGGCGGAGTAAGCATAAGGAGATGCCACGACGAGAGGGTAAAGAGCCAGAGCATTCTACACATGTGTCTAGGGATCGTTCTCACGGTAGCAGAACTCCCGTGGCCTCGAAGAAGGCACTGATGGTCGTTGGTTCTCAAAGATTTCGAGACGATTTATGTCAAGAAAGTGTCGAGGGAGATCGTGCGAAACCGTAAGAAGAGAGCATCGGCGTGAATATTCTCATCATGAGGATAGAATTGTACGCCGAAGTAGATCCGGAAGCCCCACAAGGGCAATGGGATCGGCAGGACGAGATCGATCCACTCAGAGGCAGAATGTCGTTTAGGAGAAAGAGGTCTCCTCGCAGCCCGAAGGTGTTGATTTTTTAGTAATGGTGTTGATTTTTTAGTAAAGGAGTTGAAAGAGCTCCGAAAGCAGTTGGCTGAGGTTCAACTGGTGAAGGACACTCCGGGAAAGAAGGCATCCCCTTTTTCCTCGGATATTCTCAAGGAGAAGGCGAATGTCACCAAGAAGTTGCCTCGTATGGAGAGTTACGATGGGTCCGGAGACCCTTACGACCATAGTCAGGCGTTTGACCTGCTCATGGATTATTATGATTTCACTGATGCTGCCAAGTGCCACACATTTGTTACGACATTGAGGAAAGATGCGAGGCAGTGGATGGGGACTTTGCCGTCAGATTCAATTTCCTCTTGGACCGAGAGCTTTGTGATAAGTTCCATGCCCGCTTTGGGAGCAACCGAAGAGAGGAAGCCCACTGGCTCATTAAGACAGTCCGTAGTTCACCAACGAGTCCTTGGGTCGATATGTGAAGAGGTTCGAGAGAAGCGGTTGGTCGGTGTCGGACCTCAATGATCTCTCAGTAGTAGGTTTGTTTGAGAATGGGCTAGATCTGGTAAAGTCCAGAAATTGGTGAAGAAATTGATGTTCAACCATCCAAGAAGAGCTGGCGTAAGCTTTTGACAAAACAGAAAGATATATTGTTGTAGAGGAGGCTATGAATAGCACAAACGTCCTTCTTGGACCCGGTTAAAAGATGCAGATGACCCAAGGTAGAGGGCGATCGAGAAAGGGGAGGATATAATGATCGGCCAGAGGGCGATTCAAGAAGTTCAATAACTCATGGCGATTGAGAGAGAGAGTAATCGACCACTGCGTCGCCTCGAAGGTGAATAAGGTTTACACCTGTTGAACACGGATAGTCGGTGATCTTGGACCCAGATCAGAACCAACCATTCTATGAGCCGCCTCGTGACCACATCAAGCCGTAAGGTGGCAATACACGAAAATATTGTGGCTATCATCAAGCCGCTGGTCACGATACTAATGAATGTCGCAATTTGAAAGATTTCGTAGAGAGGAAGATTCAAAATGGTTTGCTAGTTCAGTACGTGGCCGGGAGGGACTAACAAAGGTCAAGAAAATATCGATCGATCTTTATTCGGACTATTCAGACGGTCCTACCCACTCAAAGTATTCCAGTACCACCGCCAAGACATGTCATTGATGTAATAACCGGCGGAACAGCAGGAAAGTTGGTAGGGAAGAAGAGGAGAGGATACCTGGATTCGGTTATGTCCGTGACGAGTGCTCCCCCGAAGGCCAACAGACCTTTTCCAGGGACTGATATTTCTTTCACCGATGCAGATTATCCTTGAACATCGATCGGCCGCGTGAGGGGTGTTGGTGTGATCAGGCGGGTGGGTTCGATGAGATTTGAAGCGCATGATGATAGACAATGGGTTTTCTGTAGACATCTTATATGCCCATGCTTATCAGAGGATGCATCTTGATGGGCGGAAGATGGAGGTCGAACATGAGGCTCCTTTATATGGCTTTAGCAACGATTCGGTCAAAGTTGCAGGCACTATCGAGCTCCCAGGGATCTTCGGCACGGCTCCTCGCCAGGTAGAAATAATGTGTAAATTTTATGTTGTGCATGTAGATTCTGTGACGCCCCCAAAATTAGGTATACATCACCCATCTTGGGTAGTCAGATACATGGTACAGAATTTAAATACAACTTACTAATATAACTGTCGTGTACAATACGACATAAACTGTGAGTTTGAATACAAATATTGTCTACTAGATATTATACAAACTCAAAAGGAGTCCTCATTACAATTATTATCACACTATTTCACAGAATAGTGAGGACTACTAATGCTATCCTCTGGACCATTACTCCGTTCCCCGACTCGTCCCAACTATATTCTCATTTCCTGAAGAGAACAGTGAAAGAAAGAGTGAGCTCAACTAGCTCAGTAAGAAATATTATGACTAAGATAATGCAGAATAAATTATCATTAGCCTACAACAGTGTTAAACTGATAAAATATAATGAACATCAAGTTTAACTACAGTGGAACCAGCAATCCATTAAAAGAGTCAAGTAGAAAATAAAATCTACTATCTTTTATGATTTAAAAGGTTTTTCATCACTGTTATAGCTGAGACTCGGCTTTAATAAATATTCCACATCATCGAATCACCCCTGCACTACGGCCAAGGATATTCTTTAGTATCACGACCACAATTATTCATACTACGGGCCAAGAATAGTTGTGTATTCATTAATGGTCATGATCATGCCAACAATCGTCCATCAATGCACTACTACCATCGAGGATTTTTATCACATCATTTGTAACATTACGGCCATGATTACACCGGAATAGTCTCGGTCATAATCATACCAAGTCCATCTATGCACCATGTGCCACGAGATGACTTTCATCACATCATTTGTAATATTACTACCATGATTACAATCAATAGTCTCTGGTCATAATCATACCAAGTCCATCTATGCACTACTGAGTGCCATGGATGACTTTCAACATAATATAAACATAAGGATGATGACAATGATATAAGAATTCAATAAAACAAGTTCAAGAATTATTTTATCCGGGAATTATTAACGTCAAATTGTCAACATGATCATTGTTTTGTAGAGTAAAATTCAAGAATGATCGGAAGAATATTTCCATGAAAGATCTTTGGATGAAAACGCAAATATCAAGGATATTCTACTAATTTCATGGAGTATAAGTCAAAGTTTTAACCAACTGGGTATAATAAAGAATGAAATAACAAAAGAAATCACCATGCATGCGATAGGTATCGCACATGCAAAGTTATTCCAACGTAATAATAATAATGTAACCGAAGTCGGGTGAAATTCACACACAAGCTGTGATGTTCCAACGGAATAATAAATGCTTGAATAATAAATTATGGAACCGTGTTCAAGGCGTGATAATACAGTATGTGATATTAAACGAGAATAATAAAAGCGGAATAATAAAAAATGGAACTGTGTCAGTGTAAAACACACGCATGTGATATTCCAAACAGAATAATAATAAAGAGCGGAACCAGTGTTGTAAAACACATGCATGAGGATGTTCCAATGAGAATAATAGAAGAATGTCACCAAGTATAGGGTAAACCACGTATCAAAAGTTATTTCAACAAAATAATAAGGAATGGAATAAGCAAGTTCTCTTCATGAATACAAAAGAATAATATCCCTTACGAGTACAACAAATAATATTCCCTACCTTAGAAGAACTGAATATTGGAAAAGTGAAGTAGCAGAATACTTTTCTTCTTTTCTCTATAGTTTCTCTGTAGAGTTTCAATTGAATTCGTAAGAAATAATGAAGGAATGAGCTTTCTATTTATAGAAAACCGAGGGTGGCTCTTCGGTCTTAACGAAGGTCAAAATGACTCTTCGTAATATGAAGAGACAACTACTATTTCATGAAGGGTAATTAACCTTTGGAACAATCAAGAGGCAGTTAACTCTTGGTAATATTGAAGGACAACTACTATTTGCGAAGGGGTAATTACTATTGACGAAGGTAATTACTATTATTGACGAAGGTAAATACTATCGACGAAGGTAATTACTATTGACGAAGGTAAATACTATTGACGAAGGTAATTACTATTCACAAAGGTAATTACTATTTACAAAGGTAATTACTATTCACAAAGGTAATTACTATTGACGAAGAGACTCTTAGATGATGACATATGGGCCCCCCAATAAAATAATCAAACTTACCACAAACGTCTCATAACAGACTCTTTATATACATCAAGGATTGAATAAATATTACCACAAATCATTTTATTTTTAATCAACACATTTTTAATCTTTCAAAGATTATTAATCATTTATAACTTGTCGTCTCAATTAATAATATAACATATTATACTGAGATGATCTTTGTGACAATAATTGAATTAATAATATAAGAGATATGATGACGCAAAGAATTATGTGATAATTGAGTATAGCTAAGTGACTTCTCACGTAAGCATCAATAATCAATACTGTAGTGCTACTATGCAACCACCGCCAGACATCGCATTTCTTTTACCACCGAGAGTAGTTCAACGGTTTTAACAGTAATACCTCCTCCGTAGTTATTTTTTATAGAAAGATAATTTTGTCGTTTTTCTAACTACGACAATACTTCCGTTAATGGGGTCCACTAATGATTGAGCCGTCGCACGAATATTCCCCGACAAAAAGAATATTCCCCACCAAACGAATATTTTATAACAACTTGCTTACTTTGCAAAATTATAAATATTACCCACAACTATAACATTATATCAAATTTATTCCATAATATTCAAAAATAATATTTATAGAAAATTCATCTTTATTTATAAAAGTCGGGGTCTTACAACCTCCCTTCTTATGAAATTTCGCCTCAAAATTAGGGTACGTACACGGTATGTCGAAGAGGTAAGGATACCTTGATTTCATTTTGATTCTAACTCCCAAGTCATTTCCTCAACATCGTGGTTCCTCCACAAAACTTTCGACTTGAGGTATAACCTCGAGCGTAGAATATGTTCCTTCTTATCCAAAATTTGAACAGAACCTCTTCATACGCCAAATCTTCCGCTATTTCGTCCGGTTCTAACTCAATAATATGGTCGGGTCTTTCACATATTTACGTAACATGGATATATGAAAACGTTATGAACACAAGACATATTTGGCAGAAAGCGAGTCTATAGGCCACAGTTCCTACTCGATCGAGGATTAAAAATGGACCGATGAATCGAGGATTAAGTTTTCCTCTCTTTCCAAATCTTGTAACTCCTTTCCATGGAGCAACTCTTAACAACACATGATCTCCTATATCGAATTCCACGTCCTTTCGATGAAGATCATCATAACTCTTTTGTCGATTTTGTGAGGTTTTTATACGTTGTCGGATCGTTTGAATCTTTTCCGTAGTCATACGTACCAACTCCGGTCCCAACAACGTTGCTTCACCCACCTCATCCCAGTATACTGGAGAATGACACTTTCTTCCATACAACGCTTCGAATGGAGCCATGCCAATACTTGCTTGATAACTGTTGTTATAGGAAAACTCCACCAATGGTAAGAACTTGTCCCAACTCCCCTTGAAATCAAGGACACAGAGTCTTAATAGATCTTCAAGAGTTTGAATAGTCCTCTCCGATGTCGTCCGTCGTCTCGAGGATGATATGCCGAAGCTAAATCGTAAGTCTGTGCCCATAGCTTTTTGCAAACTAACCCAAAATCGTGAAGTGAATCTTGGGTCTCGATCGAAACTATGGATCTAAAGATACCATGCGATCTTACAATCTTGTTTATGTACATACTGAGCAAGACGTTCAAGTGTATAAGTTTCTCGTATCGGTAAGAAATGAGCGGACTTGGTCAATCTATCAACAATGACCCAAATCGCATCAATGCCTTGAGAAACCTTAGGAAGGCCCAGAACGAAATCCATGGTAATGTGCTCCCACTTCCATTCGGAATTTCAAGTGGTTGCAATGGACCTTTTGGTACTTGATGCTCGCTTTTAACTCGTTGAAAAGTTAGACACCTTGAGATAAACAACGCTATCTCTCTCTCTTCATATTGCTCCACCAAAATGTATTATTTAATATCATGATACATTTGGTACTCCTGTGATGGATTGCAAATGGTGTGTTATGCGCCTCCATCATGATATTATACTTTAAATTAGGGTCGTTAGGAACACAAAGTCCGGAGTTGACTCAAGTATTCCTTCTTCATCGATTCTTGCTTCCGATAGCACCTTTCTTGCACTTTCTTCCTCATACGCATCATCGCTCCGTGTCCAGTAGCTTGGCGACTTTAACTTTATCGATTAAAGTCGGTTCTACTCAGATACCGCTTATCATCACACGCGTCCCTCGAGTTTTAACTCTATCTCCATCCTTTGCAAGTCACACAAAATGGGCCTGCGTTGACAATAATAACGCTTTCTCAGATTGCAGATATGATCTTCTACTCAATGCGTCACCTACCACGTTCGCTTTTTTACAGGATGATATTGGATGGTATGATCATAATCTTTCAGCAGTTCAAGCCAACGTCGTTGTCGCATGTTGAGTTCTTTTGAGTGAAGAAATATTTGAGGCTTTTATGATCCGTAAAGATCTCCACTTTCTCCCCATACAAGTAATGCCTCCAAATTTTAAGTGCAAAGACAACAAATGCCTAACTCTAGATCATGAGTAGGATAATTCCTCTCATATTCTTTGAGTTGTCGCGAGGCATAAGCTACAACTTTTCCATGTTGCATGAGAACACATCCCAACCCTTTGCCCGAAGCATCATGTAGATGACAAATCCCTCCGAGAGCGGAAGGTATTGTCGAGCAGTCTTTGAAATAAGTCTCCTCTTGAGTTCTTGAAAACTCTTCTCACATTCTTCGCTCCAACCGAACTTTGTATCTTTTCGAGTCATTTGAGTCGATTGAGTAGCGATTCGAGAAAATCCTTCCACGAATCTCCGATAATAACCAAATTAAACCGAGAAAGCTACGTCTTCGGTCATCGATTTAGGTTGTTCCCACTTTGAATAGCTTCAATCTTTCTTTGGGTCAACAGATATTCCATGACTTGATCAAGACGTGCCCAAGGAATGCTACTTCTTCAAGCCGAACTCGCATTTCTTCAACTTGGCATAAAGCTTATATTCACGAAGCTTTTGGAGTGTCACCTCAAGTGTTGCTTTCATGATCTTCACGGCTTTTGGAATAAATAAGAATGTCATCAATAAAGACGACCACAAAGTGATCCAAATATTCCTTGAATACTCGGTTCATCATATCCATGAAGGCAAAGAGGAGCATTAGTCAATCCAAAGGACATGACTAGGAATTCATAATGCCCGCATCGAAGAGTTACGAAAGTCGTCTTTGGAATGTCGGTGGTTCTAATCTTCAATTGGTGATATCAGGAACGAAGATCAATTTTGAAAAGAATTTGGCTCCTTGCAATCGGGTCAAACAGGTCATCAATACGTGGCAATGGATACCTATTTTTGATGGTGACATGATTCAACTCACCGATAATCAATACAAAGTCGCATACTCCCATCTTTCTTCTTCATGAATAGAACAGAGCACCCCAAGGAGAAGTACTAAGGCATAATAAAGCCAATGTCTAACAATTCCTGCAGTTGGGTCTTTAACTCCTCGAAGTTCAATAGAGCCATTCGATATGGGGCTTTGGAAATAGTTTTTATACCGGGTTCAAGGTCGATACAAAATTAAATTTCACGCCCGGGGTAGGCAGGGAAGTTCTTCGAGAATACGTCAGAAATTTATTAACAATAGAAATATCGCTCAAAACTCGGCGTATTTTTGTTTAAATCGTGATATGAGCTAAGAAAGCTTGACATCCGTTTTTCAATAAACGAATAGCTTTATGGCTTGAGATGACCGTGATTGATTTTAATGGTTTGGTCGTTTGAATTCGCATAATAGGTTGATTAGGAATATGAAAGCTAACAACCTTACGAAAACAATCAATTTTTGCATGATAAGTAGTTAACCAATCAATCCCTAGAATCACGTCAAATGCAAGTATTTTTAATGAAATAAGATCGATGTGTAATGTGAGGGTACCGATTTGAACCAAACAAGACTTATAAACAAGTGGATGTAATGAAGGTTTCTCCCAACGGAGTTTCCACAGATAAGTCAAAGTCTAATTTCTCCGGAGTCAAATTTAATCGATGAGCGCAAGTAGGAGAAATAAAAGAATGGGTAGAACCGGTATCAAATAAAGTATAGACTTCATTAGAGTTTATGATAAGCTTACCCGTGATGACCTCATTCGGGTTCCTTGCTCTCTGAGGAGGTCACAACAAACGCCTCCTCAGACTTTCTGGTTTTGACTTTTCCGAGGAACTTTGGTGCCTCCATCCTAGTTGAATTTGTCTTGAGAACGACAAAATCGAGCTAAGTGACCTTCTCTTCCACAATTATAACATGCTTTGACGACATGGCGTAGATTGGATTGATGTGTCCCTCTCCTCCGCATTTGAAGCATATGATAGGTGGTCTTTCTCCTTCCTTAACAACGGGTTCTAGTGCTGACATCTTTCCATCATTGTTGAATCTCCTTTTCTTGAAATGTCCATTCTTATTGTTTTGGTACGATTACCACCAAGTGGTTACCATATCTCGCCCGTTGATTCCCTCCACGCTTGTTGTCACCGCTTTGATGACTACTCTCACCATTTGGTATTATAATTTTATCCACGCTCTCTTTTAGTTGCGTTGACTCGTTATCGCGCTCCACTAATCGAGCCCTATTTACAACATCCGAATACAAACACGGTTTATGAGAAATAAGATGTTGGACGTATCTCCGACTTCAAACCTCTTAAAAACATTCGCGCCATTCTCTCTTCATTATCCACCAAGTGGGACGAAACCGTGATAACTCCGCAAATTTTGCCTAGTATTGCATTACACTGGCCATATTGTTTTGTTCCAACTTGATAAACTCCACCTCCTTCATGTGGTAATACTTTCAGAAAGTATTTGTCGTTGAACGACTCTGGAACTTCTCCCAAGATATCTTGAAGACAATGAAGTTGAGTACGTTTTACCAATTCCCACCAATAATCTCCTCTCCTCCGCGCAACATAAAGGCGTGTAAAGGAACCTTTTGCTCTCTGAGCATCCCAAAACATCAAATATCTTGGTAATCTGCT
The DNA here is from genome assembly GCA_020205615.1 of Panax quinquefolius. Taxonomy (NCBI): domain Eukaryota; kingdom Viridiplantae; phylum Streptophyta; class Magnoliopsida; order Apiales; family Araliaceae; genus Panax; species Panax quinquefolius. Next base: position 16,287,039 of record CM035173.1, on the reverse strand, counting down.
TTATCCATGCTTCCGCCGAAGTGGTTTTTGCTCTCCTTAAACTCCGGTGGTCCCAGCTCCTTGAATTGTTTAGCGGTGACCTGCCGAGAGTTTTCCGTGTTTCCACCCACGCTTTTGGATGAGTCGCTCTCGCTTTCATTGTTGCATAAATTGCATAAAGCCTCTGAACATTTGACCATTCATCATTTGGTCGGTGTTGTTGTTGTTTGCATGAGGATTGTCGCCTTCTACGATGCACATTATCACGATTATTGATATGTGGTGAATCAACGATCGCTTTGTGCTCCATTGTTATTCTCAACATTCTCGAGATGTCATTTTGAGATCATCGCCACAAAACAAAAGGTTAATTGACATGTAACAAATTATCTCCATATTCTAATTCGACCAATAAAATAACACATAAACTTAGGTAGGTCATACTAGCGAAGGTATTCCCCTGCTCTCCCTCCTAGTACTATTCTCACATCTTAGCAGGATCATATCCTAAGCGTTGATACCAACCGTGGACGCCCCAAAATTAGGTATACATCACCCATCTTGGGTAGTCGATACATGGTATGTAATTTAAATACAACTTATTAATATAACTGCGTCAGGTACAATACGACATAAACCGTGAGTTTGAATACAAATATTGTCTACTAGATATTATACAAACTCAAAAGGAGTCCTCATTACAATTATTATCACACTATTTCATAGAATAGTGAGGACTACTAATGCTATCCTCCGGACCATTACTCCGCTCCCCGACTCGTCCCAGCCTATATTCTCATTTCTCAAGAAAACGGTGAAAGAAAGGGTGAGCTCAACTAGCTCAAGAAGAAATATTATGACTAAGATAATGCGTAATAAATTATCATTAGCCTACAATAAATGTTAAACCGATAATATATAATGAACATCAAGTTTAACTACAGTGAACCAAAGAATCCATTAAAAGAGTCAAGTAGAAAATAAAATCTACTATCTTTTATGATTTAAAAGGTTTTTCATCATCGTTATATTTGAGACTAAACTTTAATAAATATTTCACATCATCGAATCACCCCTCGCACTACTGACCAAGGATATTCTTTAGTATCACGACCACAATTATTCATGCACTACTGGCCAAGAATAGTTGTGTATGTATTAATGGTCATGATCATGCCAACAATCGGTCCATCAATGCACTACTACAATCGAGGATTTTTATCACATCATTTGTAACATTACGGTCATGATTACAAGAATAGTCTCGGTCATAATCATACCAAGTCCATCTATGCACTACAGTGCCACGGATGACTTTCATCACATCATTTGTAACATTACTACCATGATTACACCGAATAGTCTCTGGTCATAATCATACCAAGTCCATCTATGCACTCTGAGCCACGAGATGACTTTCAACATAATATAAACATGAGGATGATGACAATGATATAAGAATTCAATAAAACAAGTTCAAGAATTATTTTATCCAGAATTATTAACGTCAAATTGTCAATCGACGATCATTGTTTTGTAGAGTAAAATTCAAGAATGATCGGAGAAGAATATTTCCATGAAAAGATATCTTGGATGAAACATAAATATCAAGGATATTCTACTAATTTCATGGAGTATAAGTCAAAGTTTTAACCAACTGGGTATAATAAAGAATGGAATAACAAAAGAAATCACCATACGCATGCGATAGGCCAAGACAAAAAAAGTTATTCCAACAGTAATAATAATAACGGAACCAAAGTTAGGTGAAATTCACACCGACAGGATGTTCCAAATGTAATAATAAATGCGGAATAATAAATGATGGAACCAGTCCCCAGATAACATGCATTCGGGATATTAAATGTAATAATAAAGACGGAATAATAAAAATGGAAACAGTGTCCGTGTAAAATACACGCATGGATATTCCAACAGAATAATAATAATAAAGATTTTAACCAGTCCTGTAAAAAACACATGCATGTGATGTTCCAATGTAATAATAGAAGAATGTCACCAAGTATAGGGTAAACCACGTTATACAAAGTTATTCCAATGAATAATAAGGAATGGAATAATCAAGTTCTTTTCATGAATACAAAAGAATAATATCCCTTACGAGTACAACAAATAATACTTTTCTATTTATAGAAGAAGAACTGAATATTGGAAAAGTGAAGTAGCAGAATACTTTTCTTCTTTCTCTCTATAGTTTCTCTCTCTAGAGTTTCAGTGAATTCGTAAGAAATAATGAAGGAATGAGCTTTCTATTTATAGAAAAACTGAGGGTGGCTCTTGGTCTTAACGAAGGGTCAAAATGACTCTAGCTCGACGATGTTATAGAAATGCGGTTATTTCTTCCGGAGTGGGGGTCAGCAAACAGAAACAAACCATGGCAGTTGAGATCGAGCCCTTCACTGAAAGCAGCTCGGAGCCATTGGTAATTCCTGCAGGAGAAACGGAAGAGATCGAGCTAGTCCTTGGAAAACCAAAGAAGACAGTAAAGATTGGTTCGGGTCTGCCAGAACCTCTTCGGACAAACCACATGGAGCTCCTTCGCTGCTATGCAGACATTTTTGCATGGGAAGCACAGGACATGCCTGGAGTCAACCGAAAAATAGCTGAGCACAGACTAGATGTAGATCCTTCGAAGAAGCCAGTTCAGCAGAAAAGGCAGATTTTTGCACCAGAGCGACAGAAGATCATTGATGAGGAGATTGCAAAGCTGTTAGCTGCTGACTTCATCTATGAAATTGATTACCCGGAGTGGATGACAAATGTGGTGTTGGTGTAGAAGCAGAATGGAAAAAGGCGAGTTTGCAATGACTACACCGATCTGAATAAAGCTTGTCCGAAAGACTTTTATCCTTTGCCTCATATTGACCAGCTCATCGATGCCACTTCGGGGTATGCATTACTAAGCTTTATGGATGCTTTTTTAGGTTATTACCAAATATCCATGTGCAAGAAGGATGTCCCGAAGACAACATTCATTATACACCGTTCGGTGTACGCCTACAAGAAGATGACCTTTGGCCTTATAAATGCTGGAGCCACTTACCAGAGAATGATGAACTTCGTCTTTAATAGGAAACTAGGGAGAAACATGGAGGTCTATGTAGATGACATGATCGTAAAGAGCATGCAGGTTCAGAAACATTTGGACGATCTGGAGGAGTGCTTCCAGACTGTCCGTCATCATCAGCTGAGGCTCAATCCGGCCAAATGCACCTTCGGGCTCGGTGCAAGGAAGTTTCTGGGATATCTGGTCAGTCAGAGGGGCATTGAAGCCAATCCGGAGAAGATCCAGGCCATTCTTGACATGAAGACTCCTCAGTCGTTCAAAGACGTCCAACGTCGATCTGGCGAGGATTGCAGCCCGAGGAGATTTATGTCGAAGTCTCCGCGGAGAGGTGCCTTCCTTTCTTTGATACACTAAAAGGACCAAGAATGCAAAGAGCGTTCCGGTGGATCGCCGAATGCGAAGATGCCTTTCAGGCATAAAGACATATCTATCTTGGCTCCTTTATATGATGAAAACCGCCCAAAGAAGACCTTATATTTATACCTCGCAGCAAGTTAGAATGGGCGTTGCTAGAAAAGATCGGTTAGAGGAGAGGTCATTGGGAAGCAAAGATCCGGCCTATTATGTCACCACGCCCTACGATAATCAAAACAGCAAACCGAACATTGAAAAGTTTGCTTTTGCTTTGATAAATGCTAGTAGAAAGCTTCGGTAATATTTTCAAGGTCGGCTCCTGGTCGTTTACACGGATCAGCCATTGAAGAAGGTGATGAGCAAGCCAGAGGTTTCGGGGAGACTAGCAACATGGACTATGGAGTTGTCCCAATTTTTCATTGAGTATCATCCCCGAACCGCTATCAAAGGTCAGGCCTTGGCCGATTTTATGGTGGAGTACTCGTTCACCGAAGCAGATGCTGAACTGCTAGAAGTTGAGACGTCCGATCGAAATATTCTACGGTTCTTCAAACGAGGAGAAAATGCACGGACGTCAGACGCAGATGGATCCTCTATGTTGATCGTTATTATAATGGGTATTATCTTGACGAGTCCGGAGGGATTTAAAGTGCAGCAGGCCATCAGATTCGGGTTTAAAGCGACGACCAACGAAGCCGAGTATGAAGCAGTGTTGGCAGGTGTTCGATTGGCAAAGAGTCTAGAGGTCCAGAAGTTGATCATTTACAGTGACTCTCAGTTGGTCGTCAAACAACTGTCGGGAGATTATGAAGCTCGTGGGACTAGGATGATTAAGTATCTGGCAGAATTAAAAGACCGACTTTAGTACTTTGTTTTTTATGAGTTTCTGGGCATAGAGCGTAACGATAACATCATTGTCCATGCCCTGTCGAAGCTCACCACCACAGATGCAGATGTTTTCAATGGATCGGTTTATTTGGAAGTTTTTAACAGCTTTGAGTGTTCAAAGATGAAGCGGTGATGATGTATTGAAGCGATCTAATTCATTTGGATGACTCCTACATCAAATATTTGGCGGATGGCGTCCTTCCTTCGGATCAGATGCTAGCAAAGAAGATCAAGTACAAGAGTACCAACTTCGTTCTTATTGATGGGGATCTTTATCGAAGGGCATTTTCGGCCACCATTATTGAAGTGTCCGGTTCCGTCTGCAAGTCGAGTATGCCCTTCAGGAAGTTCATGAAGGCATTTGCGGTGATCATATGGCTGCTAAGTCATTAGCATACAAAGTTCTTCGGCAAGGGTACTACTGGCCAACGATCTTCAAGGAAGCTACCGAGTATGTAAAGAAGTGTGAGAAGTGTCAGCTCAACAGTCCGATCCCACATCAGCCACCAGAAGAGCTATACTCGATTCTATCTCCTATACCCTTTGCTGTCTGGGGGGTTGATATACTGGGTCCATTCTTAGAAAGCTAAGGGACGTGTCACCGTAATAGTTGCTATTGATTACATGACCAAGTGGGTAGAGGCGAAGCCACTTCGGTTGATAACAGAGCAGGAATGTTTGAAGTTAATGAAAGAGTTCGTAATATTTCGCTTCGGAATTCGCAAAGTGGTGATATCAAACAATGGACGCTAGTTCGTGGGATCAAAATTTGAAGGATTTTTGACGGAATGGGGTTCAGCACAAGAAGACTTCACTGGCTCATCCACAGTCGAATGGGCAAGTCGAGGTGACCAACAGACGGCTCCGAAACGGGATCAAGCGCAGATGGATGAAGCTAAAGGAAGATGGCCCGAAGAAACTGCTCAGCGTGTTGTGGGCTTACCGGACTACACCGAGGACCACCATGCGGATTCACCTTTCGATTGGCTATGGTATCGATGCCTTAGTCCCACCAATTCAAAGAGATCTACAATGACAAAGGAGTGAAGGCCAACTTGGATCTCTAGAAGAAGTCGAGAGGTAGCTTTACTCAAATTGGTCGCTTATCAACGAATAGTAGCCAAGCATTACAACAAAGGGGTCAAACCGCAGATTCGAAGTAGGAGACTTCGCCTCGCAGAGAAGCCAAGAATCTACGCCTCAAAACACGGAAAGTTAATGCCGAATTGGGAAGGTAGTATGAGGTGATCAAGTACCAAAGCTGGGGACTTATCGTTTAAAAGCATTAGATGGATCCGAGATCAAGAACACTTGGCATGCAGCAAAGCTTCAAAATATTTTCGATGAGATATCGAGTCGGGTTTACCAAGAAGTTCAGACGTGATTGTTCACCATCTATAAAAGTTCACTTTTTCACAATCGATTCTCTTCTTATTTGTCCTAAGTTCACAATGGTGTAAGGAGGTATGGTCGGACTCGTGGCCATTCGATGGTAGCCCATTTATTTGTTGCAAATGCGTGGTAGACAAATCCTATGTTTTTTATATTGCTTTTTACCGAGGGCGGTAAAAGCAATAGTTCACCAAGTAAGGAGGAGGATTCGGTGGACTCACGACCATTCGATGGTAGCCTTTTCAAGGAGAGTGTTCTATGAATTTGTTATACCTGCGTGGTAGACAAATTCCAGTGATCCTCTTAATTTTGATTTACCGCGAGTGAGTGGTAAACAAAATGCACTTTGGTAAGGAGGTATGGTGGGACTTCTTTGGCCATTCGATGGAAGCCTTATTGTCGAGTGTTTCTATGAATTTGTGACCCGGTGTGGTAGACAAATTCCGTGATCCTTATATCTTGATCCTTATATCTTGGTCCTTATATCTTGATCCTTATATCTTGGTCCTTATATAATTGTTTCACCCCGAGTGGTAAACAAATGTCCTTATATACTTGTTCTACCCCGAGTGGTAAGCAAGATCTTGATAGTGCAAAGAGGATTAGCCGAATTCATTTGACACATGTGTGACGCCCCCAAAATAGGTATACATCACCCATTCTGAGTTTCAATACATACGGTACGTAAACAACTACAACTTTATTATTACAACAAGAAAGCGTGAGTTTGAATACAAATATTATCTTCTAGACAATATCTATACTCAAATAAATCCTCATCACATTTATTGATACATTATTTTACAAAAATGGTGAGGACTACTAAACAACTCTCTCTAGAACCTTCATTCCATACCCCGACACTCGCTTCGCTTATATTCTCGCCTCCCGAGAAGAAAAATGGAACAAAAAGGAAAAGGGTGAGCTCAACTAGCCCAAGAAAAGAATATTATGACTAAGATAATATACAACAAATTATCATTAGTCTTCAACAGAAAAATCTAATAGAATACAATAGACAACAAGTTTTTAAATCAATATTCAGAAGCGAAATAATAATTCATTAGAAGAGTTAAGTAGAGAATGCAAACTACTATCTTCTATGTATGAATTTAAAAGTTCATCGCTTATCTTTTATCCCCGTAACATCAATCAATATACATCCGAATCAAATATTCATTTTTGCACCATGTGCCAAAGATATTCATCGATTGGTCATGTTCATCTAAACACATGTTCATCTTTGCACTACGGGCCAAAGATATTCATCGAAATCATTCATCTTTGCACTACTGTGCCAAAGATATTCAATAATATCATCATTTAAGACCGAGGATGATGAAAAATATTTTAAAGAAACGAATCCAATTGAAACAAAACGACAAGGATTAAGGATTAAGGATTCGTACTTTGTTTTATCCATGTCCAAAAATACCTCAAAAATAATCATAGTGGTGTAAAATTCAAGAATGATCAAAACATGGATACAATCAAAGCTAGTATCCACAATAGATATTTTAGATTTAAAAGGAAAATTTTCATTTTTCGATGAATAAAGGTCTTAGATTCGTGAATAAGACCAAGACACGTGAATAAGAATCTCAGACACCAAAAGTTCCAAATTTGATAAAAACTTCAGATCAATATTTCAAAGATAATGATATTGAAGAAATAATATCATTCTTAAAAATAATAATATCCCTTACCTCGAAGATCAAGATTTTAAATTAAACTTTGGGATATAAAGCATGACTTGAACTTGCAACCGTATAACAATACTCAAAGTATACTCAAAATACTCACAAGAATACACTCGATAATATAGAGAGAAAACTTGCTTTTGGTGTGATTTTCAATTCTAACCTAAGACCCTATTTATAGGAAATCGCTTTAGAACACCAAAAAAGCAGTAATATTTAATATAATATTAATATATAAATAAATTTTCTTACGCCCACTTTGAATCCTCTAGCTTCAGCACTTTGCACATGTTTCATGAGGCCCATAAGTGTAAAAAAGCGTTTTTCCTATTTTAAATATTTTAAACTTCCAAAATCAATTATTTTGAACTTCAAACTTTAATAATTCATAATAAATAGCCCTTTTATCAGAAAAATTCAAATCTCGCAATTTTTATAGAAAATTCAATTCTCTACAACTTTGAAGAAGAAAGTTTTTCCAATTCCAAATGTAAATTGATCAAATCCACAAACCAAGCGATTTTACTGTGCTATAATCAAATTTCGGTCAATAAATGGGGTCCAAGACATGTTTAACATGTTTTAAACATTTATTGCAACAAAAATACTCTTCCTCCTCAGATACTCATATATCCCACATTCGTTGTAAAAATATCACCATTATTATATTATTAAAATATAATAATATATTTAAATGAATTATTTTATCGGAAAAAGATAAAATTTCAATTTTCAACAATTGTCACATTAAAAATTTTCTCCATCTATATCCACATAAAATCAATATTTTCCTCATCATATGAATCAATAATTAATTATCACAAATAATATTACAGAATCACAATATCGACAACCGTGCGGGTTCTGTGAGCAGGGCTTTCCAATAAGAATTTCTCCCATGGTGCCGCAATTAGGTGACCAAACCTCTCCTTAGATGTAACTTTCTAGACATTGCCAATAATGTTATCTAATAATATTATTCAGATAATATGAATTATCGCTTCGATAATGAAAAAAATCGTAATGACAATTATTGAAACAACAACAATATAAAATATCAACGCAACAATTATTAAATCAATAAAATATCGAACAAGAATTACTATAACCATTATTGAGTAGTGCCTTCTTACGTAAGAATCAATAATTGGTGCAATACCGCAAGCATCTTCTTGTGTTTTAACCAACCGAGTATTTTAACAAGATAACGTTAACAACTACGCCGTTATTTTTAAACAACTTATATTTGTCGTTTTCTTCATCCAATCGCTCAGTTATAGGGCCCACAAAAGATCGCATGGCCGTGCATTTAATATTCCCCGACAAAGAAGAATATTCCACGACCAAACGAATATTCTCCGAACAACAATGAATATTTTATAACCACTTGCTTATTTTGAAATATGCAGATTTTACCCATAACTATCCACATTAATCAAATCAACCCTTACTATTTCAAAATAATAAATAGAGAAAATTAAATTTCATTAATAATAAGTTGGGGTCTTACAACATGACCGATCTCACACTTCGGAAACGATAAGTATACATTACTTTATTTTGTTCAAGTGTTGAGTTCAGTTCATTCAATTCAGTTCATTAAATTCTATCTATTAAATTCAGTTCACTTCATTTTATTCTTAACTGTCATATGCCTTAACTAGTTCACAATCTAAGCTCGGTTCATTCAAGACTATTGGTACTGAATTATTGACAAGAAACGAAAAGCATCATGCAGAAGTCATGACATAGAAAGCTGAAATTTGAACCATTCGATCTATTCATTCATATTGACAAACACATTGTGCAAAAACATAAATTCTAACATAATTTCAGAACAGTAGAAGTCCTGATAAAAGTTTTTAAAACAAAATCCTTAAACAATTTCCAAAATAAACAGAAATTTTCACAAATATTCTTAAATAAAACTCAGGAAAAACAAGAGCATTCACTTCAGGCATCATCCTCGCCATCTGAAGAGTCGAGCAAGGATGGATCCACGTTAGCTGTAATCAACTTCTCCTTGCCACGACTCCGGCAGAGCTCATAGCTTTCAGAATATATCTTCATAATCTCTCCGTTGATCTCATCCGAGTTCCGATACTCTTCACAGATCCGCTTTTGCGAAGGTCATTTGCTAGAGGAGGCCCAAGGTCCCAAGAGCCTTGAGTTCTCGGATTTCTTCTTCCACCGACGCTTATTCGGATGACGAGTTTTCGCTAGCTCTAGCTTCTGGATCGTTTTAGTCAAGATCTTAGCACCAGCCTTTAGCTCTTTGATCTTCTCCATCCTTATTTCGCTCCTCCGAACCAAGTCAACATTCATCTTGACGATCTCCTCATATTGTGCTTTAGTTGACTTCAGTTCTTCATTGGATGTCTTCGTGATCTCCTTTGGCTTGGGCCAACTCTTTCCAAGACCCTCATTCGTGTGAAGAACGCCTCACGTTGAGTCCTTTCTCGAGCAGCAGCGAGACTTCAGGATGGCATTCTCCTTCCTCATTGCCTCTTCTTCGGATTCAGCTTCGATAGACCTTGGACGCAGACGTCCGAACACAACATTCGCCTACGCATGTCCAGTATTATTCGATCAGTTTTAGATGTACAAGTATGAAGATAAATACGGAAATAAAGGAGAGAACCATTTACCTTCGCCAGGTAGCTCATGCCTTCGCTAAGCAAATCCCCGTTCAAACTGTTCCCGAATCGATGGTCATCGGTTTCACGGACGAAGTCATCAAATAGTTGAAAAGGAAAGTTGACATTAAATCAAGGCCACATGGTTGGAGAGGCCATAGCGTCATGCTGAAATTCAGAGGTTGACTGTCTTGGAGGAGAAGGCATGGATTGATTGTGAATTGGCGAGGGATCCACATGTATATTTGTCAGAGAGGGAGATCGAACAGGATTAGGTTCATGGATTGGTGAGGGAGCCGAGGATAAACCTGGATGACTATCTGATGGATGTTTCCTTCTTCGAGATAAGATGGGGACAGATCCGACCAGTTCATCATCAGGCACTTGAATTTCAGTTGGGACTATTGGGGGAATGTCAGCCGAAGACGATGGAACTTCTTGAGCTCATCCGGCAATCAAAGGGTAATCTTTGTCCTTATCTTCTTAGCAGACGAGAACCTTCGCCCGATCGTGGAGAGGTATATCGCTGTGCTTCTTAATCGGGGACAGATTCGAAGGTGCAGAGCTAGGGTTGGATGAGGGGTTGCTTGTGGAATTGCTTCAGAATTGTTTAGGATCACTTTCAAGATTTGTTTTAAATTTGGGTGGATTTGGATTTCTTGGCGCTCTCTTCCATCGCCGAGGTCCGAGAGATTCTTCAGAACGATGGGTTCATCGGTTTGGGGTTCTGGCTGTTCTAAAGAGAGACATTGGGTGGATCGGTGGCGGGAGGATTAGCTCGGGAAGATTCTTCACGGAGGCTCTTCACTCGTGATCCGTAATCTTCCTTGCCAAAAAGTCTTCCAATTCTTTTACTTCAAGAAGTTGGTTTGATCGAGAGACACCGCAAATAACCATGTATCGTAACCCATATCACTTAAATATCTCAAAAAACTATGTTACAAAGTTGTTTGAAACTTACATTTATGGTCATATAGCCAGGCTTGCTTAGTCAGAAGTGTAAAACTCCATTCCTTCGGAGGAATCTTCTTTAAAAAATCTCGCCATTTCCTTCACACGCTTCTTCGGGATATCTCCAAAGTCGCAGAGATCCGATCGGAGATAGTCCAATCGGGAAGAGAAGAGATTTCGGTCCTCAGAACAAAAACCATTTTTCGTGGTCATCCCTTGTTGCTTGAAGGGGTATCCATCGTGGGTCTCTTCTCAACTGGTGTTGGGTCGTGGAGACTGCTTGCTCAACATTTTGAAACCTCGTTCTCGGAACCCACCCATGAGAAGAGGGTGAAGAAGATGTCGACAGAGGAGGAATCCCTAATTCGTGGGTGGCGAAAACAATGAATGCCGAATGTGGATGTAGGAATTAGGCACCAATTGGCGTAAACCCACTCCTATGAATCCTAGGAGGTAACGACGAAGGCATGGAGGGTATTTAATTCCCTTTTCAAGAAAAGTAATCGGCATAGCGACCCAACCATCCGGCCGATGGTACACGCGTTCTTTCAGAGCGGGAGCCCTTATAGCATACATATCCTAATCGACAATGCGAGTCCGAGGAGGATACATATCTCAAATTCCATAACAATGGAGGGGGTATTGGCATGAGGAAACCTGTTCCCCATCCTTGAAGAAGTCAAGGAGGCGCAGAAGGGATCGGCTGATTCTTCCCACGGTTCTTTGTGGATTGGGGATTGGAACTCGAACCCTCTTGGTTAGGGTTTGGATTGGGGAAAGCTGCATAAAACGGAGTCACGCGATGGGGGGAGAATTTTGGTTAGAGTTCACAGTCACCATTGTTGAGATTTCAGAAACAGAGAAGGAAGTTACGTGAAGGAGAAGAAAGCTCAAAGGTTCAAAGTTCAAATCAAGGTAAAACCATCAAAATTGGTAAAGTTTATCTTTTATAACCGATTTGTTACACGAGATACGTATATGTACATTAAATGTTAGTAATGATGAGAATTGAAATGGGAAGCGTTCGGATCAATTCTTAGACATTTTATCGATTGGGCTTCTCGGTTGGATTTCGGTTTTAGGCCAAATCTTGTTCAATTTTAATCCTTTATCGACCGGGCCTTTTACTCGGACATTCACCATTCCTGCCTCATCTTATGGACCAAATTGGGTATGTCTCAATTACTTCTCGTTATGGGCCTTTAGTAAATTCTAATATCATGGATCGTTTATAGTTTTCTATTAAACATTCTGCTCAACAAAAACTAGAAGCAATGTTGGGTCATGATATTTTTTCCCTCTTTGGGTAGAAAGTAAGTTGGGCTCACTTGTTTAATTAATCTATTGGGCCATCATTATTGAACCTTGAAAGTCATTGGGCCTAGTCACCATATTACTTTATTTAACCCTATAAGACCGGAATTGATTCATTGGACTAACCCATTAGATCATTTAATATCTATTACTTTGACTTGTAATGATGAAAAAAAGCATGACATTGACTAAGACACCGCCATGCATTAATGTGGATGGGATTATAAGCCGTGACTGGCATAAACAAATGACCAAAAGTAGTGAGTAGGCTGCAGTGCAGACGGCGGGACCCATCGATCACCAATGTGGTCGAAGTAGTGGGTGGTACGATAAAACCGCAAAAGAGAGTATAACCTATCAACTAAGTCTTCACAAACAGTGACGTTCTCACACATTCGATTCATATTCACACATACACACCATCGAGGATTATTATCTTTCTCAATACACTGTATACATTACATCCTCCATTGTTAACCTCATGAACACGATATATCGACTCTCACGCCGAAAGCTATATCTCCGACGGTCCGTACCGTCAAGCTTGTGGTGTTTATCGTGTTTACTGTGCAGGATCAGGGCGTCTTACGTGATTGGAACGTTGGAGAAGATCTTGGCGTTAACACTTTCCATCAGCTTGTTTGTCCTATTAGTTGCCGAATCTAATTTACCTGCACGTTGGAGAAAACAGGAGGAATGAACAATGTCTTCACTTTTACCATCCATAACTTGATGAATAAAAAAGAAATACTCCAAAGAATGAGAGAGGGAGACTTACTCTTATTAAACTTGGAAGATGAATTTGCAGGTGGGATGTAGTGTTGGAGATCAGGGTCAGATAAGAGCTTGTTTGATGATCTCTCGACTGGGTATGATGATGACCTAACTGGAATTCCAATAACATGGTGTGGAACTCCGTTCTTCATATTGGATGGATTATTTTGATTTGGTCTCGCCTCTTAAGTCTATGTAACTAGTTGTTGCTTCTCTATAAGAGCTGAAGTCTGAGGAGATTCTTGGGATGAGCATGGAAATATGCAGCTGTGTGTGTGTGTGTGTATATATATGCAATATATTGAGTTGGTGGATCTTAGCTTTAATTGGATGAGTCATCTAAGCGTAATCAACGATATTAAAGGCGCATTATTGAAATATAAACGCACCAACAACTCTTACTTGGATTGGGTCAGCTGTTAAATTAGTAAATCTTAGCATGCATGATATATTGGATTGCAGATGTGCTGACAGATTATAGATGTGGAATTAAGCTTTTGAACTGGTGTGCTGACAGATTTCAGATGTGGAATTACGCTTTTGTGCTGGATTTTAGCTTTGTGAGGCCACCCTGCTTTTAACACTATAGAACAAAAGTCTTAAGGATAAAGCCATAAAGGTATGCTTTTTCTAGCTTTCTTATCACCAAAACAAAATAGCATGCTGATGGTTGTGGTTTTAGTTATCTATGAGAAGTGAACCTCCTTATAAATTACTACTTGATCAGCCAAAATGCCTATTTTCTGATATGGAATAAAATGTCATTGTTATATATATTTTTACATCTTCCTCCCGAAGATAATATTAGGCTATCTCAGCAATTCTGTGAGAGACAATCTAAGCTTTGCAGCACCCACACCACAGCACAGCACAACATTTTTAAACAACTCTTCTACCTAAGATTTACCTGATCCATAAAAAGGATAAAAGAAAGGGCAAGTTCCTGAATATTTATAGTCACAGAACATTCTTCATATGGTCTTTTATGTGTTTCTCAACTAAATTTAAGGCAACTCCTTTGACTATGTGGGTATGCATCTGAGTTGAATAAACTAGCTGCAATAGTTAGTTGTTTATGGTCTGTTCCATATAAGTATGGATATTTATATCACATGTTTATAAGCATATCTGCATATGAATAGTTTTAGAAACGTCATTTATAGCGAAGAAGGAGAGTACTTATGGTTTGAATAATTTCATGTCAAATGAGTTTTTTCATTTCATAACTACAATTTGTCCCTTATCTTTGATAGCCTACATTGGGATTAAAGACCTTATTGAGTTGAGATCTTTGATACCACTAGTCCAACACTCAAGTATAGGAAAGAATTGGGAGATAAGCCCCCAGTCTAAAACGTAAAAGAGGGCATAAATCAAGTCAAATTGAAGGAGTACGTACCAGTAGGAGGGACCCGTGTTTTAGAAGAATGAGCTTAATATTATTAGCTTTATGATATTCAGAGGCAACATATTTGAACAATTATTCTTCCTCTGTCTCTCTCTTATGAGTTCATGTCTCATGCTGATTCAGGGTCTTACTTTTTTTCTTGACTAGTATTCAGGGTTTAACTTCTTCATTTCACTTTATTCCATTAGTAAGAGCCTTTTTTGTGAACTCTCAAGTAAATATACTGCTGAGCTGATTGGAATACCAATATATAACATGTTCTAGAGTTGGGTTCTTCATTATTGAAGAATTTATCAGTTATAGTTCTACCTGAATTCCTTATGTGTGCAAGTGTGCTCCTATGGAATGGGTAGTTTACAATTTTTCTGGTGCCGGATGTTAGGCCAGAGGCGATGCGCGTTTTCTTATTTTATTTAGAGATAAAGTTAGTTTCTGAATCTAGCTTTTAGTTTCTGGTGCCTCTTCTTTCTTTAGGAAAGAGCTTGTGAAAAGGTTCTATTCCAAGTATCTTGGTTTCCATAAAAATAAAAGCATATAACCAAAGGATCTTGGCCCAATGGTTACCCCCGTCTCTTGAGGTTCCAAGAGGGTGGGGGGTTTCAAGTCTTGACAATGACAAAGGTTGTGTGTGTGTGAGTTTAAATTTAAATTAGAAAAAAAATAAAATAAAAGCATTTCTGATACCTTGAAATTATTTAAAATGTCAAAATTTTAAATTGAAGTGACTAAATGATAGCAAGATCTTAGCTGGTGTCTAATTTAGTTGGTAATCATAATATGCTTTTCTAGAAATTTCACTTCTTCTTTTTGCTATTTATGATCAAATCTCTGGTTTCTTCCGAGGCAAACTTCTGGAATATTATACTAGCTTGAAAGTTGGTTCATGTGTTTAATCATTCAACCTCAACTTTCATTTATATTCGTCGAATGAAGTCTATTTTGGATGAATCATGTCAAAATTTTATTATCCAAATCTTCTACAAAGAAACTGTCGTCCTCACACACTGTGTCCAAGACACCCAAAAACTGTAACATTCTTTGCAAGACTGAGGTAATGGTGAGGAATAATGAAGATGAGTATCATCACCTTTTTCGCGCGAAAGTCTATTTCTTAATTAGATTAGTACTCCTCTAAACTTTTGAACATTCAAAGAACTGATCCACATTCTGGAGATTTCAAAATCTTAGGAAAACTGACTGACAAAATGAACTAGTGTTTCTTAATGGGTTAGGCAACAGCTGGGAAACTTCCCACATGCAAGTCTCGACTAAATCAAATCTTGAGGGTTAAAGTGATCTTGTTTCCTTTTGGCCTTCTTTCTACTATGCATGCTTTTAATTAAAGTCATGTTGAGGTGTAAAGGAGTGGAACCATGACAAGTGGATTCAGCTCTTCAATTTCATTGGTCCGCTGACCAATGACATGCTTTCTCTTGTTTGGTGGATCACAAAATCGCCACATCAGGCCTACTCATATTTGATTAGTCATTTAAAGCATCGACCCTCAAACTTTAGGGATCGTTTAGCATAAAGTGAATTTCATGATAACTTCACTTCATGTTAATATAGTGTTGACACATATGCGGAGAAATCATTCTCCCATCTGTGTCAACACTGTATTGGACATAAAATAAACTTACCATAAAATTCACTTCATGCTAACTGGATTCAAAACTTTAGGGCGTCCAATTATGAGAACAGAGAAATTTATAAATTCATTCTTTTACGCCTACTTACTGATCAACTTTATTTTATTTTATTTTTGCTAATCAATTTAATTTATTATTAGTAAACTGTATTTATTTATTATTTATTATGGAGTGATTAGCATGGAGTTAATTTTGATTAATCAATCAATATAGTGTCAACACACATACCGGGAGGTGATCTCTCTCTGCGTGTCAGTACTGTATTGGTCAATTGACCAACTTACCATGAAATTAACTCGATGGTAACGAGATACATTCATTACTTACATATGTGCATAGGTCATCTTTTCTAAATATATTTTTTGAGGTTACTATGAAATAAAAAGTTATTTAAAAATTTTTCAAATCTGCAATTATTTATGCTACTATATCACATAAAAAAAGTCACATAATGCTCACATACACAAATATATATTGTGGGCTTCGTTGACATGTGGGACCTACAGTATACATGTGTGTATATCATCATATGAACATTTTTTATGTGATAATAACATTATTTTTCTGTGTATTTCTTCAAT
The DNA here is from genome assembly GCA_020205615.1 of Panax quinquefolius. Classification (NCBI taxonomy): domain Eukaryota; kingdom Viridiplantae; phylum Streptophyta; class Magnoliopsida; order Apiales; family Araliaceae; genus Panax; species Panax quinquefolius. The sequence goes on along the minus strand of CM035173.1, from coordinate 16,270,325 downwards.
TGTTCTTCACACTTTTTTCCTGAATTAGCTTGTACTCCCTCCTCCACAAAAGGCTAACGTATTTTTTTTCCTCTATTTTATTTTTCTTAATTTATGAAAAAATATACTTGGTTCATACTTTTGAGAATGAATGGAGTAATATTTAATTTTTTATGGCTATGTTTGTTTACAAGGATTATATTTGTGATTAGACTATTAATCACAAGTCACTTGTTTGTTTTTCAAAATAGACTTGAAACAATTAGGTGGTGTTTGATAAAAGTGAGTAATTAAGATTTGAATACATCTTAAATAAATTAGATCATCTGAATGAAATAGTATAAATTTAAAAAATTGTTTGATAACTAAAAAAGTATAAAACATTTTAATGACACTATTTTACCATTTTAACCCTCAGAGTTATTTAAAAATTTTATTTAAATGATCTTAAAATTTGAAGTTAAAGGAGTACAATATTTATTGAGGCTATTTTTGTCCATAAATTTTAAATAAAATATTAAGAGACAACTCTTAATAGTTAAGATTTGAGTTTCTGTCTTAACGATTAAGAGACATTAAGAGGCAAAATAAATTTTACCAAATAAGATTTGCCGCTGACCGAATCAGAGGCAAGTGAATTAAGAGAAATTTAGACATAAACAAACACCACCTTAGTTCTGAGATAATAATATTAATTGAGGAGGGACTATTTAATATCATGTCTAATTAGGTATTATAATTCTTACCATTTAATTGGAACTAAAACTTATGGACAAAATTAATCTTTAACTTTGTTTAAAAAGACTTTCCTCAAAAAAAAAACTTTGTTTAAAAAGACCGATGTATCTTAATTTTCTTATTTATCTAAAACTAATGAGAATATGATATTTTTGTTAGTACGTAGTAGTAAGGATATGATAGTGTAAGTTTTTATACAATCCTTTAAATGATCTTGAACAAAACAAATATAACATGAGATTATTTTAAATTATCCATGAATAATTCCATAGAAAACAAACATCTGACTGAAAATATTTAATTTTAGAATTAATAGTTTTGATATTATAATTCATCGAAATATAGTCATAAAATTATAATCTTTGCAAACAAGTATGTCGTATGTGATCAAGATCTTCATTGAACAGAATACATTCCTTTTCTTGTTCTATACATAAATATTGTACTTCTGTGGGGTTCTCATTACCAAACATGAGAAGTAATGAGATAGTTGGTTCAGTTGGTTAATTAATCAGTCAATCTTAACTACATCACATTTTGTCTTTTTCCTCCTATACTAACTTAGCTGTGTTGGATGTGCCATTGAAACGTACTTTTGGAGCACGCATATTTGCTTTGTGATGTACCCTACTTGCTTCTATTATCAAAAGCGAAACAGGAGAAAGAAGAAAGTTTATCTAAAAATTTCTTTCCTTCCTGGTGTAGGAGCCAAAAAGAGAGGGCTTTAATTGGGCATACTATCCTTCTTTTGGCAGGAGTGAAGAGGTAACAACCACTACAATAGGAAAAATAAACGTTCTTTTCCTGTTCACCTTTTTTATATAATATCCTCCTAAAAATCGTAGAATCCTACACTTCTCAGAGTTCTGGAAGAAAAAATATAGTCCGTTGCCAGAGAAGAAAGAGCTCTTAATTAAAACTATGCTTCAGTGTGTTGCTAAATATGTTAATTAATTAAGGCATATAAACTCGTCACAAGAATATCATATATATATATATATATATATATATATGTATGTATGTATTCAGGAGTGATCTTATCTTGGTTAGAAACTTTTTGGCATCCTTTTCTTAGATATTTTGTATGCAATTTTATCTTTCATCATCTTGGGTGTAAAATAGTACTGGGTTGTAGGCATCCATGCATGCAGCATGCATGCAGAGTTCATACTAAGGAATAGGAATGAGAAGATATCTCCAACTTATCTTAATTTAAAAGTCACTTATGCTATGCACAATACATGCATGTGATATATAATTAGATTATTAATACTTTCTTTCTTTGTGGAATAGAGAATCTTCACATCGTTGCTGCACCAGCCCAATTTCTTATAAGCTGAGAAATTAAGTTTGTATTCTGCTGCTCTTGATTTTTTTATTAGGATTAAATACAGAATATTACGATTGGTCGCCTGAAGTATTATGACAGAACTTTAAATATGACCCAATCAAAGGAAAAGATAGGAAATTAAACCCAAGATTTTAGGACAAGGAATTAACTATGAAATATATATTCTTGTTATATATATAGATCGAATATAATATTGCTGAAGCCTGAGTTACAAGTATATATATTCTGCAGAATTTTTACTATTCACTAGGCTTTCATCCCATACAAAAATACATGGCACAAACAAGCTAGGGAGCTAGGAATGAACAGTTGTGTTAGGATCATTGTTCTTGATACACTGCCTGCTGAAGAAACTTGAAAGTTGTTTGACGGTTTAGAAATCCCATGAACCAGAAGTCGAAATCATCCTTTGTAACTATATCTATGTACTTCTTGGATGAATCCTTCACATTTTCGCTCTCATTAGCTATCTTTATCTTTCGTAAGGGAATCGAAACCTTGTAATGAACTCTAAGCAACTCCCCACTTGGAGAAGAAAGTTTGATTGATCTCTCACTGCAGAAGGCAACCTTATCAGTTGAGATAAACAGGAGTCCTGCTATTGGACCGGATGTTGTCGACAAATAGCATTGTGAAACTTTCAATAGTTTCTCTCCTTCTGATCTAACACTGAAGTTCTGCTTGAATACTTTCTTCACACCGCCTACTTGAATGATTCTAGCCCCCAATCTCAACTTTCCCTTCACAGTTTCACTTAACTTGGCCCCTATTCTCACTGCATATTATACAAGAAATATATACGTTAGTGACGACGACAAAGACTATATCATATATCATCCTTCCCATTTTATTTTAAGAAATTCAAAACTTAACTACCTTTCCTATATATCTTCTTTCTTTGAAATCGAAATCTAAGTTTTACCTTAAAAATATAATTAAACTTACCATGCTCCCGGATGCCTTGGGCAAAATTCTCAACTTTTTCACCAATCTTGCTCATCATGTCGATCATTGACTCCATCTTACTTTGTCTGAATATAGCAGTGATGGATAAAATTCCTTCTTGGGATCTCTCAGCAGGATATGCTGCTGAGCTGATTGGAATTCCAATAACATGACTTGGAATCTGGTTCTTCATAAAATGCTTAATTCTGTATCCAACTCCTGTTTGAATAATGTTCTCTGTTAGCTCTCACAGATGATGAGTTGTGGAATGCATCAAACTACGTGTTATGCCATTATATTTATCGGGATAAATTCTGCAAGTTGGTGATGTTTAACTTTAGTTGCATGAATCATCTTTGGCTCATCGATAAGACAAAAGTGAGGGCATGAAATTTTAAGATAGGATATTGAGAAGACAGCGCGTGCCTGTTTTCTTTAAGAAAAAATGCTTGTTGAAAGGTCCAAACCATTTTATCTTTTCTCTTAAATCATGTCGGTAGAATAACATAGGATTTAGTTACTTTAGTTACTTTGTACTCTAAAATTATTATTGAGATTTGAAAGTCTACATGTTTAATTCAAATTTAAAATTGACATAGATTCATTAATAGTTATCAAACGATAAATATTATAATTACTAGTACATTTAGATAGTTTATAAGATACAATAAATATTATAATTAGTAGTACTTTTTAGATAATTTATAAGGTTCATCTTTGTATTGACTAAAATTACTATGTCGATCAATTTTAATTTTTAAAATGTCTCAAGTTAATTTTTAAAAGATCTTATAATTTGAAATAAACAAAGTATTAGTTAATTAGAGTAAACAACATATCCTACATATATTAGTAGGAGGGATTTTAACCAACCAAGAAACTGATCAAAGACATATAGATGGTAGTTGGAAGCACCTTCTAAACTAAATCATCTTAATGATGTCCCAGTTATGCACATGTTTGTTATAATAACTTAATCTTATTGCAACAGTACCAAAAAAAGAGAGAAATATTCAATTACTCGAAAATTAATTTCTACAAATATAAGTGAGAAAGAATAGAAGTCCTAACAAAAGAGCTGATCAATGATCTAATAAAGTATGTTAATTGATGCTTAATTAGGCAAGATCTAGCAGCTCATCACATGCATGCTAGTTACAAACAGCATGGACAAGTTTCAAATGCTTATATATATATATATATATATATATATGGATTGCCGGCATTAATTTTCTAGTTCTTTTTTATGTTGAAAGCTTTTTATTATCATCATCCTTGTGTGTAAAGGCATGGATTTTAGGGCAGTCATGCATTACCAAATCATTGCCACATCATCTCTATTGTGCACATGTAGAAGAATGTTTAGTCGCTGTTTCTGACTAGTCTGCATTAGAATTGTGCAGGTAAATTTAAGGAATACAATAAAATCAAAAGTGAGAAGATTATGATTTCATGGTTTTGGCCAAGTAATTATACCATGCATTAATATTGGCATAGTCATATTTAATTAGCCTTTTCAAATACTTGGATTTAATTTACTGTAGTATATATCTGAGAGGATATAGTTGAAATTTTGCAGCAACCCAAGTTGTGATATATTGTAGTTTTTATATTAGAAGATTTCTCATAATGCTTGTGGAAGTAAGATCAGACTTTCTGTTTTAAGTTGGTTTTAGTTAATTGCTGTCTGTGAGAATACACCATGCTTGTTTCTTTCCCTTTTAGGCTTCTCTCTTTCTTGCTTACTTTCTGATTTCTTATTCAAGTTTCATATGCATGTGCTAGCCCTATCAGTTCAGGTTCCGTATTGAATTAGGGTTTACTTTGTAGTTTATAAATTCTTTTTTCTTTATATGTTTTCACCCTTTCATCTGCACATGGAGTCATGACGGAACACATTTTATGAACATGCTTTGACATCGATCTTCATTTACAATTAATTAACAAAATCTTCTTCATCATCAAGACGGATGAACCCCAGCCCCAGGTAACAAAATTCTTAAACCTTTTACTAGCTAGTCCCTGATTGCTTAATGTTGGATCATAATATTTCATTTATTGGGCCGAACAGATTGGTAGTCCATTGGGTCATCATTGATGGATCCTAAAGTTATTGGGCTCAGTCATTTTATTATCTTTGTTGAGTTCTAATAGTATCGGGCCGGATCAATGGGTTGACCCACCAGATAATTAAATATCTTCATCTTTGACTTGTAATGATGAACAAGGATTGCTGTTGACCGATATCTTTGTCATGCATTAATGTTGATGGGATTATAGTCGGCCGGTGGTAGAAACAATGCAAAAAATGTGGCAAACGCACGCATACCGAGATGAGATCGACTTTGAGGGGTCATTTGTCTTTGACCAGAGTTGGTGGCGCGATGGCAAAATTTGGAGAGTATATCATAGCAAGGAAGTCTTCTAAGTAAAGGTAACTGATATTTTTATCTCTCTCAATACACTAGATATTTTATTCTCCATCGTTATTAAGCTTTGTGATCGCGTGTCGATCTTCTCACGCCGAAATTTATCCTCGACGGTCGAAGTCGTCTGTTTTTAGTGTTGATCGTGTTTATTAAGCAGGATCAGGACGTCTTTCGTGATTGGGACGTGACAAAAGATCTTGGCGTTAACACTTAACATTATTACAACTGAATCGGTAGGCAGCTAGGGGTTTAAAATTTTCCAGGACGAGTTTCGACTGAGTTGGAAGTTCATTGAACTTACTTGAGAGATAGCTAGCATGCTCAATAAATTTCAACGTTCTTGGATAATTCAAGAACCCCATAAACCAGAACTCGAAATTGTCCTTTGTAACTATTTCAGTGTACTTTCTTGATGGCTGCTTCACATGCATTTTCGCTTTCGTTGGCTCTCTTTATCTTTCCTAGGGGATCACAAGCTTGTAATCAACTCTCCAGTAGCTAGGAGAGCTGATTTTAATGGATCTTTCACTGTAGAAGTCAACCTTATCAGTGGAAATAAAGAGCAGGCCTGCTAGTGGACCAGCTGTTAGCATTGAGAAACCTTCAATAGCTTTTCTCCTTCTTTAATTCACACTAAAATTTTGTTTGAACACTTTCTTCACACCACCTACGTACCTGAAGGATTTTGGCTCCCAAGCTCAACTTCCCTTTCACAGTTTCACTTATCTTAGACCCTATTCTCACTGCAAATATATATAGCAAAATCCGATCTTTCTTCTTTTTATGCCTCTAGCTTCTTGAAAATCGAAAAATAATTTGATGGTTCAAGATATTAAAGAGTAGTATGTATAATGGTGATATAAAAAGAAAGAAATAATAATTACCATGCTCGCTCTCGGATGCCTTGTGCGAAATTGTCCACTTTTTCACCAATCCTGCTCATTCTACCGATCATTGAATCTATTTTACCACCTGCATTTTCAAGAAATATATATGTATATAATTAAGTGGTCTTAATTTCTTCCTTCTCCTAATCATTTTAATAAACGATCCTGGCCATATATAGCTGGAGTAAGGTAATAATTACGTACGTACTCTGTCATTGCATGGTATTGGCTAGCAGGAACAGATATAATTCCTTTTCTTGATCTCTCAGCTGGAAATGCAGCTGAGCTAATTGAAAATGGAATAATATCTTTCGCATTCTCATTCTGGTTCTGGTTCTGGTTCTGGTTCTTCCACAAACTGTAAAAATTTTGATTCTGAGTCTCTTGTTTAATTAGGTATGTATGAATAATTGTCTAGTGCCATCCATATGGTATTTATATGGATAAATATGGTTGTTGGATATCTAACTTTCAGTTGCATGACTCATCTTTGGCTCAGCAACATGAATATATATATATATATATATATATATATATAAAGGTCCTTGCTAGGATCAACTTAATTTTAAGGATATATATGTCTATTCAATACAAGACATTAAGTAGGTCAGTAGGTGGTGTGCCTGCTATCTTTTATAAAAGGAGTACTTTCTGTTGAAATGTCCCAAGGCCTTGCTCCGATAAATAAATTAATATTTTATTTATTTATTTATTGAGTTTTTGAAATTCCAAACAAATGGCATTTTAATTTTCTTTAACCAATTTCTGTTTTCTTTAAATTAAGAAAACATAGTGTGTTCTGCTGCTTGAACAAGTTAAATAATCTGGTAGTTAGGCCAGCTGATATTGGTTACTCATTCTTTGTAGCATCACATCACAATATCACATGCATGTTTGATGGAAACTTTCTGAGCTATCATGTTTGCTTTATGATCCCAGTACAAGTCAAAGCTATGGAATTAAATACTTAATTTGTCACATTTAACAAATTATTAATAATCTCTGGAAAAGGCAAAAAAAAAATGAATTGGAATCCCTAATTAATTCCATATACTATCCTAGATCTCTCTGAAAATTACCAGTGAAATCAATGAATTGCTTAATTGGGCAGGAAAGGAAAATCTCCTGACATGCCATTGGAGTCTAATCTAATATTTCATTTCATCATCTTGAGGTGTAAAGGAATGGAGTGTGGAAGATTGCTTCAATTGTCCACTTGAGCATGAATCCACCATAACACCTACTTTAAGTAATGAATAAATCTAAAGCTGGTCTTCAACTTGATTGGGTTGGGTGTTAATTGACATATCATAAGATTGATTGATTGATTATATCTTTTTATCCTTTTGCCTATTGTGTTACAACTACTTGAATTTCAATATTGAATATTGTAGAAATTTTAAGTGAAGAAGATGCAACTGAGTTTCAAATGCATACTTTATATTTTCTTCAATATTAGATATTTAGATTTGTCCAAAAACTACCCCTTTCAGTCCCACCCTCCTCTTCTGTCTGTCTGGCAGCCAGGCTCATCCCATTTCTTGTACTACGTTGAAGGCAATAAATAATACTATAAAAATTTTAAAAAATAAAAAAAATCTCTTGGTTAAAAATAGCATTTTGTCAAAAAATAGCATACGAAAGTTACTGCTGTTAAAAGTATCATTCAAGTAATTGTGACTAAAAATTAACTCATGGCTGTTTATGTGGCTGGCTGGCTGGAGCCTGGGAGTACAATAGGACATCCATGTTCTGTTCTTGCTAGTGGTCCCCGGTAAGTCATATGTATGGATTTCAGTCTACACAACATGCAGGCCCAAGATCTAGGGCCTGCTTAATTTAATGGACTGTGGAGAATAAAATTATGGGAGATTTACATATTTTATTACATTTTTTAAAAAAATTCCAACAATAGTGCACTCATATAATAATTACACAACTAATACACTTCCATATTTTATTTACAATACTAGTGCAATTATGATTCCTTAATTTAGGGAATTAGTATTCAATTAAAATTCCTTAATTTAAAGATTAGTTATACACATGGCTTCTTATTCATTGAGTACGTGTATATATATATGTATGAATATTGAATAATGTAAATGAAAGAGAGAGAGAGAGATTCTGTTCAACGGATGAGATGAATACACATATATATATATATATAGCTAGAACGAATACATACATAGTAACATATATACAAATGGACAAATGGTGAAGGGATGTTGAAATTAAGAACGAGAGGTGTAGTGTATTTATAGCTGTTAACGGGGTAGAGCCAACGTGGGGAAAGTCAGATATATAAAAGTCGTCGTCGTCATCATCATCTCTCTCTCTCTCTCCTGGAGCCATGAAAAACCTTGACTAAGTTTGTTTAAAATCTACTCATTCCTTCCGTCCTTTTCCGCCGTCCATGGTCCTCTCTTCATCCCCACCTCGCTGCAACACGGCGTCGTCGTCTTCATGTTGCTGCAATTTTCTTATAGTACAGTTGGTAGTTAAACATTCGTAGCAAGGTAACCAATTCAGTGTTATTAGGTTTCTAATTTATTTTTAAAAAATCTATTATAGATTTTTTTTTATTTAATAGTTAAGTTAGTAGTAGCCTAACACTTTATACAAACGTACTAAATTCGGTTTTATTGGAGTTATTAATTAATTAAAAAAATCTATATGTAGATTATTTTTTTATAATCTGATTGATAATGGGGCACTTTCTACAAAAAGTAGAAATGCAGTTTTATATCGTTCTACCAATTAATTATAAAAATTTATTATAGATTTTTTTTTTTCATACTACAATTGATAAATTTAACCTTAATACAAATGTAACCAACAAAAACTAAAATTGTTACTTTTTGTAAGTTTTGGTTACCAATCAAGACTTTGAAATTTCTCTGCTACCCACAAAAACTAAAATGGTTACTTTGTATAAATATTTGGATACCAAATCGCACTAAAATTTATCATTTTCTCCTTTTAATTTACGGACTAAATCAACCTTCGTCACAATGTCGGGTTGTAGTAGTAATGGATGAGGAGATCGGCGTCCATGGTGTTGAAGTTGCGGCGGCGAAGGGGAGGACGAAGATGACCGGCGAAGGGGAGGATGAAGATGACGTTGTCAAACTTTGAATATTTGAATTTTAATTATTATTTTTGAATTTGAATTTGAATTTATTGTTAGATTCAAATATTTGAATTTGAATTATTAATTATGGCAGTTATTTGTCCTTGATTTTAGGTTTCCTTATTAATGTGAATTGTACTATTTTTGTAATATAAATTCTCTTTTTGTAATTATTTGGTTGATGCATTTTTCTTGTAATTACTTTCTATTTGTTGTATATTTATGTAAAGAACCCGAAAATTATTGTATGGTCCAAAATGAGCTTATTGAATTATTATACTCTTTTTGGAAAAAATTTTAACACCATCCAAAATCCCAAGGAAAAGCCTGCAACAATTTCAGAGGTTTCTTTAAAGTTTAACCAAAGCTTGGCACAAAAATGTTTAAACTTGTTTACAACTTTGGCACATAAAAAGGTTTTTTACCAACTCCTCTAAGTCTAATAACCTTGACAAATGCGTGTGTAGAACTAATGGGAAACTAGAACGATATCCTACCCTAAATGATGTGGCCTGTGTGTCACATTACCCACGGCTGCCTATACAGATGCATGCAGTTTCCTCTTGCGACTTATTTCAGTTTAATGAGAAATGGAATTGGCAGTCAAACTAGGCACTTGTGTGTCTGCATAATTTGAATTATATTATTTTTGCTCTAAATTGAGAAAACCCCAATTACCCCAAAAATGAGCATGAACTATATAGTCCCTACCCTCCTCTGTACATTTTTTTTAGTGTAAAGAACAACTCACCTATGAGTAGATGTGTGTGGCATTGGAAATGCCATAGGAGCCATGTTCACTTGGGCACCATATGCCATGTGTGCTGGTTGGGTAAGATTAACCGGTGTGCCAACTGCTGAGACAAGGGGTCCCCCTACTGGCTGCCCTATAGTTGTTCCGCCATACATGCCAACTCCAGGGTCAGCAGCAGGAGATTGAGAAGGTTGTTTGCTTGGTATGCCAGATGAACCTCCTGCGGGAGAACCATTTGTTTGACCAGTTATTGGCCCTCGGGGCACCGAAATGTCAGCATGGTTGACACTAGTGATATCATGAATGCTTGATCTCCTCCTATCTTTGTTCATAGAGTTTAAACGGATGAAGTACTTCTGTGCATGGCTCGCAACTTGTGTAGGTGTTCTTGTCACCACAAAGTTCCGGGATATACTTCGCCAATCACCTTTACCGTATTTGTCCAAACCCAGAAGAAATAATCTGTTTTGTCATAGGAGGAAACAAGAAATTAACATTGAGAATTTAATGTGCTTTTTCAAGGAGGAGCAAAAGGTAGCTTTTATATGCGAAGCTAATAAGAATTTCTCTGCAACATGAGAACTCCAAGTTAACAACACATGACACTTAAATGCAAACATAGCCTTAAACATGACATGATCAAGGAACACAAGTATACAGTCAAGAAGTCTCTCTTGTTGCAAGCATCAGATCACTTGCTTCATGAGAAGCCTTTAATCTATTTATTAAACAATTGTGTACATCAGTGCATACAATATTGGCTTCTCTCTTCAATGGGAAAACGAAAATGCTAGAGAAAACTAAAAATGGATGACTACATGATCTCAAACATAGAGAATTTTGAATATCTAATAGTATTTGTGTATGCAGACTAGTCTTCAGAAAAGTTCCAAAGAACAGTGTTCATCAAGGGGCAAAATAGCCGTCTTATTAACTGCTGATCCAGTTTAGATTCCGCTACGAAATACAAATAATAAAATAGCATATTCCAATAGTAATATCAAGGATAGAACATTGATAGCCTAAAATTGAGGTTCAGTGGTAAAAAAATGTACAGCAATTTATCCATTACCCCGCAAAAGGAAAAGCCAAATCTGTCAATCACAAATACATCAATGCTTCACACAGATCTAAAGTTCTAATCCAACAGTCATTTCCTAGTTATAGTAATCCAAGAGGTGCTCAGTGAACAATGATATGATGGATTTCTAGGTTACACTAGGTTATATTGAATAAATTTACCATAAAGCATAAAAGTAAATAGTTGGCCACACTCAACTCATTATTTTACAATGAACTATCTACTCCCCAATCCATAAGTTAGTTCCCCTAGTAAGGTTCAAGTGCAGCACAGCACTTCCAGGGAAAGACAAAACCAAATAGAGTATAGGATGTAATTTGATAAATATATGACAAGAAACAGCCTCAAAACAACTTCAACATAGAAGAGTAAACGAATAACTCTCTACACTCGACCATATTAGTAAAGATGGCAACGTGGTAATGTAATTGCAACATAAGTAGGATCTGAAGAAAGAGGGATCAGTGAAACATGTCTTCAAGCATGTGTAGAAACTATGATTTACCCTTTCTACAATTTAAATAGGATCCAAAAATAGACTTCAAACCAGAAAACCATATATGCTTAATAGATAAATATCCGTTTTCTGACACATTATATTTATACCACATAAAAACATAAGAACAACATTCTATGGAGCGTGCATGAATTCTTATCGCTAGAATGTACACTGGATCCACATCTGCCTCGCTAACTATAAATCAAGTTATACATCATAATTTCTAGGCTTTAATGACTCATTGCCTAGTTGTCGGATAATGCTAATTGTTTAGCAGATTAAGACAGCAAAAGATGTGCACAAGAGCAGGTTTACTTCTAAAGTAGTCTCGTTATAAAACTAGTTCAAGACAGCATTTTTAATACAACTATATATATGTACACACATATTAGTGAAGTTGTGGTCCTCATAACCAGTTCTTGCGCAATAACCCCCACATTAACATACACACAAGCATTATATTTAATTATATAGTTGAATAGGACCCACAAATCACGAAGAAAAACAACATTAACCGAGATTACTAAGATGTTTCAGTTTTTATTTGTTTACAAAACATAAAAAGGCACATCAGAAAACATATACGAAGGAGTAACTATAACTCACCTGTGCTCATCCTCTGTCCAAGCAATCCCTTTTCGGCGCTCCAGATCGGACTTTGAAGCTTTACCACCATGATTGGAATCACTGTTAAATTGCCCAAAATTGCCGCCTTTCTTACCAGTTCCTTCATCATCTGCTTGCCCCGTTGAGCCATCTGAAGAATTGTAGCAAGGCAGTGGCACACAGCCAGACTCAATCCGATTAACATCATCAACTAGGAGCTCATAGTGGTGTTTAACCTCTTCTATGGATTTTCCAGGTACATCAGCCGCAATTTTCTCCCATCGATCTAATGAATCCTCAGGATAAGTTGCCAGAGCATTCTCGAATTTCTTATCTTGCTCTCTACTCCATGTGGAGGCATCACCTGATTCATTGGCACTCATCTATCTAGTCTGAATTAAGATTTTTTTTTTGCCCAAGGGAAGAGATAGAAAAGGAATATAGCAAATAACTCAACTATTTAATTCGAATTACCAATCTGAACAACCATGGAACTCTCTAGAATAGCATTTGGAAATTGGGTCTGAATTATACTCATAACAAAGGTTTGTGAACCAACTGGTCGAAGTCTGAAATTATGGGAAGTAGATGTGTCAGACCAGAGACGTAAGCAAGAATAGAAACAAACAGACCCCAAAAATAGCCAAATGAGCTGCACGAGAGAGAGACCGCCTCCAATAAATATCATAACAGAACCATAGGAGACGAAGAACTAATAAATTCAAAGGTGATTTCCTTCACAATACAAAAAATGGGACACTTGTGAATTGCTGACCTTATTGAAAGAAAAAAGGCAACAGTTCAATTACAGCATGAGAAATATCTGGAAACCATAAAACTCAAGAGAGGCAATAAAGGCTAGTTGGGACAAGAAACCTTCTCGAATCTTAAATAGCTAATCGGCTATGACTGACGGTTTTTTATATTATAATGATAGTTCGTCGTCGTCTTAGTTATTTAGTAACAGATCGGATTACGATTCAATCCATTACATCTTAAAAATTTTAGCGACGTGTCGAACTGTTGTCATAATATATAAACAGTTTATCTGTCCGTCGTTGTGTATGGATGTAAAAAAAAAAGTATGCACTAGAATATATATATATATATATATATATATATATATATATATATATTATTGAGGGAGAGAGATAATTAGTGATGACGGTGAAATCAATACGGTTGTAATCAAGATTTTGGATTGTGAGATGTCAATGCAAAAACCCGAAAATTAGACAAAAAAATTAAATTAGATTTAATTGTATTTAAATTTTATTTATTTATATTTTTATGAAAATAAAAATATAAATATGTGAAATTCAAATACACTCCTAATTAATTTTTCTCTCCAATTTTCTTGTTCACTTCGAAGATTTCGGTGTCAATGAGGCCGAAATGCAACAGTACAAAAAAGAAAAGCCCAGAAGCCTAAAATGGATAAAAAAACAGGAACAGTATTCAATTTGCCAATTAGATCCCAACAAAATACCATTAACCAAAAGTCCATATTGGTAACAACAGTTTTCACAGCAGAGGCCAGGTAAATAAAGTATTTTTCTACCATCTTACTGCATTAAAAAATCTCCCTTTTATATAACTGATACTTCCATCTTATTCATTTTTCTCTTCTTCTCAGTAATTACACCAGAGGTCACTCAAATTTATTTAAAATGTTATATAATAAAGTTTGAGAGGAATAGGTGTCAAATTTTGAAACTTTTGAAATTTAAACACCGACGGTGAAGATGTTTATACCATTATACATGAAATCATTAATACCCATTCGAACTTAAGCTAGTATTCCGCCATGACTTATAAGTTGGTCATACTAATTTATAAGTTATTTTATATTTTAAGTGTTTGATAATAACTTAATTTTTGATTTATAAATCATTATTAATAAGTAATAATTTCTAACTTATTTAAAATAACTTATAAGTCATCATAATAAATTAATTTGACCAAATGTAATGTCTATTTTGTGCATCTTCTATTTTGCTAAATTATATCTTTATCCTTTTAACTTAATATCTATTTTTTTCAACGTAAATAAATATGTAATAAAAATATTAACACAAATATATCGCCACCCATATAAATAAATATATATAATTGATACAATATAATATAATATATTATTATTATGTATTATATTATAATATAATATTAAATATACAATATTATAACACATGACATAATATATTATTAATATGTATTATATTTATATTATATTATATTTGTAATACAATATAATATATTTGTTTGTTTAGTGTTTTATTTAATAAAAAATGATGGTTCTTATGATATGATAATGAATTTATGTATCTTTTTATATTTTTACATGTATTCTTAATATTTTTACATTGTCTTCTCTCACATGAGCATATAGTGAGTCTCACCTTCATGCGAGAAGAAATCGTGTGAAAATATAAAATATATATATATGGAAAATAATGTTTCCCTCTTTTTATTAATTTTTATATTTTATTTTAACTTATATCAATTTTTATATTTTATTTTAACGTATAAGTCATTATCAGCCGAACACTTTCACAACTTATTTTAACTTAATTTCTGATTAGTTAGTCGTACGGTTCAGCCGAATAGTAACTCTCGACTCATAGTTCCATGAGGTTAAGAGTTCGATTTTTTTGGGTGTGAAAAGAAATTAGCAAAAAAAAATGATTAGTTAAACCTAATATGAACAAATTCCAGATACCTAAAATCAATACATCCATAATTAGGAAAGGAATAATTTGGATGGGATGACCAAAAAAACCCCAAGAAAATGGTAAAATTACAAGGTTAGAGAATTTATTTATTTATTTTAATTGACAAAGAATGACGTGGATGCCTTGATGGGTAATTCTGAAAAATCATCAGCCCACAAAAACAAAGTGCTGAGAGAGAAAAATGGGGTAATGGTATGGCCGTATGGGTCGGTCCCAAACAGAGCAAGTAGCCAACTACTTCAACAAGTACAATTTGACACTAAGTATGGATTATTGTAAAACAGGCCCCACCTTCAAGCAGGTAATAAAAATAGGGATTCCATTAGCATGAAGTGAACTTCATGATAAATTCATTTTATATTCAATACGATCTTTTACGCATTACGCGGTAGAATTTAACTCTATTCATGCGCCAACACTATATTGAACATTAAGTGAAGTCATGATCACTTCACGCTAACCATCTCCTAAAAACTGAAATCTGCTGCATAAACCCATTTAATATCTGACATGACACATCAAACATATTATAATATATATATATATATATATATATATCATTATATATAGAGAGAGAGGGAGAGAGAGAGAGAGAGAGACAGAGTACAGAGGAGAGAGGAAGAACCGATTTTGTTTGCTTTTATGTGCCCAATTTAGTGGGGGTGATAGAGAAAACTACAAAAGCACGAGTAAATGTCAGGATTATGATGATGAGATAACAATCTGCAGTTGCAGAAATTGGAAAAAAGAAAAAGAAAGGGGGGGTCTGTACAGAAAAGTTTAAAGTATGTGCCTTTTCTGCTTTGGATCAGTATGAAATCATAAAAAAGTTTCAACCTTTTTTTATGCTGTTGCACAAATTAGATACTGTGTTTTACTCAAATTTTATTAATATGATGCGATCACTATTTTTATGTATATTTTTGATATTTTTATATAATTATTTTTAATATAAAAATAGAACTCACTTTATATACTTCATCTAAGGAATTAGAGACATTGACCAACCCAATTGCTAATTGTTAGTGTATTATTATTTTATACTAATATTCAGCACCTTTATGTACTTTTTATTATTTTAAATGCTTATCCAAAAATCCTTTATTCAATAAATGATCCATATTCCATATAAGTTGTTAACAGATAGTGCACCAATCGATTCTATCTTATAGACTTAATTTAAACGCTCACCCCGGCCCACACGCTTAACAAATATAAGTAGGAAAATATGGGAGAAAAAATAAAGTTGAAAAATAAATAGCTAAATTTATAGAGGTGGCAAAATTTAAGGCTAACCCATTCACAAATCAACCTAATGGAAAGTAAACAATACTCTCTAGTTAAACCGCTCATCTAAAGTTTTAAATCCATATATACTGTACAACAAAACAAATTTATAATAAGCTCAGTTGGTGAAGAATCGAATCGAATCGAATCGAATTGATGGTCATATTCTCCTCTCCCGGCCTGGCCTGGCCTTTTAACTTTCCTCTATTATTATTTCCAAGTGGATTAAAAGTAGGTACAATTATCAGTGTGAAAAGTTCACAAAAATAAAATCACTGATGCCTTTGAAATTTCACTTCAGTTTTTGTTTTGACTCCGACCATCATCAATATCAATTACCTAAATTAAATGGTTGGTTCAATCATACAATTAAGAAACAAAAAAAGGCTGCTTGTACAATACTATATAACAATATCCAAATCCAAATCCAAATCCGCCTCATATGTGATGAACTGCAAAAATAAAATTATTTTATTCCAACACCATGAAGGACAAAATATGCAGCGACCAAACTAATACATTACACACTGAAAACAGTGGGGAAGCAGAGAACACCAACCCCAGCTCAACCTACCTAAAAATGTCCTCTTTTTCCCTTCAGGCTGCAGTGTTGGCAAGCTCTTTAGCAGGAGTAGCTGATACTCTCTTCTGGGGCTGCAGCCATCAAAAATAAATTATGTTTACTTCCAAAACTCTTTCCAATATATTGTGAAAAGTTGTGTGCTGGGGGTTGGATTTATAGCAACATTTCTGTGATGATAAGTCTCCTATCGCAACACTGCTTCTTTTAACTATATAAAATTCTTAGGTTAGTATCATTTGAATGCTCATTTCATGTTATTTTGGCAGGTCTTTTTTCAATCAAGCATCTAAAGGTGTTAAACTAGTTCTAAACCCCAAGGGATTGCTCAAGTGGTAGTGGGCATCATGAATCATGATAAGTGCCTCTAGTAGGTACCAGGTACAGTTTGTGTTCAAAACTTCATACAAGCGCTTTGGAGCCAAGAGTTTCCGGTGCAAACCCACCCAAAAGGGTAGTGGCAAAATAAGGATTAGTTGATGTTTTTCCTTGTCGAAAGAAAATTCAAGGAGAGAATCAATGGCAAATCAGTATTCTATAAATGCCCTGATTACGCACAGAGTGGGCAGATCACTTGGGGTATGCTGGTACCATTTCCACCCCTTCTGCTGGGGTGTTTTATGATATAAGGAATCAGTAATGGGGTTCATGTCCTAACAAAATGAAAAAGGAGAATTTTCAACTAAGTTAATCTTCACTTGACCTTATAATGCTCTTTATGACCACAGTCATCAAACCATATGGAAAAACTAGCATATTAAAAGCACTGGTTCAGTCAGAATTTCAACGCAGGGATTCCTTACCGCAGCCAACTCATGTTCATGCTTCGGAATAAAAGCAGTATCAACTTTTCCATTTTTGAAGTCCTGTGACACAAGAACAAATGTAAGGAATGCCAAAATATGAGAACTTCAAACCAACAGATATGGATTTTCCAAATAAGAACAGATTAACAATATTGAAGATTTTCCTACCTCGACCTCAAGGATAAGTTTATGGTATTCGATTGTTGTTGGAACGCCTGCAAAAAGAAGTTACTAGTTATATGACCACTACTACATATGTAGCTGCCAAAAGAGGATTGATATGGAACAATTTAAGATGCTGATCAGATAGTTAATTGTGTTCAAACTGAGAAAGATTAAATGTGTTAGTGAGTGTGCAGAAGCAGAAGCACCACTCAACAAAAGAGAATGAAAGATTAGGTTAGTACAGTGTTTGATCAAGAAAAATGAAGAAATAGAGAAGGTTGATATCGGCATGTGACAAAAGCAGCAGAGATGAAATAAGAACGTAACATGTTGATGAGAAGATTGAGGTTCAACTCAACCCACAAAGCCTTTTATCACTAAATGAGAAGATTGAGTTTACTTAACAAAAAGTAATGAGAAGCAAGAGGTTGGCAGAAACTTAAAGTAAGATGAACAGAAGTTCTCTACCCTTGGAGGAATCCAGGTGTATGGAAGTTAAACTTAACTTCAGTTGAAATAGGATATAACCAAGTGAGGGGCATGCATAAATAACAATCAGTGAAACACAAGCTAAAAGCCTAGAGGAATCTAATGGAACCCGTCAAACCATAAAATGCTATATCTTGACTGAGTTGCATTTTGGGAAGAAGGTTATTCTTAATTTTTCCTTCTTTCAGAATGATATACAAATATAAAGACGTTAGATCTATTGATCCACGTGCTCCGTCCAAAGAGAGTATTTCTTTCCTCCTAACAAGAATTAGCAAAACAAAAAACCAAAAGAAGAACCAGTCAGTGACATAGATCTTATTTGTTAACTTGATGAACTTACCGGTAATAATAGTGTCACCAAGAGCTCTTTTCATGCGTTCAATTGCCCTCTCTCTTGTCGGAGCCCATACAATCAGCTGAAATTATATGCCTTGGTAATTAGCGCTATTCAAATCTATGGTTTCCATTCTAACCAGAAAACAATAAAAGTAAATGGATAAATTAACATTTTCTGGGGGTGGAGATGGTACTATATCCATGCATACATCAATGCAATACCTAAAAAGATTCAAGTTCTTACATCAATCCAAGACATCCAACTAAAAACCTTGCCAATATCTAGGTAGCAACCAATATATAATTCTATAGACAAGTCTAACAATATGCGGCAATACTTCCATTTCACAATTTACACTTTAGAGTCCCGATTTTCCTTTTAGGTTGTCATGAAATTAGATTCCACTTTCAAATAATGGGATTATGGGACTAATATCCAAACTTGTCTGCTTTTCGTGAGCACAGCTTGGCAAAGGTTTGACATAATTATAATAAATAATTAGGTAAGATTAACTGGCAATTTTGAAAAACACATTCCATCAAGCATATGAATATACCACATACATCATATCATTAAAAGAATACAAACAAAAAAGTAAACAGAAATGGCATGAACTGTTCTGAATACATGTGATTTGCATAGAGAAAAGCAGGACCAGTTGTATACATAATAACTTAAAGGCTACAAGTAAACGCACAACATTCAAGGATTCACGCACAAATTTATGCAGATACAGATGTATAATACAACAGATACACACAAATATAATAAACATGAAGGAAAAGGTAAAGAAAAAATAAGAAAAACGATAGAAACCTTTCCAAGTAGAGAATCATAGCTTGGTGGAACCACGTAATCCGGATAAACATGGCTATCCATTCTCACAAATGGACCTCCGGCTGGCAAGTATGCTGTTATTCTCCCTAAAATTCAATACAAGACAGTGAATTTTCTAGAAATCTTTCAGACCATTGTGGAAACTAGTTTATTTTGTTTGTTAAGGTATTTCAGGTAGATGGTAAAGCACGGCATACATTAAGGATGTGTGTGTGTGTGTGATCAACAGTTATATTAACTACAACCTACTTATTATACACCCACACACACACACACATATATATATTTATACACACACACACACACACACACACACATATATATATATATATATAAAAGAACTGCAATCTAAATTGGATGCCTTGGAGGAATATAACTCTCCCATTGGGGTAAAAGATAAGGAGGAAACTAGAACAACAATTAGCCCCCCAGGCTCTAATAGGGTTAAATACATTTTTTATCATTGAACTGAACTCCAATTTACATACGCATCATCGAACTCGTTTTTTTTCCATTTACCTCATTGAACTCCTGTGTTTTTACAAAACGTCACAAATTCCATCCAAGTCGATTGAATTTTAACGGAAGAAATAAAAAAAACTTTTTTGTTATCAAATTGTACACGTGGCATGGTTACTAATAGACAACTAACACATTGGTCCCATATTCATTTGCTATGTAATTGAGTTAATTAAGCATTAAGAAATTAACAAACAAAAAGAAGAACACGGACATAGAGAAAGATAGATCTAGAACTAGACATGCAATTCCTGGGATAATTTTAAATTCTTCATGATTGGATAACTTCTCCTACCGTCAAAGCTTCCC
The DNA here is from genome assembly GCA_020205615.1 of Panax quinquefolius. NCBI lineage: Eukaryota > Viridiplantae > Streptophyta > Magnoliopsida > Apiales > Araliaceae > Panax > Panax quinquefolius. The sequence continues at coordinate 16,249,859 of CM035173.1, read as the reverse complement.
CACCAAATATTATTATAAAACAACTTCTTCTTTCTCTTAATTCTTTTTTTTTTTGTTGCTTTTTTCATGGTTTTGTTTGGGAGATTGTTGTCACAATTGGAGAAGACTCGGCACACGAGCTGGGGTTTTAATCAAAGATAGTGTTAACGCCAAGATCTTCTGCCACATCCTAATCATGTAAGACGTTCTGATCCTGCACAATAAACACGATCAACATTAAAAGCTCGACCAACCCGGTCGGGGGATAGCTTTCAGCGTGAGAGTCGATCTGAGCGATCATAAGGTTAACAATGGAGGATAAAATATCTAGTGTATTGAGAGAGATAAAATTATCAGTTACCTTTACTTAGAAGACTTCCTTGCTATGATATACTCTCAGACCCGGTTTACCGTGCCACCCACTACCGTCAGACACAGCTCCCCACTCCTTAGTGATCTCGGTACATCGCATGCGATCGCCACCTTTTCTACATTGTTTTTCTACTGAGTCGGCCCGACTATAATCCCATCCACATTAATGCTCTGCAGACTTTCGGTCAACAACTATCCTTTTTCATCATTGCAAGTCAAAGATGGAGATATTAAAATATCTAATGGGTCAGCCAACTCAATTCAGCCTAAGTCTTTCAAGATCTGATCAGGAGGATCTACTGACCCGGCCCAACTGGTCAAGCCCAATAGAGATGACCCAAGAGATTTAATCAAATGAATAGGCCCAATCCGATTCATTGATATGTGAAATATCACATTGACATTGCCCCTAGTTTTCTATTAAACAAATTGTTTAATAAAAAACTATAAAGTGGTCCATGATGGTAAAATAATCGAATCAATAATAAATAGGGCCCAAGGAATGAAGTGCCAAAGTCCACTTATTAAAATCCAAATAATCAAAACCGGAAACTATTGAAGTCCCAAACTGAGAGCCCAAGAGGTAAAACAGGATAGCAACTTTTTAACTACATTATCATTGCTCGCATTAAAGACGCCGCTGTAAGACCCCAACTTTTATGAATAAAGATGATTTTTCTATAATTATCATTTTTGAATATTATGGAATGAATTTGTTATAATGTTATAGTTATGGGTAGCATTTATAAATTCTGCAATGTATGCAAGTTGTTATATTATATTCGATTGGTCGGAGAATATTCGTTTTAGCAGGGAATATTCGTACAATGGCGCAATCATTGGTGGACCCCTATAATGAAATTATTATCGGATCGAGAAAAGCGACAAAAATATATTTAGGAAAATAACGGCGGAAGTTTTACTGATTATCTTGTTGAACTACTCGGTAGTAAAAGTACGATGTCTGGCGTGGTTGCGTAGTAGCATAGCGGTATTGATTATTGATGCTTACGTGAGAAGTCACCCGGTTTTACTCAATTATTACTACTGATGGTAATTGTTGCGTCATATCTCTCATATTATTGATTCGATTATTGTCACGATTATCATACGCATAATAACGTTATTTTATTAAATCAATAATTGAGGCGACAAAGTTATTCATATTATTAAATTGCAATATTTCTGATATGCAGAAGTTACGTCGAGGAGAGGTTTGGTCACCTAATTGTGCGCATGATAAGGAGAAATCCTTATTGAAAGCCCCTCTTTCTGGGAGCGACACGGTTGATAAATATTGTGAGTTATAATATTAATGATGAATGTTATTAAAATTGAAGTTGTGCTTTCGGAGTTGAATTTGGAGCCTTTTTAACGTGATATTTGAGTTCAAACGATGAAATTAGTAAAATAGACTATAAACACAAAATTTTCCGGGTTTTACTATTGGTGAAAAGTCAACAGTTGACTTTTTGGGAAAAGTCAAACTTGAAATTCGAAATTTATATTTTAATAAAAATAGTTTCATTGTATTGGAATTATTTGTGTTAGTGAAAATCGACATTTATTTCGATAATAATTGATGTCTGAAGGTTATATTGATTAATGAAGTATTTAACAGGATAAATGAGCAATTAATTGCTATTATTTCACATGATTATAACTATTTGTTCACATGTGTATACTATTATTTCACATTCTTGTTACTATTAGGGGAGTTGGTGCAAGATTGATAATACTTGCATGACTAAGTTAAAAATAGAGGTATAGATGGAGAGTCTTATATTGTAATTCAGTATTTTCACATGTGCAGAACTATTGATTCACATGATTTTCTATTGAATCACATTATTTACTATTAGGGAGGTGGTGCAAGTTTGATAATACTGCATGACTAAATTAAAAATAAAGAAAAGTTGGAGGTATCAGATTTGTAATTTTTCGAGAGCCCAAAACGTGCAATTATTGAAACTATATTTTCTATAAATAAGCTCATTTTCCTTCATTTCTCACCAATTCACTAAAGTTATAGAGCAATTATTATAGAGAGAAATTGTAGAGAGAAAATGTAGAAGAAGAGAAGTTCTGCTACCTCACTACTCCTATATCCGGTTTCTTTCAAAGGTAAGGGGTATTATTTCTTTCATTCGTCTTCGTGAAGAGAACTTACATTATTCCATTCTTTATTATTATGTTGGAATAACTTTGGTTATCAAGCAATCTGCATACGTGGTGAAATTCTTACGTTATTCCATTCTTTATTATTACATTGGAACATCCGCATTCGCGGCTTTCTGTAGGACTTGGTTCCGTCTTTATTATTCGTTGGAACATCCTGCTCAGGCTTTCTACGTGGGACTGGTTCCGTCTTTATTATTATGTTGGAATAACTCTTTATGCGGTTCACCGCGTACTTGGTGATTTCTTTTGTTATTTCATTCCTTATTATACTCGGTTGGTTAAAGTTTTGACTTATACTCCATAAAATTAGTGGAATATCCTTGATATTTGTGCTTCATCCGAAGATCTTTTCATGAAAATATTCTTATGAGCATTCTTGAATTTTACTCTACAAAGAAGTATCTTGTTGACAATTTGGACGTTATTAGTTCCTGGATAAATTAATTCGTGAACTTGTTTTATTGAATTCTTATATCATTGTCATCATCCTCATGTTTATATTTTTTTTTTTGAAAGTCATTTGTGGCCTGTAGTGCGTAGATGGACTTGGTATGATTATGACACTGTGGATTATTAGGTATAATCGTGGACCGTAATGTTACAAATGATGTGATAAAAGTCCCCTCGTCTGGTAGCGTAGTCATTGATGGCTTGTTGTTAGCATGATCGTGACCATGACCATTGATGAATACACGAATGTCCTTGGCACGTAGAAGTATGGATAATTGTGGTCGTGATATTAAAGAATATCCTTGGCCAAGTAGTGCGAGGGTGATTCGATGATGTGGATTATTTATTAATTCGAGTCCTAGCGATAAAAGTGATGAAAAACCTTTTAAATCATAAAAGATAGTAGATTTTATTCTCTTGACTCTTTTAATGGATTGCTTGTTCATTGCAGATTAAACTTGATGTCAATTGTATTTTATCGGTTTAACATTGTTGAAGACTAATGATAATTTATTACGCATTGTCTTAGTCATAATATTTCTTCTTTGGGCTAGTTGAGCTCACCCTTTTGCTTTTATTATTTTTTCTTGAAATGAGAACGTAGCGGGGACTAGTCGGGGAGCGGAGTGACCGGTCAGGAGGATAGCATTAGTAGTCCTCACTATTACATTAAATAGTGTGACAATAAATGTAATGGGGACTTATTCTCGAGAGTGGATATTATGCAGAAGACAATATTTGTATTAAAACTCATGACTCTTTTGTTGTATATTAAAGATTGTATTTGTATTACATACCATGTATTTGGCGACTCGGGATAGGTGATGTATACCTATTTTGGGGGGGCGCAATTTGCTCTCGAATACTGATTGTGGCAAATCAAGAAAAAGGTAAATTTACCCCAAATTGACAGTTTTTCCTGCCAATTCAAATTTCAGACGCCTTCTGACCTTCCTTTCTCTCTCGAGCTTTCTCCTTCTCTGCCATCTAGTTACAATGGCATCTCAAGATTCCGACCATGGTTCTCCCATCCTTGCGACTCCTATCAGCACGGTTCCACCAAATCTCAGCCCTAATAAAATGGCTTCGAGTTCTAACCCCAAAGTTGCCACTTCAAGCAAGAATCCACCTCCAAAATCCAACCCTACTCCTTCTGAATTCTTCAGGAATAAGGAACGTTTTTCTCATGCCAATACTCCTTCTGATATAACTGAGATCGAGTTACGAAGGATCCGGACTCGATATCAAATTCCTGATACCCACCAGGTGAGGGTTCCGAGGTCGGAGGAGAAAATGTATCAACGTCCTGAAGGTTGGACAGCTTTTCTGGTAACTATCCTTGAAAAGGGGGTTCGATTCCCTCTGCATATTGTGGTCCCAAGTACAAATTAGGGTTCACTTGACCTAATTGAATTAAATGCACAAATGAAGGTTCGCAGTATGATTAAATGAAAAGACTAAGATAGGAAATAAAAAGCGAAGACACGAGAGAATCTTTCACGTGTCCCGAGGCAGAAGACACGTGGAGACGACTCATTTTGGGAATTGATTGAGGGATTGGATTGGTGGCTAGAAGGGCAGGACGATCTGGGCATTACTCTGATGACTAAGGGTAAATTTGGAATTTCCCCGAGGACATGTGCCTAACACATGACCACTCTCCAAAAAATCCTATAAATACTCCTTCCACTCCATTGGGAATTGGACTTCTCTTCAGACTCAGGACTTGGACCTTTTGGAAGACTAGGAGACTTGGAGATTCTCTCTCAACCCAAAGACTCAAGAAGGCTCTCTGAATCCTTGCTACCCTAACAAGGTTCTTGGATTCTAAGAGTTCTGACACGTGTCGTTGGAGTAATCGCTCACCTGTTCTTCTCCCCTCTTCAATCAATCAATCAATTCCGTACTTTTCGTGGATTTCTCTCCTCCTTAGCCAACACGAAACCCTAACTCTAGCAAGGTGCGATTTCCTTGCCCACATTTCTTTGGCGACTCTGCTGGGGAGGTGTAGAATTCGTGAAGGGTATGCCCACAACTCGAAGTGGGAGAACTACAGGAAGAGCTGTTTCACCAACAAATAGCATTACCTCACCGGATCCAGTTCCAAGGCAAGCAAATCAAGCTTTCCAAGGCGAAAATCTAGATTTTGACCAACTAATTATTGAAGACGCTTCGGAAGGGAGTTCAACATCACCATACATGGCCAATCAACAACAAACAAATGCGGAAAGCAAGGCGAGGATCTGGCGGAGAAGCGAGCAGATGTTGTGGTGTTGGAGATGCTCAAAGCATTAAAGGAAGCACGGGAAGGACAAGGATGATGATGGCCATGATCTTTGGAGATGTAGAGGAAGCAAAAGGAGATGGGGAACTTCCGCTAGCGATTGATGCGAGATCCCACCTTGAGGCCGTGTTCCCGAGGCAATTCGCGGGGAGAAAACAGGGGAGTGGAGGACAACAACAATGGCAAGAATAAACAAAGAGAACCAGATTGTACCTCCATTAACTAAAAAGTCAATCGGTTCCGATGAATCAATTGGAGCTCGAGCAGTGGTGACGATACCCTGACCTAGGTTGGAAGCAAGCCTGACCTCAAACAAACATCATCCTAAGCGCTTCTTCCAAAGATTTTCACGTATGCGTAAATGCCGGTATCCCAAGCCATTTCGGTAGTGAGCCAAAGAAATGCCACAAAGTGCGACTTTGCAGACGATGCAAGTGTACATCAACCAATCTCTTCACCATACACCGCCAATAAGCTAAAGATATTACAACACCCCCAGAGAGTTCGTGCCATAAGCCAAGATGCGTGGCGAAGGATGATATGATCGATGTGATCAATCAACTTCACAGTGCACAACCCAACCCCTGGAGTTAGACTTTACTCCACCTTACGGCAAGCACACATTCGGAGGACCTTACCCAACAGGTATATCGAACATCCCCACAATTTCCAAAATACAACGGGGAGAAAGGAAATGCCAGGGAACACATTGCCAGGTTCGTAGAGTAGATGTCTCCGTGGCTAGGATATGATGAAGTAAACAACCACAACTTGTTGATGCGAGAATTCAACAAGACTTTGATGGATAGTGCCTTGATTGGTACTTACTGACTTGGAGAAGGATCATCCATGATTGGGATGATCTAAAATTGCAATTTTTAAGAAATTTTTCTGTATGTGTAAAGCGGTAACCATCGTAGAGCTCATGTGATTGGCGAGAAGCCAAATGAAGAGTTTGTCGGATTACGTGGATAGGTTCAGGCCCAACACACGGAAGTGTGCAGAGACGATTGAAGAAAAGAACTTAGTTAGTTAAGATTTGCAACAATGGTGCCTTAGATGCCTTCAAGCCCCACCTCATCACTAAGGCTTGTGATTCCTTCGCGACCCTCTCATCTTTTTGACAAGACTTAGGGGAATCGTGACATTTCCACCAATCATGTGATGGATACATAAAAGCGAAGAGGACGAAGAATCGTGGCTTTGGTGGATTCTCGGTCAAACCATAAGATAAGAAGAGGAGAAGAATGAGAAATTTGAGCGAAGCGAGCAGAAAGCGAGGGGACAAGTATACCGAATGCCGCCTGGAGGCTATCACATGCGGCGAGAAAGGCGTTCAGAGCACTGTGACGAACAATGGGTTGAGCACGGAGTAGTGAAACCTCCAAGACCCCGGTTGGTTGTAACGGAAGAAATGAAAAGACCAGACTTTTGTGTATACCACCAATACGCAGGGCATTCCACTATGGACTGTTACAGTCTGCGGAGGATATACCATGAGAAACTGGCGGCCGGGGAGATTGAACTAGGAGAAGAAACGTGCAACACTATCACCCGTGGTGCGATCTCGGAAGTCAAGAACTTCAAATCATGGCTCTACGTACCATTGAAAAAAACTCGAACTACTGAGATGAGTTAAAAATCCACCTAAGATGGTGGTCCACCAAAATGGTGGTTTAAGTCCTCGTGAATATCCCTCGCCAAGTAAATTGGATGACCAAGGGATGAGGCACAAGAATTGATGATTAAAAAAAAAAAAAAACACCCAAGATGGTGGTCAAGTCCTCGTAGAGCGTGACTTGCCAAGAAATCGACGACCTAAACGACGAGGGCACGATTTCAAGTCCTCGTAGAGCGTGACTTCTGCGAAATTGGACGACCTAAGTGACGAGGCAACCAATTTCAAGTCCTCGTAGACCGTGAACTACAAGAAATTGGGCGACCAGTGAGGAGGCACCAGAAAGTGTTACACTTTATCATCAAAAGTGAATGAGGCACTTGACTATAAGTCCTCAGACCCGAAAAATTATACTTTCAACTTTAAAAGTAATCGAGGCACCTGACTATAAGTCCTCGAACCAGACAAGTTATACTTTCAACTTCAAAAGTTTATTATTTGAAATGTTATGCTTTTCGTTAAAAGCAATTTTATTATCAATAAAAAAAAAGAAAAAAATATAGATTCAAGTGTTAGTATGCATTAAAAAAAAAACATGTTTTTTCTTGAAAAGATTCATGTTTGCTGTTTTATGAGACCTATTGTTGTCTTGGAGTCTTAATTCGAACAACTTAAGATTCAATGTTAAATATTGAGTTTTAAAGAATCGTTCAAATTAAAGGCAATCAATAAGGATAAAAGAAACTACAATTTGATATATGAAATATATGTACATGAATTTTCTGATACAGGAAATGGAAAAAACTATGAAAGCTCGTGATCTAAAGGCCATGACATGTCGAACTAAAGAGAGGGGAATAGCTAAAGCTTTCAAGTCGACAATGGTGTGGTACCCTGAGCCATCGTATTGGAGGCTATCGAGCCTTCAAGGTCTTGGGTAGCTGACTCAATTTCCCAAAAGTTTGGTCTTCAATTTATCTATGGCATCTTAAAGCTCCTAAAGTTTACATAAAGTAATTCATTCTCATAGAGACGTGAAGTGACTTCTGAACGAAGTGCAACAACATGATGATTGGAAATAAAGAGATCCAACCTAGCATGGAAGGGAGACATGTCCAAGGAAAGTTAGGAGATACCTAGATATCCTTCAAAAGCTCCTCTAGGGCTTGCCCTCCTAGGGTTTGCTCCCCTAGAGGTTCACTCTCCTAGAACTTTCGTTTTCAAGGCTTGCAAAACATCAAGCTTCAAGAAGTGAAGACTTCAACACTTAAAAATATTTTGCGCGATCATCTCACCAAAGGCGTGACTCACGCGCAGGGGGCAAATGATTACTGGTAGATGACATAAACATCCTCCAGAGTAGAGGTGCATTCCCCCAAGCAGTGACGAATATGCATGTGGAGGAGCACCACGGTTCTGTTGAATACGAGTGTCCCTGCATAGCTGGATGCAACGAAAAATGTCAGCTTTTTCTTTAGTACATCCACATAATCAACATTCTCAAGTATCTCGTTGATCCAATGCTGCCATTCCTGAAGGTGGCTAGATGAATTAGACAAAATGTGAAGGAGGAGGCCATTAGGTTAGTTCCCCTAGGGGTTGGCCCGTAGGGTTTAGCCACCTAAGGAGCTCTCCCCTCTTAATTACATTTAACTTCTCCTTGCTCGTCGAATCAACTGATTGGAATAAATGCTACTTCACCGGAATACCCGAGCCAAGATCTTTGTTAAGGTGAAATGGCCCGGAATAAATTCTTCCTCCTTGCGGTATGGTCCTTTCTTTCAGAATATCCGAGCCAAGAACCTTGTTAAGGTGAAATGGCTCGGAATAAATTCTTCCTCCTTGCGGTGTTGTCCTTTCTGTCAGAATATCCGAGCCAAGATCCTTGTTAAGGTGAAATGGCTCGGAATAAATTCTTCCTCCTTGCGGTGTTGTTCTTTCTTTGAGAATAGCCGAGCCAAGATCCTTGTTAAGGTGAAATGGCTCGGAATAGATGCCTCCTCCTTGCGGTGTTGCTTTCTCTTTGAGAATATCCGAGCCAAGATCCTTGTTAAGGTGAAATAGCCTGGAACAGATGCTTCCTTGTTGTGGTGAAAAAAAAAGTGTAGTCTTTTCTATTTCTAGACCAAAATCCTGTTAAGGTGAGATGGCTTGAAAAAGAAAGAGTACAATCACCTGGAAAAAAAAATTAATAAATAAAGGGAAATATAAGTTTTTTCGTAGAAATCTCACCATAAATGGAAGAGAAAGTTGTTTGCTTTGTTTCTGGCTTCTGTTGCTTTGCTATAATAGAGGCGCAATACAATCGGATCAAATTACCTACTAGACTTTATCACAATGAGTATCCTCTGACCGTACAAAAGCCCATAATCGCTTTTATGTTTATTGCTCGAAATCGGCTTCCGTTGGACATGGTTTGGGTTGCATTCTTTCAGGAGGGGCAATTGATATCAACGACAGTTGTCATGCGGTTTTAATATACTACATGAAGTACTTATTGATAGAGGTGAGGTCGTGCGGTGGATTTCACCGCTTCATGATGTGGGCCTTGTCGTTTCATTATCCCAATTCTCGCCGAGTTTGCTAAGAAGATGACTGTGACATCATCATATTCCTTAAGCTGGATGTGGATGGTTTGGAGCAAACAAATTCGAGACTCACTGTTTTGTTTCTATTCAGGGACTAAAATTGCTTAATTACCTATTGGTGCAAGTATGGTCACAATCCTATCTGTTGACAGTCTGTTAATGCCAATGAGGTAATGCCAACTTTTTAAAGAAAGGAAGATGGCGGCGAATTGTGGGATGTTGGTTCATTTTCCTTACTTTTTCCTGACTCATATTCCTTACTTTTTCCTGACTTCCGGGCTGCAAAGTTATTCTAATATTAAGTTTCCATAAATTTAATCTATTAAGGATCGGGAGATGCTCATTGGAAGCTACATAATCCCCAGCGAATCCGGCTGTTCATGCTCCTCCGCCGTACCTCCTGCTGTTTGTCAACTCTTATCACTCCCCTTAATCATATATAAGGGCTGTTTTTATTATTATTATTATTATTATTTAAAAAAATAACACTATTATGATTCTTTATAAAAATACGTACTGTTATGATTTAGAAATTTATGGATATATTTTAATATTAAGTTTCCAAATTTAATTTAGGATTTAATATTAATATCAAGTTTCCTTTTTTCCGGGCTACAAAAAGGGAATTTGATTTGGTAGTTTAAGTTTCCAAATTAAATTTGATTTAGTTTTCAAAAAAAAAAAAAAAAAAAAGAAGGTGATCCATTCACGGTGATAAAGGCATAATGAAAGGCATTAGGACTTGGCTGAGAATGAATGTGGCATGAATAGTATAATGATTGCCTCTGATTATTGTGCGCATGGTTTAGGGTAATTTAGAATTTCTAAAGTCTATTTATTTAGCTAAAAAAAAAAAAAATTACGCAATTTTGTTGGCTTCTATTCACATGAGATAATAGTTTGACTTGGTGCAAAATCGGGTGGGCTCATTTATTAAAAAAAAAAGAAAAAAAAAAAGAAGAAAAAAAAAAGGAATTTTCCAAAGATAAATTGGGAGAGCTCCCATAAGTTCCCTCTCCTATGATTTTTTATTTTCAGGACTTGCAAGATCGAGCTCCGCAGATTTTTCATAAATTTGAAGCAGGATTCACAAAGTCAAAGTATTTTGCACGATCGTCACTTCAAAGACGCGACCCTCGCGCAGCGGGCAAATGTGGTCCCAAGTACAAATTAGGGTTCACTTGACCTAATTGAATTAAATGCACAAATGAAGGTTCGCAGTATGATTATATGAAAAGACAGAAGAGCCGGAAATAAAGAAGCAAGACCTGAGAGAATCTTTCACGTGTCCCGAGGCAGAAGACACGTGGAGACGACTCATTTTGGGAAGTGATTGAGGGATTGGATTGGTGGCTAGTAGGAAGGGCATGACGATCTGGGCATTACTCGATGACTAAGGGTAAATTTGGAATTTCCCAGGACACGTGCTGCAAAGACATGACCACTCTCCAAAAAATCCTATAAATACCCCTTCCACTCCATTGGGAAGGGGACTTCTCGACTTGGACCATTTGGAAGACTAGGAGACTTGGAGATTCTCTCTCAACCCAAAGACTCGAGAAGGCTCTCTGAATCCTTGCTACCCTAACAAGGTTCTTGGATTCTAAGAGTTCTGCTACGTGTCGTTGGAGTAATCGCTCACCTGTTCTTCTCCCCTCTTCAATCAATCAATCAATTCCGTACTTTTCGTGGATTTCTCTCCTCCTCAGCCAACACGAAACCCTAACCCTAGCAAGGTACGATTTCCTTGCCCACACATATCTTCTTGGTTACCCTCCTAGGGTTTATTGGCGTTGGGTTCACCCAATTAGTGCCGAATTCTTACATCCACATTCTCGCCTTCATTGCATTCTGTCATGAAGTTGGAGTAGAACCCACGCTCAATTTCTTCTTCACCGTCTACAAGGTTGCCCAGTCCCGAGAAAAGGGATTTAAGGTTCTGGGTAAACAATCACCGAAAGCAGGGGAAAATTTTGAGAGACACTCCTTGGTCTCCACTCCTTCTAGCAACAAAGGATGGCATAAGGGGTGGTTCTTCATCAAAGGACCAGAGATTGCATCTCTGCCGAACTGGGCCACTGATGAAAAAGTGTCTGCTGACTTTGAAGACATCCCCGAAGAAAGGGTGAGTGAAATGATAGAACTCTTCGAAAACTTCCCCTCGAAGGAATGGAACTACTTGCTTCTCACTAAGCAAGCCTGGTTGTATGACCATAAATGTAAGATCTGAATCATTTTGTTGTACAATTATTTGAAATTTGAAGTGCTGTAGATTCTGATATATGGCTTTCTGATTTCTGCAGTGTCTTTGATTAAGCCAACATCTTCGGATGTAAAGGACTTGAAAGATTTTTTGTCTGGAAAATCAAAAGAAAGAAATGCCGAACCTCTCCAATTGGAAGCCCCTTCTAAAGATGATACAACTACCGAAACACCCGTTGCTGAACCCCAAACCAAAGACCCAGAAGGCGATGATCACACTCCAGCAGAAGAATCCCTTCAACCCCGCCGAAAGAAAAGAGCTATCCGAAAACCTAGGTCTATTCCCCCACCAACAGATCCTGAACCCACCCCAGAACCTGCCTCACAACCCGAACCAACAATTAATCCAGCACCGACTAGAGGAAGTCTACTTGATTTGCCAGTAGATGACCGGAAACGACTCCTTCGGGTAAAGAAATTAAGGACCAAGATTACCCCTCTAACCACCGAAGAGCTTGGAGTGCCTTCATCTTCAGCTGATCTGCCCCCGGTAGTCCCCGTGGAGATACAGGTTTTTGATGATGAAGAGCCCGTTCCCACACTTTCCCGAAAAAGAAAACAACCATCTGATAGTCATCCGATCTCAGCAACCACCCCTTCACCTCCTCGCAATCCCACTCCAGTCCGATCTCCATCTCTAGAAAACATATATACGGACCCAATACCATCTTCTGAATGACCCATACCGTCTCCCGACCGATCAAGGACATCTCCTTCTGGACCTTCATCTTATGAATTTCAAAATGAGGCTATGGCATCACCAACCTTATGGCCTCGGTTTAACGCCAATTTCCCCTTCCAACTTTTCAATGCTTTTGTCTGGGACACCGACGATCACCGATTTGGCAACAGCTCAATCGGGGATTTGCTCGATGAAGGCATGAGCTATCTAGCACAGGTAAAGAACTTTCCCAATCTTCGTATTTTTAGTTTTTATACTTAGATTATATATCTAAAATTGACTGAATAATATTGAACATGTACAGGACAACGCTATTTTTGGGCGTTTACGCCCTAAACATTTTGAATCCGAAGCTGCAAAGGAGGCGGCCAGAAAAGAGAACACGATATTGCAGTCTGCCTTAGCAAAAGTGAGGCATGACTATGATATCGCTCTCTACAACAATGAACGTCTTCGAGAGGATCTAGCTCAAACCAAGGATGAATTGAAGACGTCTAAGGAAGAGCTGAAGACGACCAAGACCAGTCAACAAGATCTGACTAACATGAACGTCGATCTTGTTGAAAAGAACGAAGTTCTAAGGGCTAGAAATGAAGAACTTGCTATAGCCAATCAGAGCCTGGCTATACAAATGGACGATCTTCAGGCGAAGGCCATGAAGATAAAGAAAGGCACTTGGCCAGACGTCGGAAGCTCCAAGATAAGCTGAAGGCCTTGAAGGAGCTAGGTCCTCCTTTGACTGAAGAACTCCGTAAGGAAATTCAAAAAGAATATCGGGAGTCTGACGAGCTAAATGCAGAGATTTTGAAGGTATATTCTGAGGGTTATGAAGTTTGTAGAGGTCGGGGCAAGGAAAAGTTAACTGCAACTAATATAGATCCGTACCTTGATTTCTTAGAAAGGCGAAGATAATGCTCAAGATATTATCGCTTTTCTAGTTTTAGGATTTTTGTAAAAAAAAATTGGCTTTCTATGTAAACAGTTAAATATTAATGGAATTTCAGCTTTCCTTCTCATGACTTTTGTACAATTCGTTTCTTGTCAATAATTCAGTATCAATCAACTTGAAAACTGTATAAAAAAAAATTTAACTTAACTTAAATTGTGAATCAGACAAGGCATATAACAGTTAAGTTAAGAAATGATATAAACTGAACTTAAAGAACCGAACTCAACACTTGAATAAAATAAAGTAATGCATACTTATCGTTTCCGAAGTGTGAGATAGATCATGTAAAAGGTGAATTCGGCTGATCCTTGTTGCACCATCGGGATCTTGTTTACCACTCGGGGTAAAACAAGTATATAAGGACATTTGTTTATCACTCGGTGTAGAACAAATTTATAAGGACCATGGAATTTATTTACCACACGGGGTAAAATAAATTCATAAGGACACCTAACAATGAGGCTACCATCGAATGGTCAGCGAGTCCGACCGAACCTCCTTACTTCGGTGAATTTGTTTACCACTCGGGGAAAAAAAATATTAAAAGGACTATGGAATTTGTTTACCACGCAGGGTATAACAAACCCATAAGGACACTCCTGCCAATAAGGCTACCATCGAATGGTCAGCGAGTCCGACCGAACCTCCTTACACCGATGAAGTTTACCTACCACGAAGGGCCTGACAAATTCATAAGAACCACCTGCCAAAACGGCTACCATCGAATGGTCAGCGAGTCCACCCGAACCTCCTTACTCCGATGATTTGTTGGACTAAATGAAGAGAAGATCAATTGAGGAAAAATGAGTCTTTTATTGATGATGATCCAAACATTTACAGACTTCCGAGAGACTGACTCGATCTTTACTGAAAATACTTCCAAAGTCTACCAGCATGCCAAGTGTTCTTGATATCGGATCCGTCCAATGTCCTCAACCGATAAGTCCCTGGCTTCGGTACTTCAACAACTTCATACGGTCCTTCCCAGTTCGGCATCAGCTTTCCCAAATTCTGAGGCGTAGATGCTTCGACTTCTCTGAGGACGAAGTCCCCCACTTCAAATCTACGAAGCTTTACCCCCTTATTATAATGCTTAGCCACTCTTCGCTGATAGGCTGCCAATCTAATCAAAGCTGTCTCTCTGACTTCTTCCAGCAGATCCATGTTGATCTTCAGCCCTTCATCATTGTAGATCTCCTTAAACCGATCGACAGAAGACTTGGAGATCCAATCTCAACCTGGGACTAAGGCATCGATTACCATAGGCGATCTGAAAAGGTGAATCCCTGTTGTAGTCCTCGGGTGTAGTTCGGTAAGCCCATAACACAACCGAAAGCGACTCTTTCGGCCATCTTCCTTTAGCTTCATCCAATCAAGGCTTGATCCCATTCGGTGACATTACATTGGTCACCTCTACCGCTGCCGTTCGATTGTGGATGAGCCTTTGAAGTCTTTTCTGTCTTTGAACTCCAGCTCCTTCAAAAATCCTTCAAATTTCGATCCATTTAATCATGGCGTCCGTTGTCGATATCACCACCTTAGGAATTCGAAAGCGAAAACACTCATCGACTCTTCATGAACTTCAAACATTCTTGTTCCGTTATCAACCTAAGTGGCTTCGCTTCTACCCATTTGGTCATGTAATCAATGGCAACTATAAAAAAACTGACCTGACCTTTAGCTTTCGACAATGGACCCAGTATATCTACCCCCCAGACAGCAAAGGGTATAGGAGATAAGATCGAGTATAACTCTTCTGGTGGCTGATGTGGGATCGAACTGTTGAGCTGGCATTTCTCGCACTTCTTCACATACTCCGTAGCTTCCTTGAAGATAGTAGGCCAGTAGAAACCTTGACGAAGTACTTTGTAGACTAATGACTTAGCAGCCATATGGTCGCCACAGATGCCCTCGTGAACCTCCCGAAGAGCATACTCGGCCTCAGATAAAAGGCCCTTCGATAAAGATCCCCATCAATGAGAACAAAATTAGCACTCTTGTACTTGATCTTCTTAGCCAACATCTGATCCGAAGGAAGGACGCCATCTGCCGGATACTCTCATGTATGGAGTCATCCAACAGTTAACGTTGATGCACATCAACATGCTTTATCTTGGATACTTTACCGTAACGCTGCAAAACCTCCAAATAAACTGAACCATCAAAGTTGTTAACA
This sequence comes from Panax quinquefolius, assembly GCA_020205615.1. Classification (NCBI taxonomy): domain Eukaryota; kingdom Viridiplantae; phylum Streptophyta; class Magnoliopsida; order Apiales; family Araliaceae; genus Panax; species Panax quinquefolius. Next base: position 16,234,318 of record CM035173.1, on the reverse strand, counting down.
TCCGTAGTGGCCAGCTTTGACAATGCATCGGCAATAGAATTGTCACTACGCTCTACACCCTGAAACTCATAGGAGAGGAAATACTAAAGCCGATCTTTCAACTCTGCCAAATACTTGTTCATCCTTGAACCTCGAGCTTCATACTCCCCTGAAACCTGCTTGACGACTAATTAAGAGTCACTGTAGATGATCAACTTCTGAACTTCGAGACTCTTCGCCAGTCGAACTCCTGCCAACACTGCTTCATACTCTGCCTCGTTGTTCGTCGCTCTGAACCCAAATCTGATAGCCTGTTGCACTTTGAATCCCTCCGGACTTGTCAAGATAATCCTTGCTCCACTGACGTCCGTAGTAGAAGATCCATCTGCATACAACGACCATGAACTTTGGTTTGTCTTTGAAGAGTCAAGAATCGCTCGATCGGACACTTGACTTACGGCATCTTTGCATCTCCCTCTGTGAACGAACACTCCACCATAAAATCAGCTAAGGCTTGCCCCTTTATATTTTCGGGGGGATGATATTGATGAAAAATCGGGACAACTCCATTGTCTACGCATTTAATCTCCCCGATACTTCCAAACTACACATCATCACCCTTTTATTGGTTGATCCGTGTAAGCGACAAGAGCCGAGCCTTGAAAATATTGCCTAAGCTTTTGGTGGCTATTATCAAAGCAAAAGTAAATTTCTCAATATTCGAATTACTGGTTTGACATCCCTAGAAAATGGACCGACATAATAAATCGAATCTTCGCTTCCCCTGACTTCTCGAACCAAAGATTGCTCCCCACTACCAACGAATTAGTTGCCAGATACAAATAAAGTGGCTCAGCAGGAACTGGCTTTACCAATAAAGGAGCCGAAGACAAGTACGTCTTTATTCCTTGGAAGGCGTCTTCACACTCCAAAGTCCACTGGAACGTCTTTGCATTCTTCGGTCCTTTCAACGTGCCAAAGAAAGGCAAACACCTTTCTGCCGACTTGGACATGAACCTCCGCAAAGCTGCAATCCTCCCTGTCAGACGCTGAATATCTTTGAATGACTGAGGAGTCTTCATGTTTAGAATAGCCTGGATCTTCTCTGGATTGGCCTCAATGCCCCTCTGACTGACCAGATAACCCAGGAACTTCCCTGCACCGAGCCCGAAGGTGCATTTAGTGGGATTAAGGCTTAATTTGTGATGACGGACCGTCTGAAAGCATTCCTCTAGATCATCCAAGTGCTTCTGAACGATCATGCTCTTCACGATCATGTCATCCACATATACCTCCATATTCCTCCCCAACTGCTTCTGAAAGACGAAGTTCGTCATCCTCTGATAAGTGGCTCCAGCATTTATCAAGCCGAACGTCATCTTCTTGTAAGCATATACCGAACAGTGTGTGATGAATGCTGTCTTCGGAATATCCTCTTTGCACATAGAGATTTGATGATAACCTGAAAAAACATCTATAAAGCTTAGTAGTGCATACCCCGAAGTCGCATTAATGAGTTGATCAATGTGGGGTAGAGGATAGAAGTCCTTCGGGCAAGCCTTGTTCAGGTCCGTGTAGTCAATGCAAACTCGCCACTTCCCGTTCTGCTTCTGGACCAGCACCACATTTGCCATCCACTCTAGGTAGTCTATCTCAAAGATGAAATCAGAAGCTATCAGCTTTGCGATCTCTTCATCAATGATTCGTTGTCTTTCGGGTGCAAAGATCCGCCTCTTCTGCCGAACTGGCTTCTTTGAAGGATCTACATCCAATTGGTGCTCGACAATCTTCTGGTGACTCGGGCATATCCACGAGGCTCCGTGCAAAAGATATCGGCATAACACCGTGAAGCTCCATAAGGTTCGTCCAGAGAGGTTCGGAAGACCGAACCGATCTTTATCTTTACGGTTTGTCCTTCTTTCCGAAGAACCACTCGATCTCTCTCCGTCTCTCCTGCAGGCGTGACCAATGGTTTCGAAGGCGCTTTCGGTAAATGGCTCAATCTCTATCGCCACGGTGCGCTACGTTTTTCCGACCCTACTCCGAAGCTATCACAACATTAGATAAGCATCGCTGGCCGCCTCGAGTCCCTCGCTACCTCTCCGACTCCATGTGCGGTTGAACTTGATCTTGAAATGAGGAATGGAAAGTCATAGCTTGCGGAGTCAGTAAAGTAGATCGTCCCGATATGGCGTTGTGAGTAGAATCTACATGACAAATATAGAATTTACACGTTATTTCTACTTGTGGAGGCGATCAAGATAATTTGGTAGCTCAATAGTTCTGCCCGCTTTAATCGGATCATTGTTGAAGCCATATAAAGGAACCTCCTGCCCTACCTCCATCTTTCGCCCATCAAGATGCATCCTCTGATAAGCATGAGCATACAAAATGTCAACAGAAGACCCGTTGTCAATCATCATCCGCTTCATATCCACCGAACCCACTTGTGTTGTGATCACCAGTGCTCCTTCATGAGGTTCGATGGGCTCCGAAGGATAATCTGCATCAGTAAAGGATATAACTGTCCCTGGAAACGGTCTGTCGGTCTTCGGGAGAACACCCGCCACGGACATAACTGAATCCAGATACCCCCGCCTCTTCTTCCCTATCAATTTTCCTGCCGTCCCACCGGTTATTACATTAACGACGTGCCTTGGTGGTTGATTTAGAGCAGTTTGCACGGGTGGAACCGGTTGAACCACTTGAATAAAGACGGTCATTGTTACATTGTTCTGGCGATGGTCCTCCAAGAACATCTTGAACTAACATACCGCTTTGAACCTTCCTCTCTACAAAGTCCTCTTGTTATAACATTTATTTTGTATCGTGACTGCGACTTGATGATATCCACAAAACTTAGAAGCGTTGCCTCGTCACGGCTTGAGATTATCACGGGTGGTTCAAAGAACGGTTGGTTCCTAATTTGATCCAATATTACCGACCTATCCGTGTTCAGTGTGGTGTAAACCTTATTCACCTTCTGGGTAGGAACAGGTGGGCGATTGTTGCCTTGTCGCCAGTTGTTGTTGTACTTCTTTGAGCTGTCCTCTGGCCGATCATTATTGCCTCCCCCCTTCTTCTGATCGCCTTCAGCCTTAGAAGTGTCTGTCTCCTTCATCCTGTCTGAAGAAGGACGTTTCAGGCTATACATAGCCTCCTCCACCACGATATAGCCCTCAGCTTTATCAAAAGCTTCGGCCAAGCTCTTCGGATGGTGAAACATCAGCTTCTTCACCAGCTTTTCTGACTTTACCAGATCTAACCCATTTTGAAACAACCCAACAGCTTGAAGGTCATTAAGGTCCGCCCACCGCTAATCGCTTGCCTCCTGAAGCGTTTCACATCTGAGCCCAAGATTCGTTCTGAAAAGCTATCGGACTTGTGCCAAAGAACCCGTAGGCTTTCCCCTCCTTCGGTTGCTCCCAAAGCGAGCATGGAATTTGTCACATAGCTCGGACCACGACGAGACTGAATCAGCAGGCAAAGTTCTCATCTACTGTCTAGCATCCTTCCTTAACGTTGTGACAAACGTGTGACACTTAGCCGCATCGGTGAAATCATAGTAATCCATCAGCCTATCGAATGCCTGGCTATGGTTGTAAGGATCCCCAGATCCATCATAACTCTCCATGTGAGACAACTTCTTGGTGGTATCCGCCTTCTCCTTAAGAATATCCGAAGAAAAAGGAGACGCCTTCTTCCCAGGAGTATCCTTCACCTGCTGAACTTCAGCCAGTTGTTTCCGAAGCTCCTTTAACTTCTTAACAAGGAACTCAACACCTTCTGGTTGTGAGGAGACTTCTTTCTCCTGAGTAACCTTCTTCTTAAGAGTAAATCGATCCCTTTCATCAGAAACCACTGCCTTTGATGGACTTCTGGATCTACTTCGACGTGTGGCCCTGTCATCACGATGAGAATATTCCCGACGATGCTCCTTCCTCCTACTCTCCGGTGCATACTCCCTGGACCGGCTTCTCTGTCTGCCACCATCACGACCTTGACAACCGATAACGAGAAGTGCCTTCTTTGACACCTCAGGAGTTCTACTCCTTGATCTCCTTCTCTCCTGAGGTCGTCCACGAGACACATGAACAGAATGTTTCGGCTCCTTCCCTTCTCGTTGTTGCGAATCCTTATGCCTACTACGCCTCTCGGACTGCACATAAGTGGACGCCTCGTCCTTCAGATCAGCTATCCGAAGCATCTGTACGGCTATATCCTCCATCTGCTTCAGAAGGACTTCTAAAGTTTTATCTGCCTCGTCCGCCATCTTCGCCAACTTGGCAGTCTTATCATCCCGACCACTTCGGTGATGGGTTCCAGGCGGTGAGCCTTCTACCCGTCTTCGGTCCTGGTCACGACCTTTATCAACAGCAAACACCAACCTCCTTCAACCCCCTGAATCATGCTTGGAAGCCGTACTGTCATGAGCACTCTTTGAGGGACCCAGACGATCCCTGATAGAGACACGTGGTAATGATGAGCTAACAGCCATCGGCTGTCCCTCCGGTGTAACAGTTCTACTCTTCACCATACTATCCGACGTAAAACAAATAAAGTTTGTGATTGAAAACTCAAGGACACTAAAACACAGCCCTCCTTCTAGCGCCAATGTTAACGCCAAGATCTTCTGCCACATCCCAATCACGTAAGACGTCCTGATCCTGAACAATAAACACGATCGACACAAAAGCTCAGCGGCTTCGATCGAGGGGATAGCTTCGAGCGTGAAATCAAGACTGAGCGATCACAAGGTTAATAAATGGAGGATAAAATATCTAGTGTATTGAGAGAGATAAAATTATCGATTACCTTTACTTAGAAGACTTCCTTTGCTATGATATACTCTCGGATCGGTTGGCCATCGTGCCACCTTCTACCGTCGGACGTATTACCCCTACTCCTTAGTGATCTTAGCCCATCGCATGCAGATCGCCACCTTTTCTAATTGTTTTCTACTGGCCGTGACTATAATCCCATCCACATTAATGCTATGCAGACTTTCGGTCAACAGCTATCCTTTTTCATCATTGCAAGTCAAAGATGGAGATATTAAAATATCTAATGGGTCAGCCAACTCAATTCAGCCTAAGTCTTTCAAGATCTGATCAGGAGGATCTACTGACCCGGCCCAACTGGCCAAGCCCAATAGAGATGACCCAAGAGATTTAATCAAATGAATAGGCCCAATCCGTTCGGCCAAATATGTGAAATATCATGACCCAACAGATAGTATATTTGTTTTTCTTCTTCTTTTTACTGGTGTTAGGTTCTCTGTTGTTCAAGATGAACGCCATTGTTGCTTCAATTTGAACTTGCACAAGAATGAAAACTAGGGTTTGTAAATTGGGGCTAAAATTAAAAAACCATAGTATTATCTCTATGATAGTAATTGAAGGAGAAGAAAAAAAATTGACGTTGATATTATAAATTATTTGAAGATTTGAGAAACTATGAAGCTTTGATCAAGAATCAATGAAGAATTTTTAAAGTTTCCTTCTCTATTTCATTTCAAGTAACTATCTCCTGTATTCTCCCTTTTGTTCTTTAATAATATTTGACATATATGAAATGGGTTTGGGGCTGTCCAGGATAACTCTTACATATAAATCAGGTGGAAAATTAAAGGATCGAAGAATATGTAATGGCGGTGATGGTAGTGAGCAAATGTTACGGTGGCAATGGTAGTGAGCAAATGGGCGCGATGTTGAGTAGTTTAGAGTGGAGGAAGACTTACTTTTTTTAAAACGTCTTGAAAATTAATAAATCAAATAATTTATGGTTTAATTTAATTTAATTAAGTGAAACAATGTTAGTAGGTCAACCAATTTGCTACATACATTTCCATGTGATATAAAAGTTTTAATTTGCTCAATTTTAGACTGCTGTGTCATTTTTCTGTTAAACATTTAACAGATTAAATGGAATTCGAGCTTTTTAAAAAAAATTATATTACAATGAGTTGACCGGAAAAAAATTGAGTTGGATGATGTAAATGTAAATTGGGATCTAGTTTAGTGATGAAAAAAGGATTTAACACGGCTCTAATACACCTAAAAATATCTTAATAAAGATATTTTTTGGCAAGACCTTGTCTATATTGCTAATTTGATGAAAAGTCACTAGTATAGCACGGTCATCTATACCAATATACAGGACAATGTAATCTCTCTAACATAGAGCGCAGGTGAAATCACTATGCTGTTTAACACTATTCAGTAGTGATAACACACTGCATGGATGTTCAAGCTGGCAAAAACTACAAACATACCTGGCCCAGGTCTGAAATTTTTGAAAGCGTCTTCTGCATTAATACGGCATTCAATTGAGTGTCCTCTAAGCACAATATCTTCCTATTGACCAGAAATCAGAAAATGAATATAAAGATTTTGATTTATCCCCAGATTATCTTAGGTAACCTCATCCATTACCTGTTTGTAACGTAGTTTCTCTCCCTTAGCAACACGGATTTGTTCTTCAATCAGGTCAACAGAAGAAATCATTTCTGTCACAGGATGCTCCACCTAAATATTGTCAAACATCAGAAAAAACAATTACGCATTTTACAGGAATACCCCTTATGTAGTGTTTTTAGAAACCTCATAAATCTAAATCAGCAGCTTCCTCTTTTCACCTGGATCCTAGTGTTCATTTCCATGAAGTAAAAGGACCCTCTTTCATCTAAAAGGAACTCGACTGTACGTTACCAATGTAACCTATAGATGCTGCGGCTGCAACTGCTGCATCACCCATGGCTTTTCGCAACTCAGAGGTTAATGCAGGGGATGGTGCTTCTTCCAGCAACTTCTGGTTCCTTCTCTGCATAACCAAGTCATTTTCAATATCAGTTGTTACTCTATTAAGGCACAGGTCATGATTTTTCATACTTCTCTTTTGCCAACTAAATATTTACACATTTAAATGGCATGATCTCATAGATCACCTGAAGCACCATTATCGTAAAGGCTGAATTTGATGGGATTGTTAGCTCAAGTTCATTTGGGAAGATACTAGTATATTAAACAATATCAGCATCTAGGATTAACAGAATTGTGAGATTGATCTAGGTTACATATGGGAATGAAGTTGCACATTATATATCTCAAAGCCATTGATAAGCACAGTTAGGTTGCTTTTCTATTGTTACATTTCTTTCCTTCTTTTCTTGATTTGGGGGCAAGTGTGGTATGGTTATATAACTCAAACATGTTTTCTCTAGCATACGAATTAGTTAATTTATTATGTTTCAGATATGTGTGCTTAAGATGATTAATCACATCCAATTGAGATAATGATTACCTTACCCATGATATTGCCTACTGAGTACTGTTTACAATAACCATCCGCTAGAGAGAGACAGTCAACGGACTAAAAGGAAGATCCACTAGTTTACACTAGGGGTTTTGACAAAAAGGGAATATGTAGTTTTCCATGAAAATTTAAACCTTGAACTTTGATACCAGACTCACAGTTAATCAGTTCAAGCAAACAGAAAATTTCTATTAAGGATTTTATGTTCAAATATATGCCGATTCTCGATTTTGAATAAAGTTCCAAACGTATTGTAATCTTGATCAAACTGGCCTGATAGATGAAACCACAAATTAGCGTCTGTGGAGCATTTTGTCAATTGTGAGAATGTTTGCTTTTTATCAAGTGTGCAAAACTAGTCAAAAACTTTAGGCTTGGAGAGGTGGATTAAACATACTTTTAATCACTACACATAAAACTGATTCTGACACCGTATGGAATCAATGATGTGTCTTCCCAAGTTCCAGATAATGTAGTATATTGAGTTAAAAACACTTCTTCTGGTTTGAATCACTCACATACTTCCTTTTTTCCCGGAGAAACACAAATTACCCAGAGCCTTAGATATAAAAGACCAAGTCATGTTGGTACATTTAATCAACCAATTTTCATAGGCTGCTAAATGCCGACAGTGGAAATTTAAAAAGAAGAAAAACAGGGATGGACAATTATATGTACCTGAATACTGCAATCACGCTCTCCAAAGTGAATAACATTGCCAAATTTGTCTGCAAGAACCTGTAAATCATGAGCATGTAGAGGTGATCAACAGATTGCAATCTAGGTGAAGTGGTCTAGTTTACAAAGGAAGCAATGGTATGCATTGGCATCCTACTCCAAGTTTCTAGCCATGTAATGTTATTTTCATATTGCAACAACATTCCAACATAACTAAATTACAAGAACCTCAAATATAAGATTAATACAAGCATGTAAAATCACATAGCATGCTTGTCGCTCAAGTCCAGATATTGACGTGGTATTTCATTTAAGACCAAATGATGTAGGATGGAAGTTGTTGAACAGATAATTAACTGGAAGTCGTAATCAACAAAGAAAATTAAGAGAACTAGGGTGATCCAACTGCAGGAGAACCACTACCCCTAGGGTTAGCGTTGTGCAAAACAAACGGTATAATCGGTTTTTTACCGATACCGGTTTAGCCGAACCGGTCTATGGTATGTTTTAGAACCGGTCCGGTAAACGTAAATGTAACCGGTAAATACCGATTTTTCCAGCCCGATAACGGTATTAGTTCTATAGTAATATACGAGATATACCGAACTGGTACCGGTTTACCGATTAATATATAATATTAGTTTAGCTATGACTCGTCAATTCTTCTTCCTTCTTTTTTCATTTCTTTTTCTAACAAAGTTACAGTAAAATATTTGTAAAGAACTTGAATCTTCGCAAGAACATGGCACATCAAGGTGGACTAATGGAGATTAAAAAGAAAAACAAAAATTGGGTAGAAGAGAGGTTAGAGAAATACAAAAATAAATTACTAAACCCATTAATTTTCATACCCATACCTACTCTTCTTTCATCTTCTTCGAAAATATGATACATCTTAAATATATGACTTGATTTCTTATATATGTTACATGCAGATTCTTCGATCTATTATCTTGTGGAGAGAGGTCGAGAGCGGCTGCTATAGTGCTATGGTGTAAAGTAATTAAGTAAATAATGTAGGGTTTTGAATAAAAAGAAATGAGCATTTGGTTTTTAAATGAACTGAGTTTTGAAGAAAAGGAAATGACCATTTAGGTTTTTAGATGAACTTTAGGTTTGGGCTTTTTTGGCATATGGGTTGCATGCTGATGAAGATAGAGAAAAAGAAAAAAACAGTCGATACAAAATCGGTATTTATCGGTACCGAACGGATATCGTTTAATTGGTACCAGTTTCGGTATTCGGTACGGTTTGGTACAGTACGGTAATTTACCGTTGCACACCCCTACCTAGGGTTTCCCAACCAGGAGGGAGAAAAAAGGTATTGATCGCAACCAATAATTAGTATAATGTCAATATCAAAGTGTAAAGAGTCTGACATAACTTACAAGCATATTTATAAGAAATAAAACTCTAATAACCCTAAGCTCAGTAACAATTGGGCCTCAAAATAAATAACCCAATACTAAAATAAATCAATAAATAAGAAGTCCAACAAACTAAATAGATAGACAACTGATAAATAAATAACTAAATAGCAAATCATTCACGACGACGTCATCTCATGGATGATACCTACCAACTCCCCGGCAGCGAAAAAGAAGCCTTTGACGAAGTGAAAGCCTCATATCTCTCTAAAAGGTCTAGATCAAGCTGACGGAACTCCTCAACACCAATCCATGTACAATCATCAAGAGGCATTTTGCGCCACTTTACCAAAAACTAACGGTAACCACCCTGCCTGGTCGACACAATCCACTCATCAAAAACATCCTTAATAACCCTTGTTGTCCGTTGTGTAGGAATAATAGGAGGTGCAGGTAGAACAAGTAAAGGAGGAAAAAGTATACTCATCAGGATTACCAAGCGTAAGCGAAGTAGGAGAAGAAATGGAAAAGATGACAAAATCATCAAAAGGTCCATGATAAGGAGTAAGGTCTTCTACATTGAATACAGTACCAATACCCATATCACTTGGAAGATCCAACTCGTATGCATTAGCACTAACCATATTTCGAACTCGAAATGGACCCATCCTCTTAGCATGCACTTTCTTCTATGTGCCAGGAGGTAATCTCTCACCACGGTGTCGCAACATCACTCGATCATTCTTATTAAACTCTTGATACCTCCGATGAACATCTTCAGCGGACTTATAATTTTTATTGCTCAAATTAATTTTCTTTCTTATCTCAGCATGCAAATTGATAAAACACAGAGAATAGAATTTTCTGATATTGTTATTCATCAATGTAGCAGATATATATACAAGAGTAGATTGCTAAACTTATGCTACTGTTATAACAAGATATTTTATTGCTATATTTGAATGATCATAATTGCACAATTATATCCTAATATTAGGGGGATAATCACTCCATTATTATAGGAGAAGATTACTCCCAATCACATATTCTAACATCCCTCCTCAAGGTGGTGCATGGATGTCACACATGCTCAGCTTGTCAAGACAACTTGTAAACACTTTGTTGGATACTATTTTTATAAGAACATCAGCAAGTTGAAATTCTGACTTTACAAAAGGAAAATGGATAATGTTGGCTTCAAGGTTCTCTTTGATGAAATGTCTATCAACTTCTACATGCTTTGTCCTATCATGTTGAACAGGATTATGGGCAATCTCTATAGATGATGTATTATCACAATAGAGATTCATTGCAGTTCTTTGAGAGAATCCCAAATCTTTCATCAAGTTTTTTAACCACAATAATTCGCATACTCCAATTGCCATTCCTCGATATTCAGCTTCAGCACTTGATCTAGACATCACAGACTGTTTTTTACTTCTCCAAGGCACAAGATTGCCACCTACATAAGTGAAATAACCGGATGTAGAACGTCGGTCGTCAGCTTAACCAGCCCAATCAACATCAGTATACCCTTCAACATCTAAGTGTCCATGTTTGGAGAATAATAGACCTTTGCCTGGAGAAGATTTTAAATATCGCAAAATCCGTTACAAAGATCCATGAGGTTTACGTGGATCATGCATAAATTGACTTACCACACTCACAGCATAAGCAATGTCAGGTTAAGTGTGGGATAAATAAATTAATTTTTCCACAAGTCTCTGATATCTCCCTTTATCTGTATAACTCTTGACGAGAACATTGAAAAAGCTTATGATTTTGCTCGTTGGATTATCAACCTGGTTTACATCTAAGCATCCCTGTTTCGAATAATAAATCGAGAGTATATTTACGTTGTGACATAAATATACCATGCTTCTTGATCAGCTATCTCAATCTTCGAGGAAATATTTAAGATCTCCAAGATTTTTCATTTCAAATTCGGATGCCAAATGTTGTTGTAAGCACTGAATTTCCTCAGTATCATCACCTGTTACTACCATATCATCAACATATATAATTAAGGCAGTGAGTTTACCCATGTTATGCTTTATAAACAACGTATGATCCGAATTGCTTTGAGTGTAACCAAACTTTTTCATGACTTGAGTAAATCTACCAAACCAAGCTCTAGGAGATTGTTTCAAGCCATACAAAGCCTTCCTGAGTTTGCAAACTCGAGTGATACCTTCATATTTTGAAATACCAGGAGGTGGATCCATATACACATCTTCTGTAAGGTCTCCATGTAGGAATGCATTTTTTACATCGAATTGGAGTAAAGGCCAATCTTTATTAGTTGCTAAAGACAAAAGAACTCTCACAGTATTGAGTTTAGCAACTGGAGCAAAAGTTTCTTGATAATCAATCCCATAAGATTGTGTGTACCCTTTGGCGACCAAGTCTCGCCAGTATCTTTCAATAGTTCCATCTCGCATTGTTTTTTGTGAAAAGACCCATCGACATCCCACAGTTTTTTTTCCTGTTGGAAGGATAACAAGATCTCATGTACCATTTCTTTTTAGAGCCTCCATTTCCTCTGCCATAGCTGCAGTCCAATGAGGATCTGCCAAAGCTTCTTGTAATGTACTAGGAATAGAGATAGAGGATAATTTACACACATAAGATGCATATGAGGTAGACAACTTGTGAGATGAGATATGATTACTAATTGGGTATTTCACTTTGGCTTTTGGATCGGGTTCATATTTAGCAGCTGGGATCCCACGGGTAGATCGTGGTGGAAGTGCATGGTGAACAAGGTTAGATGGCAAACTAATTTCAGAAGAATTTTCGGGTTGTACCTGTAGGGTTGTTGTTGGTGATGACTCTGGAGAGGAGTTGGTTGGTCCTCGTCCAACGGTCCATTAGTGGGTAGAGTTGCTAATTTTAGATCAAAACACAAGACATCATCATGACTTGCAAATTGTCGAACATCTTCAGGACAAGTAGGCTTTAAATCTGGAAGAGAGTAATAAAATTTTGACTCATCAAAATAACATCCATAGAGGTATAGAACCGACGAGTCTCCGGATGATAGCATTTATAACCTTTTTGAGTAGACCCATAACCAACAAAGACACATTTTAAAGCTCTTGACTTAAGTTTCGTTCGATGTTGAGGTAAAAGGTGTACATAAGCTACACATCCAAAGATACGAGGCATCAATTTAACCAACTTTTAAGCATGCAAATGATCGGCAAGGACATCAAGCTTGATCGTTGAAAGGATACGGTCTTTAGAGGTGTACGATTAATCACATAAACAACTGAACTGAGAGCCTCTCACCACAAGTAAGTAGGCACACTACTTTCAATTATTAGTGACCGAATGACCTCAAGTAATTGTCGATTTTTCCGCTCACCTATTCCATTTTGTTGAGGAGTCTCTCGGCATGATGTTTGATGAATGATACCTTTTGAATGTAAAAAACTGTTAACTCTCTCTTGAAATATTCACGTCCATTATCTGAACGTACCACTTTAATAGATCTGTCAAATTGGGTGAGTACCATTTGATAAAAGAGACGAAAAACTGCACAAACATCACTCTTGTGTTTTAACAAGTATACCCAAGTCATTCGAGTACAATCATCCACAAAGGTAACAAACCATTTCATTACATTATTTGTGGAAACTGGGGAGGGACCCCATACATTTGAATGTACTAATGAAAACGGTGTAGCAACTTTATTAGAAGACAAAGGAAATACAACACGATGACTTTTAGCCATAACACATGTCTCACAAATGAAGTCTGAAAGGTTACAATTAGCAAATAAAGATGGAAATAATCGTCTAAGATATCCAAATGATGGATGACCAAGCCGTTTATGCCACAACAAAATTTCTGCGATATTGGCCGATTGATTTGTACTCTTCATATGTGCTAGACTATGGTAAATTTGTGATGATGTTCCACCCTCTAGATAGTACAATCCTCCTCGTTGTCTACCACTGCCAATCCTCTCCTTGGTATGTATGTGCTGAAAAAAACAATGAGTAGGATAAAACAAAGCCACACAGTTAAGGGCCTTGGTTATCTGACTAATGGAAAGCAGATTACATGTAAGGGATGGAACATATAGTACATTAGAGAGAGATAAAGTGGAGGATAAAGGAACATTACCAACACCAGTAACAGGGGATGACACACCATTAGCATTAGTAATAGCTAAGATAGAATGTGATGGGGATAAAAAACTAAATTTTGAAGAATCACAAGTCATATCATTTGCACCTGTGTCAATTATCCAGTCACTATTTTTAGTACATGAAAGAGAGCTAAGGGCAGTACTAGTCATACCAGTTTGTGCAACTAATCCTGTAGAAGATGACATTGACTGTTGTTGTAGAGAAGTGTTGGCAGAAGTTTTCTTTCCTTTGGGATGCCACTCGGGATAACCATGAAGTTTGAAGCACGTATCAACAACATGGTTATCATCATTACAGTAAGTACATTTACGTGTCCCTTTCTTATGGTCTTTGTCGTGGATTAATCCTTCTACAGTAGCTATAGCGGTACCATCGATGAGATATTCCGCCCATCATAAGCATCTTGACGGTTTGCCTCAAAGACAAACCATAAGATAAGCAACTTGAAGATTTGGAAGAGGTACAGTGGCAAGTACCCGTCCACGAACCCCATCCAGTGATGAGTCCAAACCAGCCAAGAAATATAAACATGTTGAGAATTAACCTTAGTGGTATATATCTCAATGTCGACTTCAGACTTCATTGCACAATCATCTATAAAGATCAATCTCCACCAAAGTTTTTGTAATTTCCCCAATAAGAAATAATAGAGCCACCATTTTGACGTAGCAGAGATTACCTCACAAATCTGGTGATATGATTTTGAGGCATCTTGACCGACCAAGTATGTTTGCTTAGCCATATCCCAAATTTCCTTTGTTGTAGACAATGTGAAAATGGATTTGATGTCTTTGTTCATCAGATCGAGTAACCAAGATTTGATCATGCAATTTTCATCTTCCCATGCTTCATATTCTTCAAAATTGGTATTCTCAAAAATTTTCAACCTAAAATAAATCCCCAACGCTTTCAATCGCGAATTTTATTTTGTGCATTCAAAGCCCATTCCACATAATTGGTGCCATCAAGTTTCTCCCGAGTAAGCGAAGAAGAGACGCCTCAGATATGTAGTCTTTGGTAAAGCTAGGGAATTAGTTTTTGCATTCCCGACAACAACACCATCATCAATAGTAGGAGTAGTCATGATGAGTGGATAGGAAAGAATTATGATCATAAAAAAAAACACAAAAGAACAACATCCGGTTCCTAGGATAGATAAAGGAAAAACGGAGTTGGCTCTGATACCATGATAAAACACAAAGAGAATAGAATTTTCTGATATTGTTATTCATCAATATAGCAGATATATATACAAGAGTATATTGCTAAACTTATGCTACTGTTACAACAAGATATTCTATTGCTATATTTGAATGATCATAATTGCACAATTCTATCCTGATATTAGGGGGGATAATCACTCCATTATTATAGGAGAAGATTACTCCCAATCACATATTCTAACACAAATCATGAATGTGATGCACAAAAGACTCTGCAAACTCACTAGCCCTATATTGGGAAGAGGAGCTAGATCAACGGTTTCCTAGGCTGATAACCAGTGTACACCTGAAAAAAACTCACTCCATCTGAATGATTAACCGAGTTATTATATGCAAACTCAACCATAGGTAAAACCATATCCCATGTAGACACATGGTCACAAGACAACATATCAAATCACCTAGACTCCTATTAACAACCTCAGTATGACCATCAGTCTGTGAAAAACTTAAGCGTGATGTTAAGTTTCTTCCAGAGAGTTGTCCAAAAATAACTCATAAATTTCACATTTCTATCAGAAACTATAGTCAATGGTAACCCATGCAATCTCACTACCTCACCAAAGAAAATCATGGCAATATGTGAGGCATTATCAGTTTTGTTGCAAGGAATAAAATGTGTCATCCTAGTGAAACGGTCCACTACAATAAAAACTGAATCATGACCCCTCTGGGTCCTCGGTAACCCCAAGACAAAATTCATGCTTAAATCCTCCCAAGGTGCATGGAGAACCGGAAGTGGAGCTTTCAAACCCGTGTTCTGCTTCCTACCCTTAGCAGTTTGACATATGCGACACTCAAAAACAACACGAATTACATCCCTCTTGAGACTAGGTCAAAAGAACCTATCCTCAACAATGGTACCAAAGTGTCTAGCTAAACCTCCCACGTGTAACTCCCACAATAAATACTCATGCATCAATGTACTAGGAATACACAAGTGGGTGCCCTTAAAAATATACCCATCATGGATACGAAAATCACTAGAGGGTGCCAGGGTGGGGAACTAGGATCCTGTAGGGCAGCATAAATGACACTAAAGTCTCGACAAGTAGGGTACTCTTGGATAATACACTCAATCCCACAATCTTCACCCTCAAAGAGTTGACAAGGATGGGCACCCTACTCAATGCATCAGTAACCACATTATATGTCCCTCTACAATGCTTAAGGACAAAAGAATACTCCTGGATAAACTCTACCCACCTAGCGTGTCGATGACTTAAGTTGTGTTTAATAAAACTGAATATTAAGATCTGAACAGTTTAGACATCTGAATAATGTAGAGCATATAAATAGAATTGTATCTAAATGAAAAAGTATTGTTTGATAATTAATTTTTTCAAAATGTCCTAATAACATTATTTTACCATGTTACCCTCTGAACTCTTTTTTCTTTCACATCTTTTACTCTCTTATCTGATCTGTTCTTGCAATTTGATTGAACCATTTCAAAAACTCTTTTTTCTTTCTCATCTTTATTCTCTTATTTTGTTTAAATTTAATTTGAGTTTTTTTTCTAACTTTTCAATTCTAGCACAGTACATGAAGCACAATACATGAAATCAATTAATTATACAGCTTTAACCATATCAATTAATTACCACATGTTTCTCATACCAATTGTTTTCGATCAAAGGATGGAATTAACTCTGACTCTCCTTTTTCAAAAGATGGAATTGATATTCTTTTTCTTTTTTAACCAAGTTGAATTTTCTGATTTATATACTTAACCAAAGTCTCTCCAAAAAAAGAGAGAAGCCCAAATAAAGGATACCACAAAATCTCAATATGGATTGGACGTCACAGAGGCCCTAACAAGCCCACGGATAAGTAAAATCCCAAATAGGGCACCACCTCCTCCTCTCAGTGATTTTTTCCTGCATATCGGAAATTATGCCTCCTCGATCGGCGAAACGAAAAGCTTTGGCGAAGGTAAACAAAAGGACGCTGAAATCGAAACAATCTAAAGTTGAATCTAGTACTCTTGTCGATGAGAATACCACATTGTCCGATTTTGAACCCAAAACTGAAAAATCAACACAATTGGAAGAGACGGTTGTTACTGAATTTGGAGATGAATCAGTGGCCGCACAACTAGTAGTTGAAGAGGACTAAATCAAACTCGAAATTGAATTTATCATGAACAAGAATTCTGATCAAGACGATAAATTGACTTGCGGAGGCAGTAGCGCTAGCGCGGTTAAGGAGGAATTGGTTGAGGAGAGGAGTGTGGTGGGGCGACGTTGAGAGAGGTGGTGGTGCCTTACGAGGCAGTGTTAGATTTGTAGAGGAGCTGAAGAAAGAGGTGAAGGTGAAGGAAGTGGAGGTGGAGAATTTGAGGGAGAAGTTAAGGGATACAAGAGGAATTTTGTAATATTGAAGAGGTTATTTTTGTCCAAAAAACAGTTAATGTAGTTCAGACCTACCTCTGAATAGTATAGATTTAATTTCATATCTTACCGAGGCAATAAGAGGCAAAAAAAAATTTATCAAACAAGTTTTACCTCTGACCAAATCAGAGGCATATCCATTAAGAGCTATTCAGATGTAAACAAACACAACCTTAGCTTCTTTTGGGAGCTAAGGTACTGGAGTGGCTGATAATCGAAGTAAAGAACAAACTCCTTATGCAACAAATAATGTCGTCAATACCTAAGTGTCTGCCTGCCTGGACTACAGCATAAAACTCTCTATCATAGGTAGAGTACTTTTGTCGGGCCTAATTCAATTTCTCACTAAAGAACTGCTATCGGATGACCCTCCTGACTAAGCACTCCTCATGAATCGTCACATACTATCTCAAACACTTTACTAAAGTCTGGTAGCACGAGAAGAAGTGTCTGTGTCAACCTATTCTTGATTTCCACAAAGTCTTTGGTAGCTGATTTAGACCGAACGAACTCTCCCTTTTTCAAGCTATCACTGATAGGAGCCATAATAGTATTAAATCCTCTGAACCTCTTATAAAATGAAGCTAGCCCATGGAAGCTTCGAGCTTCGTGATTATTAGAAGGTTCAGGCCACTCATTAATAGTCTTTACTTTCTCGAGGTCGGCAGAAACCCCCTCTTATCACAAACCAAAGGAAAATGACCGACTCCTAAACAAAAGAAAACTTCTTCAAATTAACATAGAGTTCCTCACGTAGAAGAACTGCTAGAATCTCTCGCAAGTGAAGCAAGTGATCCTCTCGGGTTTTACTATAAATGAGAATGTTATCAAAATAGTTCACTACAAACTTACCTATGAAAAGACACAACACCTGATTCATAAATCTCATAAATGTATAGGGTGCATTCTTTAAGCCAAAAGGAAAGACTAACCACTCACAAAGTCCATCTCCTGTCTTAAAGGCAGTCTTCCACATCTCTCTCTCTCTCTCTCTCTCTCTCTCTCTCTCTCGGATGCGAATTTGATGGTATCCACTACGCATGTCTATTTTGGTGAAAACACGAACCCCAGTCATCATATCTAACTAACATGTCATCAAGTCTAGGTATGAGAAACCTATACTTGATGGTTGATGGTGATCTTATTTATGGCTCGACTATCACAACACATCAGCCTTAGGGGCGAATAAGGTTGGAACAACACAAGGGCTAAGACTCTCTAACAAAGCCCTTCCTCAACAACTCACCTGTCGTCTCATCAATATGTCCTATGCATCCTATAATGTGGCGGGTTAGGTAAAGAAGACCATCTCTGTAGTACTCTCCTCATGAACATCTCTCACCTCTGTAGCTACCACAGCATACACAACGTTCTTCTCCAACAAACTCCACTCAAATGATTTTTTTTGTTAGGTAGGTAAGCTAGTCTCCTTTGATTAACTCTTGGACGACACTCGGGGTCTCATAGGGTACTACTGACACTTTTTGCCCCTTGAGTGTAAAAACATGTGATCGTCCTCCCATAATGAGTCGCATCACGGTCATATACCCAAGGTCACCCTAGTAGAATATGAGCAACATCCATAGGAATGACATTACACCAAATATTCTCCTCCCTGAAGGTGGATTAGCACTAGACGTCTCATTGACACAAGAATGGATGTCTTGTTGACTCAGGCGACGCTATAAGTCTGGGGATTTGGTTCTGTCAGCTTCATCCATGGTAAGGCAGACTCGGCAACCACATTTAAGTAACTACCCCCATCAATGATCAACATAGAAGAGACACCACTTACTTTGTTATAGGTCTGAAATATGGTGATTCTCCTCCAATCATCCTCTCTCTTATGACTCGTGAAAACGCACCACATGACATCTACTTGATTACCTATTTCCTATAGGTGCTAATCAGCCTTCTCATCCTGTGAGTCATATTCACCCTCGACTTCATCCCCGACAATATCTAACTCTTCTTTTGAAGTTTCCCCTACTATTAGGATTGGGGCACTCAAAAGACTTGTGCCCTAACCCTTGGCATGCAAAGCACTTCTCCTGGATAGTAAACTGAGAGTTGGGTGCAACTACACCATTCCCTTTGTCAAAAATGGCCCAGCTACAGTGTTACTAGCCCTAGAAGACACCTGAGAAGTGGGGAAATGTTTATTCTGTGAGAAATTTCGGCCACTGGGTTAGACCTAAGTAAGAAGAGACTCTCCTAGCGATACTCACTATTTAGAGCTGATTGGAAAAGGTCATCTGAGGTAGTGATGCCAGGTCAGGATGAAGTTTAAGTCGTAACCCATTCTTAAACTTCATAATTGTCAATCTATCATTCTCACTGATCCGACGTCTTTGAGTCAACTCCCTAAATATGCAAATGTAATCAGTAACAGACAAATTATTACCCTGACAAAAGTTGTCATACGACTCCATTAACCTATCGATACGTCCTACGGGTAAATAATATTGTTATAGACAAGTTTTCATTTTCCCCAATGTCTGATAGGTGGCCTACCTAGACGCTCTAAGTCTCTCTCAACCCCTAACCAGAATAAACTGACCAATTTCACCAATTTCATTTTGGCGAATCGCACCTTCCTATCCTCAGACATTTCATACTAGTCAAAAAACTTCTCCGTACTAGACAACCAATCAAGATATGCATTGGGATCAAATCTACTGTCAAACTCGGGTCATCATCATAAGGATCATGCCTAGGATTTTCATGGTGTGCCTAACATGTGGATTTTCGACATGCTTGTTTCTATTATTCCCCCGAGGTTCCACTATAGGTTGTCTTTGTTTAATATGTGTGATCACATCATTCATTTGACGCAGTTGTGCAACTATGGCCACTAATTGGTCTTAAATTTCTTCTGGGTACATGTAGTCATGATGCAAATACAAGCGCAAAACTGACAAGTCTAAGCCTATGCAATCACAATCTCAAAAGCTACTGATAATAACCAAATAATATGCAACTTGATGGAATAATATGCAATTTTAAAAGATTAAATTCAAACAAGCTTTCAAAAATTTTAGAACTAATGAACGAAGGGAATGCAAGTGATTAAATATTGAAAATCCAAATATTCAAAATGAAATATTTATTTTTACGTTTTTTCTTTTTCTTTTTTAATGGACCTAACTGATCAGAAAGTATGAGACTGGAGTGAACAGTGATAAGGTTAAAATTTTAGAGCTCTTTATGCAAGAAACAAGGGTGAAAAAATGTAAACTAATAAACTGTAAGACAATATTTAAATAGAGAGAAAAAGTTTGGGTACTAAAAGGTAATTTGCAAAGCTTTTTAATTTAAATTAGGAAAGTTAGGATTACCTCCCTATCTCTTAAACAACGCAACAACAGGGTTTTTTTTTAACAATGAACCGCAATGAACAGTAACTTCGACGATGAACAGTAACTTCGTCGATGAACAATAACTCCGGCTATGAATAGTAACTTTTTGTTTTTTTCTTTGAAAACCATCTCACAAAAATTAAGAAATTAATGGAGAAATATTAAGTTGTGATACCAATATGATGTAGGACAGAAATTATTGAACAGACAATTAATTAAAAGTGGTAATCAACAAAGAAAATTAAGAGAACTAGGATGATCCAACCGCATGAGAACCACTATCCCTAGGGTTTCCCAACCGTAAGAGAGAGAAAAAAGGTATTGATTGCAACCTAATAGGCTCCAAAGCCTCTTCCTTTGCACCCTCTTGCGCGGATATCACCCCTTAGTTCAGTAATGGCCTACCATAAGCAAACACGAAAGAAAAGAAGACAACCAGGAGAAAACGATAAATCCAAATTTGGCTCACCCCATATCCCCTATTCGAACCTTTTTCATTGCAACCAATAATTAGAATAATTTCAATATCAAAGTGTAAAGAGTCTGACATGACTTACAAGCATATTTATAAAAAAAATAAACTCTAAAAATCCTAAGCTCAATAACAATTGGGTATCTAAATAAATAATCCAATACTAAAATAAACCAATAAATAAGAAGTCTAACAAACTAAATAGATAGACAACTGATAAATAAAAAACTAATTAGTGAACCATCCACCACAACGACGTCTTACGGATCGATCCCTATAACCAAAATCCCGTCAAGCAATTCACCATTCCATGCATATCCTCTATTCCTCTTATGACTGATCATATCAAATATGACATAAAAACCAAAATTACCTGGAATTCAATGTGCCTTGGATTCTGGATGTACTTTTCAAGATAAACGCCATCATTGCCAAATGCAGCTGCAGCCTCACTCTTAGCAGCCTGTCAAAAGAAACAATTCAAACCAGACTTAGATAAGAACACTTCATCTTAACTAAACATGGTTAAATACAAATTTAACTCAACAAAACTTGGTTAAAGAAAAATTCAACTTAACCAAACTTAGTTAGAGACAACTTCATCTCAGCTAGTTTAAACGTTTCTTCGTGGTAATATACATCACTATAGAGTTACCTGTTGAGACTACAATAGCTTTTGGGAAACAATAACTGAAAATTTGATGAAAGAAGAGAAGGAAAAAAAAAGCATCGCAATGGAGCATGCCCAATATATTGTATTCTTTTTTACAACAATACATGAACATGTGCCTCTCTAGGAGCACGTGTCCATGTGAGTGTTTAAAGCAAATGGCAGAAAACTAGAATAAGAAAATGCTTTTGAAATGTTAATTCCTGAACAGACCATGCAGTCAGATTACAAAGGAGAAAGCAGCAGCAGCAGCAGCAACAACAGCATAGTCTAGCATATACAAGTTAAGTAATAAGGACAAATGACATAATTTCATACCATTTGCAGTTTAAAAAAACTCCTAGAAACTGGTTATGAGGAAAAATGAATATAGTTGAAAAGAAATCTTAAAAACAGACCCAATATGACTGGTCGTTTCTAGAGTAATTCAAAATGTACAAATACAGAAAAATAACTACCTGACTGAATAAAAGAAAAAAAGATAGAAAGAAATACCTGTAGTAACTTCACAAACTCCTCAGGCTCTTTAGCAAAACGCATTCCACGGCCTCCCCCACCTGCTGTCGCCTTCAAAGCATAAAGTGATCATACATTATTTAAAATTTCTTTTATCTTTTTGTTAAGTAATCTCCTTCTGTATTTAAAGTGAAAGCTTATACACATGTAGCACATCTATCCAGTTATAGTTAGCACTTCACTTCCATGATAAGTTTGTTGCTTCTAGTCAAAAGAAAATCAGTAACCTTTTCAACAGGCTCTCCACTACCACGTGTTTATGATATGAAGCTTTCATTTCTTACCCTGTCTACTCTCCAAAGCTTGCTTACCAAAAAATGAAAAAGATGAAAAGAACCTATTCTCCATAGACAAACAGTGTGGTAAAAAACAAATTCAATTGCAATCTACTTTAAAAGCTCTAAATTACAGTCAACTATTTTGATATCTTATTGTATAGAGAGACAAATTGAACTGAACCACAAAGATTTCCAGGTCTAAATTATATGACATTTAATTTTTAATTAAATATCCTTTATAGTTATTTTGTAGAATCAAATAGAGCACACCATGGAGAACTGAACAATCATGCAAATGAAGTCAAACACATCAGCCACGTATATCAAGTTTTCTGGGAGAATTACTTCAACTTCCTCTAAGGTCACGCGTTTAGTGGTGGATGATCTATTCTATAGTTTTCTGAGTTTAACTGCTGAATCTTTTTGCATAATCTCATGCATAGATTTTGATAAGAGTGGTACAAGAAGACATTATTCAGCACTGCAATCTCATATAGTTTTAGTCATTAAAGACGTGATATGCAACTATAAGAAAATTTACCTTAATCATCACAGGGTAGCCAATCTCAGCAGCAAGCCTGACAGCTTCTTCAGTGCTCTATTATGACAATTATTAACAAAATTAAAATTTGGCAATATCAAATTTGATGTTTGATTAAAGATGTTGCAAGTTCATTTTTGGTAATATGTGGATCAAAAATTGTACTTGTAATAATCCATCACTTCCTGGTACAGTTGGAACACCAGCATTCTTCATTGTGTCCCTGGCAGTTGATTTGTCACCCATGACACGAATACTGTCAGGCTGTAAAATCATATATTCAGAACTCCTAAACATTTTCCAGTTATAGAAGAAATTCAAAGATAATTTAACTATGCATAATTTTTAATCATAGAAAAGATAAAAAAGACAAGCTGATTCAAGATTCATCATTTGTCATGTATAAGGAAAGGAAAGAGCAGAACATGCTATTTGCACAAAACTACATACGCATTCACTCAATATCATAATCATGTCACTGCCACAAGTTAGCTGAGTGGTAATCCTGTTAGCACCATATGGGAGATGCATGGTCCAATGTCCATGTTTCTTTTTACAATACACAAAATATTAACTATCCTTAAGATATTGGACTATGAATTTTAAGAATTTCAAAATATGTCGTCCTCAACAAGATTAGCATAGAAGAGACAATCACATGATTGGAAAATAGACATCAGAACAAGAATTATGTTCTTGTGCAAGCACCTACCTAACTAGAGAACTTTGTACAACTAAATATTATAGCATAAGTCTAAAAATAGTTTTAGCCCGTAGATAGAGCAACTAACTAACTAACTGGAGTCTGGAGAGGTTCATGTCATGAAACACTCCAGAGGATCCATCAGGCTAGAACTTCAAAAATGATGCATAAGTGAAAAGAGCTTTTTCAGTTTGACAAAGTGAATCATCCCTTCAGCATAAATAATGAGCAACAATAACCACTTCTCCATATGCACAGCTCACAGTTAAAGGAAACCTACTAAAATGGTTTTTTAAAAATAAGTAAACCTTTGATAATGTTTTCATGGAACGAAGTGCTCCACATCAATGGGATTGAGAGTGTTTTATTGCTTCCACTGCATTAACATATTGGACTGTATAGACTATAGTATATAACTTCTGATATAGTTTACCATAATGTCAAAGAACAAGAGGCCCTATTTGTATCTTGGTGTTTAGATTCTCAGTTCTCTAGATACTTGCACTTGCACAGAAATGACCCGCTATGTTGTAGCAACGATACACTAGCTATGCCTACTTAGAAGACCTGAGTTGTGTATCTAAAATATCTTAATTTGGACATGCCAGGATTAAGGATTGCAAATTCCTTGATCCGAATCCCGAATTACTTACATTTGGCCCAATAAAGTTGATTCCATGTTCTCTGCACATTTCAACGAAAACTGCATTCTCAGATAGGAAACCGTATCCAGGATGCAGCATTGTACATCCATGACTAATAGCAGCAGATAAAACATTTGGGACCACTAAATACCTGCAAAGAAAGAAAAAGAAAATATACGCATAGGTCATCAATCCCATTACAAACTAAAGAGAGGGGGCAGTATTTACTCACTGCTGTTCAACTTTTATAACAATTATACAGATACCTTTTGCTTTCTTCTATCAATCACATTATGAACTAAAGAGGGGGAACAATTCACTCAAACTACTGGTTTACTTTTACAGTGATAATAAAAGATCACTTGCCTCTCATTTTTGTCCTCTTCATTTTGGTTCTGATATGGTTTTATCCTCACTATCACAGTCCGGTCAAAGGCAGGCATTTCCATACCAGTGTTAGGAGTGAAGAGTTTTACTCATGAATTGGCTTTAAAGGGACTCGTATTAGCTGCCTCAAGGATTTTACACTGGAACTAGGAGTTTTGTTATCTTCCTGTGGCTAGTCATTGTGTATGAGTATCCGCTCTTGACACATGTATCAAGTAATTCACATGCGGTTCCCTGAGTTGAACGCTGTAACATAACCATTAAGGCCTGACATTTTAATTTCACTCACTATTGAAGGTAAAATAATACACCCTTTCGGCATGGATTTTAAGATGCATTGGAAACAAATATATGGGTCTATTTACTTCTTTTTATTTTCATTATATGTGTCATTTATTTTCGACTATATTAGAAGTATAACACGTATATTTAATATAAAGGTTCATTAAATTCAAAACAGGAGCTAGGAACAAAAAATTAAAACAGGAGTTTGAAAACTTGGACAGTACTCTCTTGCTTCCACCTGTACTCTATTTTTCGTTTTTTCTTTTTTAACAAGTCTTACTTCCACTTGTACTCTTCATTCATGTTCTACTATTGATCCATCTCAATCAAAAGAATAATGTTTACAATGATTATATGTGCGCATATAGATATCAATTAATAATTCAAGGAAATGAGAAACTATGAGCATAAGAAAATTGTGGAAACTTACGATTGACTGCTTGGTGCTTCACCGATGCAAACTGATTCATCAGCCAGTTTCACATGAAGTGCATCCTTATCGATGGTTGAGTAAACAGCAACGCAAGGTATACCCATCTCATGAGCAGTACATATCACACGGACAGCAATCTCTCCTCTGTTTGCCACGAGAATTTTATCGTCACGGCATGTAGCACTAAGAGCACCCCCACATTTCCCAGATTTACAATTAACTTGAGAAGCCTGAGCTCTTTGCCTAGGGAATTTCACTTTATTTCCCACCATAAAAATACACTGGGAGCTTTTAATTCCACAAGTGCTCCCCATGAATAAACTCTGCATTATTAAATTATGATAGTAAAAATAGTTTAATATAATCAAGAACTCAGTCAAAAAACAAACAAGGCAAATTCATCTCCTCTTATCTCCTTTGTGACGGTTATGTTCCTGGTTTATTTGTGGTCCTCAACGATGGGCTTTTGTCATTGGATTTCATGTTCAGATTTGTAGAGGGACTGGAGGGTAGCCCTCTTCTAAAGGTTTTTTCCTTCTTTAGTTTAGGATGATTTCTCATTCTCCTCTAATCAAATTGTAGTTCCTATCTTTTATAATAAATATTCTTTTTAAATTAACACAAACATACAAATAAGTCAACAGATGTTTTGCACGATATAGGAAGCCAAATTACTATTGTGCTAAAGCTAAAATAAGTTTGCTAAGATTTTTCGTGATCAACTGTAGAAATTCAGTCTACTAACCATACCTTCACAATTATAGACCACATGTATGCGAACTTGCTATGAAGTATGTAGTACTCTCTCCATTCCAAAATTAGAGATATATTTGTAAAACGATGACTTTTAAATATAAAAAAAATTCAAACTTATCCTTAACATTAGTTAGAAATGCAGTAGTGGCGTCATGATAGTGTTGGTTATGCTTAAAATTATGGTTTTATCAAAGTCCCACATTGGCTATTTTGGGAACACTCATAGTGTATATTAGTACTTTTTGCTATGAGCTTAGTAACTTGGTTGAGGAAATAAGGATGGGCTCGCGCACATGAGGACGGCTAAGGATTTGGAGTAGGCCTAGCTTGGTTCTTGGACTTTCGGTCAGAAAACCTTAGTGCGTGTGTGCTTGTGCTGACACGCCTGCCTGCCAGAGGGGGGGTGCCGATCGGTCAATTATGTCTTCATGTTGCCCTTGTTTTGCTTAAATCCCTAATCATTATTTCTTTTAATACCCTAGCCGTTCTGAGCTTTTATTAGCATTATTTTTCCCCAATTTAATTGGTATTTATTTATGTAACTCCCAATTTAATTGGTATTTTATTTCTGTAACTCCCAAGCGTTCCTTTAAAAACTCCAACGTTCTCTTGAACGTTATTTCCAAAAAATGTTCTTTTTCCAACGTTCTTATTTTCCTTATAAGTACCAATTGTTCTTCGAAGAATAATATACGATAATACACAATGAGAATATCTGCTTTTCTTCTCCTTGTCTCAAAAGTCTGTTCATATATACTCTGTGTTAACTGTTAATTGGGCAATCCACAAAGACAAGTCCACAGTCTCCTTATGTGAGTACACACGATCGGAGACTTCACCTTTTAATCCTGGTGAGTGACCGCCGGTAGCCTATTTGTACCTGTGATTATTATCAGTGGGGGTGAAATCACTTTTTAGGACAGTAGCTCTGCTACGCCTCGGTTTCCAGCTAAGTTGTTCCAATTTTACTTTCATTCGGCAATTAGTCTTGTTAATACTGCTATATATTTTCCAACAATCTAAAAAGTGATTTAATCTATTAACAAGAATACATGTTGTTTTAGTTAGAAACTATGAATTTAGAATGTTAGGATGTTCTGCTAATGTTGTTTCTTATATGTATTAAATCATTCATTGGGATTAGACTATGTGTCTATTGATCATATATATGATATATATGAATTTGTTACACAATATGTCATAATTGTATGTTTAAAAGCTTGAAAAAATATCATTAATGGCAACACACGTTACACTTATTGATAGGGGATAAAATTACAATATGTAGTAGCCTACATATAGTGTATACGATGTGCACATTTTGGGTTCAATCGGATTTGTATGTTAAAATAAAAAAAAATATTTGGAACCATAGTTGTTGAACCGTCTCTTTTTAAGAGCTATAACTTTCTTCATAATTGTCCGTTTCGAGTGATATTGATATGTATGCGTTAGTACGTGTTGTAAGCTTTCCAACGACAGTTTATATGCATGAATCGAATAAATATCGAGTGAGATATAACTTGTCAAAGTTTGAATCGCGAAATGGGTTTTTTGAAAATTTTGGGCTGACCCGCGTGCCCAAACCCGACCCAGTGACCCGCGGACTGACCTGCCTGACAGATTTTTATTTTATTTAATTCCAAAAAATGTTTTATTAATTGTTTAATCATGGAAATCAATTAATAAATAGTTATTCATGATTATTAATTTCGAAAATTTAATGATATTAATTATTGGCATAAAATTAATATTTCCACTGAAGTTTTGGAAAATTAATATATTTGGATAATTTTAGTTAATCTCTAATTTAATTATGCAATAGTTAATTAATTGTGATAATTTGCATGATCTTCAGAAAAATTCCAGAAAATTACAGTAACCTTTGGTGATGATAAGATAATGTTGTAAATTTTATGGAAGTATTTTAATGTGTTTATAGCATACTTGGAATATTAATTGAGTAATATTGTTTATTATGTAATTCCTTTGTTAATATTTTGAAATATTAATTGTTGGTGCTTGGAATTAAATTACCATGTTGTAATAACACATGTACCCTTGTTCCTAGTGGGGTAATTTAGGTTTTAGTAATTTTATTGAATTATTCCCTAAATTCACGTCTTACGAAATTTGAAAGATTAATGGTAAATAATTGAGCATTTATATGGATTGTGTTACCTAAGCAGAAGTCTTTCTTACATTTTTATGTTCTATTATTTTATGTTAATTTGGTTCATATGGCAGAAGATGGTGAACAATGATGATAATTTTAGATATACTCAAATCTATCTCATTGCCTTTTAAAAGATGAAGCGGAAGAAATGTTTATTAAATAAAAGCGAGGTTGAAAATTAGTTAGAAAGGAAAAATAGATCGAACACTTAAAGATATGATGAATGTCGTGTTAATTTGGCGCCCCCAAAATTAGGTATACATCACCCATCTTGGGTGCGACACTTACATAGTGAGAATTTAAATACAACTTATTAACATAAGCGTAGGTATGCAATCGACATAAAGCGTGAGTTTAAAAATAAAAATAAATCTACTAGATATTATACAAACTCAAACAAAAAAGTCCTCATTCTGATTATTATCACACTTTATTTTTTACGAATAGTGAGGACTACTAATCTTATCTTGAGGACCATCACTCGTTTCCCAGGCTCGTCCCGGCTATATTATCATTTCACGAAGAAAACGGTGAAAGAAAGGGTGAGCTCAACTAGCCCGGAAGAAATATTATGACTAAGATAATGCGAGAATAAATTATCAATAGTCTTGATAATGTTAAAGCGATAAAATCTGATAAACAACCGGTTTAAGCTGCGGTGAATATCTGATCCATTAAAAAGTCGAGTAGAAAATAAAGTCTACTATCTTTTAGGTTTTAAAGGTTTTTCATCACTTGTTTATAAATTTGAGACTCGACTTTAATAAATATTTCACATCATCGAATCACTTACACTTTTCTGACGAGGATATTCTTTAGTATCACGACCACAATTATTCATGCACTACGGGCGAGAATATTTGTGTATTCATTAATAGTCATGATCATGCCAACAATTTGTCCATCGATGCACTCTGACCTTTGAGGATTTTTATCACATCATTTGTAACATTACGGTCGTGATGATTACACGAATAGTCTCGAGTCGTAATCATACCAAGTCCATCTACATGCCTTCTGGGCCACGAGATGACTTTCAAAAAAATATAAACATGAGGATGATGACAATGATATAAGAATTGATAAAACAAGTTCAAAAAATTATTTTATCCGGGAATTATTAACGTCATTATCGACATGTAATCTTGTTTTGTAGAGTAAAATTCAAGAATGATCGGAAGAATATTTCCATGAAAAGATCTTTGGATGAAGCGCAAATATCGAGGATATTCTACTAATTTCATGGAGTATAGAAGTCAAAGTTTTAACAATTTGGGTATAATAAAGAATGGAATAACAAAAGAAATCACCGTATGCATGCGATAGACCCTTGCAGACGAGTTATTCAGCGAGAATAATAAATAACGGAACGGTCGGTGAAATTCACACGCAAGCGGGATGTTCAACGAGAATAATAAAGATGGAACCGGATCGGTGTAAAAACACGCGATAGGATATTCAGCGAGAATAATAAAAGCGGAACCGGTCGGTGTAAAACACCTGTGAGCGAGGATGTTCAGCGAGAATAATAAAAAGCGGAACCGGTCGGTGTAAAACACTGAGCAGGATGTTCAGCAGAGAATAATAATAAAAGGCGGAACCCGGTCGGTGTAAAACACACAGAGCAGGATGTTCCAGCGAGAATAATAGAAGAATGTCACCAAGTATAGGGTAAACCACTTATCTGAGTTATTCAGCGAGAATAATAAGCGATGGAATAACAACAGTTCTCTTCATGAATAAGAAAGAATAACACCCCTTACATTTGGTAGGAGATTGAATCTCTGGCGGTGTAGTAACAAAATACTCTTCTTCTTTCTCTCTTATTCTCTCTATACTTTCTCTCTCTATAAGCTTGAATGAATTAAGTGAAAATAATGAAGCCTAGGCCTCTATTTATAGAAGATTTCTAGCTTAGCACTTTTCTTAGTGTGAAAAGAAAAGTGGCTTGGCTTATTTGGTTTGGCCTTTGTAATGTGAAGCGACAAGTGGTTCGGCGCCTTTGTAATGTGAAGCGACAAGTGGTTCGACGTCTGGTAAAGGTAATTACTATTAACGAAGGTAAATACTATTGCGAAGGTAAATACTATTCACAAGGGTAATTACTATTGGCGAAGGTAATTACTTATGTGAAGGTAAATACTATTCATGAGGGTAATTACTATTGTGAAGGTAATTACTATTGTGAAGGTAAATACTATTCACTGAGGGTAATTACTATTGTGAAGGTAAGAAGGTAAATCTATTGTGAAGAGACTCTTAGATGATGACATATGAGCCCCCATAAAATAATCAAACTTACCACAAATCATTTTTTTTTTCATCAACACATATTTAATCTTTCAACAATTATTAATCATTTATAACTTGTCGTCTCAATTATTGATTTAATACTATAACATATTATCTGAGATGATCTTGTGACAATAATTGAATCAATAATATAAGAGATATGATCGACAATTCTTTATGTGATAATTGAGCATGGTGAGTGACTTCTCACGTAAGCATCGATAATCAATCTGAGTGTCTACTCTCTTATGCGACTACAGCGTATTCTTGTACTTTTACCACATAGGGTAGTTCAGCAGTTTTAACGGTAACACCTCGTAGTTATTTTTATAAAATATTTTTGTCGTTTTCTCGATCAAATGATAATTACATTGTGGGGTCCACTGATGATTGAGCCGTTATGCGAATATTCCCTAACAAAAGAATATTCCCAGAGCCAAACGAATATTTTATAACAACTTGCATACTTTTGCAAAATTTATAAATATTACCCACAACTATAACATTATATCAAATTTATTCCATAATATTCAAAAATAATATTTATAGAAAAATTCATCTTTATTTATAAAATTTGGGGTCTTCTGACCTCCCCTTCTTATGAAATTTAGCCCTCGAAATTAGAGTGCGATACTGGTATGTCGAAGAGGTAAGGATACCTTGATTTCATTTGATTCTAACTCCCAGTCATTTCCTCAACATCGTGGTTCCTCCACAAAACTTTGACTTGAGGTATAACCTTGGGGCGTAGAATATGTTCCTTCTTATCAAAATTTGAGCAGGAACCTCTTAAATACGTCAAATCTTCCGCTATTTAAATGGGTTCTAACTTCGATAATATGGTTCGGGTCTTTCACATATTTCGTAACATAGATATGTGAAAAGCGTTATGAACACGAGACGTATTTGGCGGTAAAAGCGAGTCTATAGGCCGCGCGGTTCCTACTCGATCGAGGATTAAAATGGTAGATGAATCGAGGGTTAAGTTTTCCTCTCTTTCCAAATCTTGTAACTCCTTTCCATGGAAGCGACTCTTAACAACACATGATCTCTATATCGAATTCCCGTCCTTTCGATGAAGATCGGCATAACTCTTTTATCGATTTTGTGAGGTTTTTATCGTTGTCGGATCGTTTGAATCTTTTCCGTAGTAGTCATACGTACCAACTCGGTCCCAACAACGTTGCTTCACCCACCTCATCCCGGCATCTTTGGAGAGCGACACTTTCTTCCTCTGGCGCTTGAATGGAGCCATGCGATACTTGCTTGATAAGCTGTTGTTGTAGGAAAACTCCACGATGGTAAGAACTTGTCCGACTCCCCTTGAAATCAAGGACCACGAGTCTTAATAGATCTTGAGAGTTTGAATAGTCCTCTCCCATTGTCCGTAAAATGCGAGGATGATATCTTAGAGCTAAATCGTGAAATCTGTGCCCATAGCTTTTTTGCAAACTAACCCAAAATCGTGAAGTGAATCTTGGGTCTCGATCGGAAACTATGGATACCGGCATACCATGCGATCTTACAATCTCGTTTATGTACATCTGAGCAAAGGCGTTCAAGTGTATAAGTTTCTCGTATCGGTAAGAAATGAAAGCGGACTTGGTCGATCTATCAACAATGACCCAAATCGCATCGATGCCTTGAGAAACCTTAGGAAGGCCGTGCTTGAAATCCATGGTAATGTGCTCCCACTTCCATTACGGAATTTCAAGTGGTTCTGATGGACCTTTTGGTACTTGATGCTCGCTTTAACTTCGTTGACAAGTTAGACACCTTGAGATAAGCAGTATTTATCTCTCTCTTCGTATTGCTCCACCAAAATGTATAGCCGAATATCATGATACATTTGGTACTCCCGAGATGGATTGCAAATGGTGTGTTGTGTGCCTCCATCATGATATTATACTTTAAATCGAGGGTCGTTAGGAACAAAGTGCGGAGTTGACTCGAAGTATTCCTTCTTCATCGATTCTTGCTTGGCGTAGCACCTTCTTGCACTTTCTTCCTCATCACGCGCATCGACTCAGTGCGTAGCTTGGCGACTTTAACTTTATCAATTAAAAGTCGGTTCTACTTTCGTATACTCGCTATCATCACATGCGTCCACAGGTCTTTAATTCTATCTCCATCCTTTGCAAGTCACACAAAATGGGCCTTTGCGTTGACAATATCGCTTTTCGTACTTGCATATGATTTTCTACTCGATCGTCGGCTACCACGTTCGCTTTTTTCAGGATGGTATTGGATGGTATGATCATAATCTTTCAGCAGATTCAAGCCAGCGTCGTTGTCGCGTGTTGAGTTCCTTTTGAGTGAAGAAATATTTGAGGCTTTTATGATCAGTAAAGATCTCCACTTTCTCCCCATACAAGTAATGCCTCCAAATTTTAAGTGCAAAACAACAATTTATGACTCTAGATCATGAGTAGGATAATTCCTCTCATATTCTTTGAGTTGTCATGAGGCATAAACTATTACTTTTCCATGTTGCATGAGAACACATCCCAACCCCTTTGCGAAGCATCTTTGTAGATGACAAATCCCTCGAGCGGATGGTATTGTCGAGCAGTCTTTGAAATAAGTCTCCTCTTGAGTTCTTGAAAACTCTTCTCACATTCTTCGCTCAATAGAACTTTGTATCTTTCAAAGTCAATTTGAGTCGATGGAATAGCGATTCGAGAAAATCCTTCCACGAATCTCCGATAATAACCGGCTAAGCAAGAAAGCTACGTGCTTGGTCATTTGATTTAGGTTGTTCCCGACTTTGAATAGCTTGATCTTTTCTTGGGTCAGTGAGATATTCCATGACTTGATACCACGTGCCCAAGGAATGCTACTTCTTGACGAACTTCGCATTTCTTGACTTGGCATAAAGCTTATATTCACGAAGCTTTTGGAGTGTCGACCTCAAGTGTTGCTCATGATCTTCACGGCTTTTGGAATAAATAAGGATGTCATCGATAAAAGCGACCACAAAGTGATCTAAATATTCCTTGAATACTCGGTTCATCATATCCATGAAAGCGGCGGAGCATTAGTCGATCAAAGGACATGACTAGGAATTCATAATGCCGTCTTAGGGTTACGAAAGCCGTCTTTGGAATGTCGGTGATTCTAATCTTCAATTGGTGATATCCGGAGCGAAGATCGATCTTTGAAAAGAATTTGGCTCCTTGTTGGTCGAAACAGGTCATCAATACGTGGCGATGGATACTATTTTTGATGGTGGCGTGATTGACTCAGATAATCAATACAAAGTCGCATACTCCCATCTTTCTTCTTCACGAATAGAGCAGGAGCACCCGAGGAGAAGTACTTGGGGCGAATAAAGCCGATGTCTAACAATTCCTGCGGTTGGGTCTTTAACTCGAAGTTTGATAGGAGCCATTCGATATGGGGCTTTGGAAATAGGTTTTGTCTGGGGTTGAGGTCGATACAAAAATTGATTTCGCGCTACTGGGGTAGGCGGGAAGTTCTTGAGGAATCGTCGGAAATTTATTAACAATAGGAATATCGTTTAAAAGCGGCGTATTTTTATTTAAATCGTGACATGAGCTAAGAAAGCTTGACATCCGTTTTTTGATAAGCGAATAGCTTTATGGCTTGAGATGGCCGTGATTGATTTTAATGGTTTGGTCGTTTGAATTAGCATAATAGGTTGATTAGGAATATGAAAGCTAACAACCTTACGAAAACAATCAATTTTGCATGATAAGTAGTTAACGATCGATCCACAGAATCACGTCGAATCAAGTATTTTAATGAAATAAGATCGACGGGTAATGTGAGAAGTGCGATTTGAACCAAACAAGACTTATAAGCGATGGATGTAATGAAGGTTTCTCCCAGCGGAGTTTCCACGAGATAAGTCGAAAGTCTAATTTCTCGAGTCAAATTTAATCGATGGCGCAAGTAGGAGAAATAAAAGAATGGGTAGAACCGGTATCAAATAAAGTATAGACTTCATTAGAGTTTATGATAAGCTTACGTGATGACCTCATTGGATTCCTTGCTCTTTGGGAGGTCTGACAAATGCTCTCCCTTGCACTCTAGGTTTTGAATTTTACGGGATGGCCTTTGGTGCCTCCATCCTAGCTGAATTTGTCTTGATGGCGAAAAATCGAGCTAAGTGACCTTCTCTTCCACAATTATAACATGCTTTGGAGATGGCGTGGCCTTGAGTTTGGGTGATGTGTCCTCTCCTCGCATTTGAAGCATATGATAGGTGGTCTTTCTCCTTCCTTAACAATGGGTCTTTGGTCTTGGCGTCTTTCCATCATTGTTGAATCTCCTTTTCTTGAAATGTCCATTCTTATTGTTTTTTGTACGATTACCCAAGCAAAGTGGTTACCATATCGGCACATTGATTCCCTCACGCTTGTTGTCACCGCCTCGATGACTATTCTCATTTGGTATTATAATTTTGCAAATTTTGCTCTCTTTTAGTTGCGTTGACTCATTATCGCGCTCCACTAAGCGAGCCCTATTTACAACATCCGAATACAAACCACGGTTTATGAGAAATAAGAT
The DNA here is from genome assembly GCA_020205615.1 of Panax quinquefolius. Taxonomy (NCBI): domain Eukaryota; kingdom Viridiplantae; phylum Streptophyta; class Magnoliopsida; order Apiales; family Araliaceae; genus Panax; species Panax quinquefolius. The sequence continues at coordinate 16,199,162 of CM035173.1, read as the reverse complement.
GTTGGCGTATCTCGACTTCAAACCTCTTAAAAACATTAGCGCCATTCTCTCTTCATTATCCACCAAGTGGGAATATGGCCAAGTGATAACTCGCAAATTTTGCCTCGTATTGCGACACGGTCGTATTGTTTTGTTCGACTTGATAAACTCCACCTCCTTCGTGTGGCGAATACTTTCGGAAAGTATTTGTCGTTGAGCGACTCTGGAACTTCTCCCAAGATATCTTGATGCAATTTGGTTGAGTCGTTTTACCGATTCCCACCGATAATCCGCCTCTCGCGTATGACATATAAAAGCGTGAAAGGAACCTTTTGCTCCTCGGAGCATCCGAGACATCAAATATCTTGGTAATCTGCTTTATCCGTGCTTAGCGAGAAGTGGTTTTGGCTCTCCCTTAAACTCCGGTGGTCGGCTCCTTAAATTGTTTAGCGGTGTGCTTGAGAGTTTTCCGTGTTTCCACCTACGTTTTGGGCGAGGAGTCGCTCTACTTTCTTTGTTGCATAAATTGCATAAAGCCTACGAACATTTGATCATTCGTCATTTAGTCGGTGTTGTTGTTTTGCATGAGGATTATCGCCTTCACGATGCACATTATCACGATTATTGATATGTGGTGAATCAGCGATGCGCTGCGCTCCATTCTTATTCTCAACATTCTCGGATGTCATTTTGAATCTTGCCACAAAACAAAAGGTTAATTGACGTGTAACAAATTATCCCTATCTTACGACCGACCAACCGATAAAATATCACATAAACTTAGGTAGGTCATACTAGCGAAGGTATTCCCGTCTCTCCCCTCCTAGTACTATTCTCACATCTTAGCGAGGATCGTATCCCTAGCTACGATACTGTTGTGGCGCCCCAAAATTAGGTATACATCACCCGTCTTGGGTGCGACACTTACGTAGTATGAAATTTAAATACAACTTATTAACATAAGCGTAGGTATGCAATACGACATAAAGCGTGAGTTTAAATACAAATATAAATCTACTAGATATTATACAAACTCAAACAAAAAGTCCTCATTCTGATTATTATCACCTTTATTTTACAGAATAGTGAGGACTACTAATCTTATCTTGAGGACCATCACTTTCGTTTCCCAGGCTTCGTCCCGGCTATATTATCATTTCTGAGAAGAAACGGTGAAAGAAAGGGTGAGCTCAACTAGCCCGATGAAATATTATGACTAAGATAATGCGAGAATAAATTATCAATAGTCTTGATAATATTAAGCGATAAAATCTGATAGACAACCGGTTTAAGCTGCGCGGAATATCTGATCCATTAAAAAGTCGAGTAGAAAATAAAAGTCTACTATCTTTTAGGTTTTAAAAGGTTTTCATCTTTGTTTATAGGTGAGACTCGACTTTAATAAATATTCACATCATCGAATCTTACACACTTCGGACGAGGATATTCTTTAGTATCACGACCACAATTATTCATACCTTACGGGCGAGAATATTTGTGTATTCATTAATGGTCATGATCGTATGCCAAACAATTGTCCATCGATGCACTACTCTGACCCCGCGAGGATTTTTATCACATCATTTGTAACATTACGGTTAATGATTACTACAAGAATAGTCTCGGTGGTCATAATCATACCAAGTCCATCATGCATACTTCTGGGCCACGAGATGACTTTCAAAAAATATAAACATGAGGATGATGACAATGATATAAGAATTGATAAAACAAGTTCAAGAATTATTTTATCCGGGAATTATTAACGTCAAATTATCGACATAATCTTTGTTTTGTAGAGTAAAATTCAAGAATGATCGGAAGAATATTTCCATGAAAAGATCTTTGGATGAAGCATGAATATCGAGGATATTCTACTAATTTCATGGAGTATAGAAGTCAAAGTTTTAACTTATTTGGGTATAATAAAGAATGGAATAACAAAAAGAAATCACCGTAAATGCGATAGGCCGCGCAGACGGGTTATTCAAGCAGAATAATAAATAACGGAACGGTCGGGTGAAATTCACTGCAAGCGAGGATGTTCAACGAGAATAATAAAGATGGAACCGGATCCGGTGTAAAAAACCTGCGAGATAGGATATTCAGCGAGAATAATAAAAAGCGGAACCGGTCCGGTGTAAAACCTTGAGCGAGGATGTTCCAGCGAGAATAATAAAAAGCGGAACCGGTCGGTGTAAAACACTGACAGGATGTTCAGCGAGAATAATAATAAAAAGCGGAACCGGTCGGGTGTGTAAAACACACGAGCAGGATGTTCAGCGAGAATAATAGAAGAATGTCACCAAGTATAGGGTAAACCACTTATCTGAGTTATTCCAGCAGAATAATAAGCGATGGAATAACAACAGTTCTCTTAATGAATAAGAAAGAATAACACCCCTTACATTTGGTAGGAGATTGAATCTGCGGCGGTGTAGTAACAAAATACTCTTCTTCTTTCTCTCTTATTCTCTCTATACTTTCTCTCTATAGCTTGAATGAATTAAGTGAAAATAATGAAGCCTAGGCCTCTATTTATAGAAGATTTCTAGCTTACTTTTCTTAGTGTGAAAAAGCAAGTGGCTTGCTTATTTGGTTTGGCCTTTTGTAATGTGAAGCGACAAGTGGTTCGGCCTTTTGTAATGTGAAGCGACAAGTGGTTCGACGTCGGTAAAGGTAATTACTATTAACGAAGGTAAATACTATTGCGAAGTAAATACTATTCACAAGGGTAATTACTAATTGGCGAAGGTAATTACTTATTGATGAAGGTAAATACTATTCACAAGGGTAATTACTATTGTGAAGGTAATTACTATTGGTGAAGGTAAATACTATTGTGAAGGTAATTACTATTGTGAAGGTAATTACTATTGTGAAGGTAAATCTACTATTGTGAAGAGACTCTTAGATGATGACATATGAGGCCCCCATAAAATAATCAAACTTACCACAAATCATTTTTTTTTCATCAACACATATTTAATCTTTCAACAATTATTAATCATTTATAACTTGTCGTCTCAATTATTGATTTAATCTTATAACATATTATCGGATGATCTTGTGACAATAATTGAATCGATAATATAAGAGATATGATCGACCAATTCTTTGTAGTGATAATTGAGCATAATTTGAGTGACTTCTCACGTAAGCATCGATAATCAATCTGAGTGTCTTCTTATCTGACTGGCAGCGTATTCTTGTACTTTTACCATAGGGTAGTTCAGCAGTTTTAGCGGTAACACCTCCGTAGTTATTTTTATAAAATATTTTTGTCGTTTTTCTCAATCAAACAATAATTACATTAATGGGGTCCACTGATGATTGAGCCATTATGCGAATATTCCCTAACAAAAGAATATTCCCAGACCAAACGAATATTTTATAACAACTTGCATACTTTGCAAAATTTATAAATATTACCTGACTATAACATTATATCAAATTTATTCCATAATATTCAAAAATAATATTTATAGAAAAATTCATCTTTATTTATAAAAGTGGGGTCTTACAGTAAATCTATTGGGTGTTTAAAAAGAATTTAAAAGTTGGCAGTCTATTCATAATTTTAAAGCAAGTTTTTCAGTATTTGTTGTTATGTGCTAATGTCCAGCATTATGTGAAATTCTTGTTAATTGTTTTAATGTGCACTCTGTGCAACAATGTGATAATAACTATTAATAGACTGTTGATAATTTAAGTTAATTGTTCTATGTGAACTATATAATTTGAGATTTGTGAAGTATGAGCATTATGGAGCATGTATCAGATGTCAAGCATGTATAAATGTACAATATGAGAAAGATAAAGCATGTATAAAATGCGAATTATACATAAAATGTGAAGCATGAGAAATGTGATATATGCATGAGATACAAAGCATGAAAATTGTGATGTGATTATATGTGGATAATTTGCTGATATTTGGTACTGATGAGAAAGTTGTGAAAACTATTAAAACATTTTTTATTCTCTAAATTTGACATGAAAAACAAACTTGATTCTTGGCATGAGAATTAATAAAAATGCACATGGTTTGTTTTTATTATGTGAAATTCTTAAGAAATTTAATTTCTTTAATAAAGAGCCATTAGGAACACCTTGTGACTCTAGTGTGTGCATTTAAAGAAAAATAAAGGGGATTGGTATTGCCTGGTTGAAGATACTACGTAATCATTGATAATGTAATGTACTTAATGAATTGTACTCGACACGATATTGCATATGTCATTTAGTAGACTTAGTAGATATCTGCATAAGAATCATTGGAATGCATTGTAACGTCTAATGAGGTATTTAAAAGGAATATTTAATATAAATGTACATTTTCCGATCATCCTAATGTTTTGAAGGATATTGTGATACTAATTAGGTATCGATAATGATGAAACAAGCTCCACTTAGTGGATATGTGTTTTACTTTAAGTGGATGAGTTGTCTCTTGGAGATCACGCTAAACAAACTGTCTTCGCTAAATCTACTATGAAATCTGAATTTATTGCATTAGAATTGTGACAGTCTGAAGCGAGTGGTCGAGGAATTTATTAAGCGAGACATAACAATTCCTTCTATATCTACGCATTGTGATTCTCAATTCGCTATTAGACGAGGAATGAACCGTGTGTATAATGGGAAAGCAGAGACATATTCGCTTGAGACATAATATTGAATGAGGACGATCGATGGCGGTGTTATTTCTATGGAATTTGTAAGGTCTGAAAAGAACCTAGCGGATACGCTTACAAAGGGATTGATTAAAAAGAGTGTCCAAGAAGCATCCAGAGGGATGGGACTATTGTCAACATATTGAGTAAGTAATGCGATGGAAACCCAACCCATATGATTGGAGATCCCATGAATTGGGTTGATTAAATAACAAGAAGTCACGTAATTACTTAATTATAAGACTACAATTATTTATATCCCTTCGTGTGCGTATGGTGCTTACTTAACAAATTGTGAAAGGATGAATCGTTTAGATTCTTAATGAAACTCATAGCCCTAAAAAGGGTGGTGTATGTCGGTTTACACTTGATGGGTTCACCTATATAAAGGTGGAAGTGTAGACCGCTTCTATAAGAGTCTTTCGCAAACTCTCAGAGCCTTCATGAAAATCTGGGATATGGCGTGGCCTAGAAACGCACCTAAAGCGGACTTGTGTGGATTCAGGATTTTTAGATATGTGTGCAAGTCAAATTGATTATGATCATAGATAATAGGTTCAAGAATATAGTTCACCTACAATCTACAATCATGAGCTTGTTCCACTAAGTGTCGATTCAAACCCACAAGGTATCAACATTATGTATCTAAAATCCATTGCCCTTCTCATTTCCTTTAATTTTTCTTTCTTTGATAATTTGAATCATGTGGGGGATTGTTTGTTATGCTTAAAAATTATGGTTTTATCAAAGTCCCACATCGGCTATTTTGGGAACACTCATAGTGTATATTAGTACTTTTTGCTATGAGCTTAGTAACTTGGTTGAGGAAATAAGGATGGGCTCGCGCACATGAGGACGGCTAAGGATTTGGACTAGGCCAAGCTTGGTTCTTGGACTTTCGGTCAGAAAACCTTAGTGCGTTAATGCTTGAGCATGCACGCCCATGTGAGGGGATGTCGATCCGGTCGATTATGCGCTTGCGGTTGTCCCTTGTTTTGCTTAAATCCCTAACTTGTTATTTCTTTTAATACCCTAAGCTGTTACGAGCTTTTATTAGCATTATTTTCCCCAATTTAATTGATATTTATTTATGTAACTCCCAATTTAATTGGTATTTTATTCTGTAACTCCCAAGTGTTCCTTTAAAAACTACTGATGTTCTCTTGAACGTTATTTCCAAAAATGTTCTTTTCCAACATTCTTATTTTCCTTATAAGTACCAATTGTTCTTGAAGAATAATATACGATAATACACACATGAGAATATCTGCTTTCTTCTTCTCCTTGTCTCAAAAGTCTGCATTCATATATACTACTGTGTTAGCTCATTAATTGGGCAATCCACAAAGACAAGTCCATGAGACTCCTTTTGTAAGTAGTACACGATCGGAGACTTCACCGTTGAATCCTAGAAAGTGACCGTAAATGCCTATTTGTACTGTGATTATTATTAGTGGGGCGAAATCACTTTTTAGAGACGAGAGCTCTTCGCTACGCCTCGGTTTCAGCTAAGTTGTTCCAATTTTACTTTCATTCGGCAATTAGTCTTGTTAATACTGCTATATATTTTCCAACAGATAGTACTCAAGAAACTAAGAATATGAACTTCATGTCACACTATAGTCTATAAAAGGGATTAACTTTTTACAGTTTTGTTTCCAACATGGAGGCTTGTTGAGTAGTGTTTGTTTACAAGCCCTATCCCCCACAAACACACATTAGAAAATAATGATACTAAAAACAAGTACCTAAAAACCATGTAACATATGCTGGACGAAGTTGTATTAAAATGATCACGTAGGAATTTCTCAGTACTTTCCAATACAAAAAAAGTTTACTCGAGCTAGCATCTAAGCAATTATCAAGCCAGTGCCCTGAATTAATGTAAAGCTCAACATTAAGAATCAGCAAAAAAAACAGAAATTTGAAACATGAACAACAATTAAGACAGATAAAAACAAAACTAAAAATAGAGAGCGCTAGAGATGTTAACTTACTGGAGGGGAGGAATATACAGGTTTGCTACAAAAATTCATGGCCGCAGAGTCCATTTTCGGATCAAATGCTGCCAGAAACTGAGAAAACAAAAAACCAGTTACATATTTTAATTCTATAACCAAATAATGTAATGTGATTAAACTACAGCATAATGTCACTAGATCTATACACATAAATTGTAAAGAAACTTAAACCTTTTGAAGAATACAAATCAAACTGATGCGCCTATAACGAATGTCAAGATAAATAGAGGGAGGAGAAAGAAAATGAGTCCGAGAGCGAGCGAGCGAGGGAGGGAGGGAGGGAGGGAGGGAAGGGGGTGAAGAAGTAAATAAAAGGTGCCGATAAAAACGAGAAAGATAACAGATTGAATACTCCGCCCAATGAAGTTGATTAATGAAGTTGCTGCCTGTTAGCTCGGTCTATTTTTGGCAAAATACACCTTGACTAATTACCAAATCTGACCATTCTATTTATCATATTTTTGCTAAAGTGTTCCTTATATTTTTTTTTTTTTGACACAATTGTTTCTCAAATATGCTTTAGTTGTGCAAAACTGTTCCTTCTTTATTTTTGGTCAATTTTCGTTAGTCAAATATTTTTCAAAATTTTTATCATTTTCATTTATATATCCACTAAATATAAATATATATATTATCATTTTCATTTAACTTGATCTAATTAATTAAATTATGAACTTATGCGATAAATGTTAAAAATAACAAATATTTATTAAAATTTCCGTAATCTACATTAAAACATAATTTTTCTAATATAAAATAAAATTTTAATACTCTCAAAAAATGCAAAACGAGAAATTTAGGTAAAACAAACTTGTTAACATTTGTTCTATTTGATAAAGAAAAAGAATCTATTTAATTTTTGATTTTGTAATTATTTTGTAATTACTTTTTTTATAAGTATTTTTTATAAGTAAATTATGATCTTGCTTTTAATTTTATTTTCTCTCTTCCCTCTTTCTCCATTTACTTAATTAATTGGTATTTTAATATTTTATTTTAAATTATAATACATAAAATGTATAATATATAAAAATATCAATGGTAAGAAGTTTATAAGTAAATTATGATCTTGTTTTTAATTTTATTTTCTTACCATTGATATTTTTATATATTATACATTTTATGCATTATAATTTAAAATAAAATATTAAAAATACCAATTAATTAAGTAAATGGAGAAAAAGGAAGAGAGAAAATAAAATTAAAAGCAAGATCATAATTTACTTATAAAAAAAAAGTAATTACAAAATATTTACAAAATCAAAAAATTAAATAGATTCTTTTTCTTTATCAAATAGAACAAATGTTAACAAGTTTGTTTTTTTAAATTTTTCGCTTTTTGATTTTTTTTATGGGTATTAAAATTTTATTTTTACATTAGAAAAATTATATTTAATGTAGGCTATGGAAATTTTAATATTTTAATAAATATTTTTATTTTTAACATTTTCAAGTTCATAATTTAATTAATTAGATCAAGTTAAATGAAAATGATAATATACATATTTATATTTAGTGGATATATAAATGAAAATGATAAAAATTTGGAAAACCATTTGACTAACGAAAATAGAGAGAAGGAACACTTTTGCATAATTAAAGTATATTTGAGGAATAATTGTGCCAGAAAAAATATATAAGGAACACTTTAGCAAAAAACATAATAAATAGAAGGGTCAGATTTGCTAATAAGTCAATACACCTTTATCCGAGTTGTTTCTGAAGTCGTAAGCATTACATAACTATATTTTAAAAAATATAATTGGTCCATTGTATTTTTAAAAAAAATAATAATCAGTAATTTCAATCAATTTTTTTGTATTTAAAAAAAAATTAATCAAGTCATTTAAATCCAATTTCGCTCACATATGTTAATAAATCTGGCCCATTTTCCTAAGTGACTTTTGAAAAAAAAAAAAAATAAGTCATTTCTGCCGTGGCTTAAAAAAGACACCTAAATACTAACTCTTTTTCTCACTTTTATTTCTTCTCTCTCCTCCTTCCTCTTCTCGACCACCATTTCTCTCTCTTATTTCTCACTTTTTTCTTTTTTTTTTCTATCTCCTCTTTCAGTTCACCATTTTCTCTCATCGATTTCAAATCTCTCTCATGCTTTAACTCGGCCTTTGATTTCACTTTTGGCAACACCATAATTTTCAGCGGAGCAAAGGTGCTTTTTACCTCACATATATAATTTTTGTTTTTTGGTTCTTTCCATCATTTTCAATTCACCTTAATATCAACACGGAGGCTTTCCAACTTTACTTTTAAGACGTGGCTCTCCCATAATTTATAACAATTAGTATTATTTTTCGGAGGAATACATAATAAGTAAATATTATTTTTTAAGTGGGGGTGGAGGTGGAGGTGGAGGTGGAGGTGGGAGTTTATATATAATCAGTAAATATTATTATTTTTTTATGTATAAATTTAAAATATGTTATATTGGTAATGATATAATAGTCTAAACGATATTTTTTAATCTAACAATTTAATTAATTTTGAAAAAAGAAACATAATATGATTATTTTAAATTATGAATAATCTTATAAAAAATAAATACGTGATTAAGATTATTTAATTTTAAGATTAATAATATTAAAATTATATTCTCATTAATTATAATCCTCATAAATAAATATGCTAAAAAAAATAAGGTATCATATATAATACTCAGAGTGAGTCTGACTTTAACTTGTGAACAGTATTAATTATTGTCTGATTCGAATTAAAGTTGAATTGATTTTAAAATAAATAAATTTGAGAGGGTTTTCAAATACAAAATAAATATGAGTAAGAGATTTATTTTTCATATCAATATTTTTGGCTTAGTTTAATTTATGTATAGTTATACGGAGTGTGATTTTCGTATTAATTTAATATATTGATAAGTTTTATAATTATAATGATATAAATTTATCGAAATATGTAGTAACTCTGTTTTTTTACCAAAAGATTAAGCAAACTTAATTTTGCTTAAATAATATTAAAAGATAATAAATTTTGCTATGATAAAAAAATAAATAAATTTATATATGTTAATTTAAACTTTAACATTCCGTGATTTGAATTTAAAGTAAATTGTATTACTAATTTTATATCTGAGTCGCATTAATTATATTACAGCAGATCCATCTCTTCTGCAAGAGTCCTAATCACTTCTGCTGTTCTGCACCTTCCGGTCCAAATCGTCACACATCTCTCCCCGTACAACTCACACCTCCTTCTAATTCTCTCTCTACATATATATATATATATATAATATAACCAGATTCAACAGATCTCAATCTAACTCTTAAACCCTGTCGAATGTTTGTATGTAGCTAGTTTAGATGAGATGGGGCAGGTGTCTATAATCATCTACATTGCAGTAGCCATACTTCTCCTCTTCCTAATCTCGCACGCACCCACAACCAAACCCTCGCACCGCCACCGCCGCCTAAAGCTCCGGTCAAACTTCTCTTTCTCCGACCACCAGAAAAAACCTATCCCGTTCGATCCAATTGTAGCTGACATCGAGCGCAAGCGCGAGGACAAGCTATGGGAGAAGTCTCACTACGAATTCGATGAAGCTCCGGCGGCAGAGTCGCAGCCGGAGTGGGAGGACTTTATGGATGCCGAGGATTACTTGAACGACGAGGAGAAGTTTAATGTGACGAATAGGATTGTGTTGTTGTTTCCCAAAATCGATGTGGATCCCCCAGATGGGTTCGTGACTGAGCATGAACTCACTCAATGGAACTTGAAGCAGTCGGAGAGGGAGACCTTATACCGGACTAAGAGGGATATGGAGATGCACGACAAGAATCACGACGGATTTGTGTCATTTTCTGAGTACGAACCGCCCAGTTGGACTCGGAATTCTGGTGAATTGTTCTTTCATTACTAATTTTTTTTCTTCTCATATTGTAATCAATTAGATGCAGATTATAAAAAAGAAACAATTCTTGTTAGTTAGGATTGGATAATACTAGCAAATGGGATCATAATCAAGGACTTCTTAATTGATGTTTAACTGATGATCATTAGGGATTCATGCTGTTAAGTCAAGTTGTAGAAAACTAGAACCACTTAATACCCCAAGTGTAATTGGTTGTTGAACATGTTTGTTCTATTTGCTTGGATTATAAAAAAAATGTTTGGTTTATTTGTTTTCCCTCATGTGTTGATATATGTACATTCATGAACTCTAACAAGTTACATTCCTTGATGCTAGGAAACTGTAGTGGTTAGCTTATGCCTGCAGTTACCTTTCAGTTGCTAGATACGCTGGCTGATGGAGTAAGTTATTAAGAGGAAAAAGCAAATTAGTGTCCATTTAATTCTGAGTAAAATAAATTTTGGTTGGAATCTAAGCTGGTGATGAGAGCATTATACAATAGCAGAACTTTTAGCCTATTCCTCTGTAGAGTTTTGCAAAACCTCCACCCTCCCTATATGAAAATGTAAAAAACATCACCAAATCTACAGAGGAGTTGCAACCAACTTTTGATTGATGTAGACACATTAAAGTTATCTGATTTTTTATATGTTAATTGCACAAGATTCATATCCACATTTAGAATTTCAGCTCGGTCAAATAACGAAAACTTTTTTAATGAATCCTGGTAAGGTTCTGGATTATGAAATGTGCAGCAAAAAGTCTGTGAAAGGTCAGGTTTAAACAACTAATTCTCCTTCATACATTTTTCTGTGATTTTTGGTCCCAACTTGGTGCCCCGAAAGTAAAGGTGTAAAGCGAATCGAGTCGATCCGAGTATTGAGTTGCTTTCAGATTTGGTTCACAAAATTTATCGAGTATAAAATAAGATTTGATTGAGGTTCATTTAGCTACCGAGTCGAGCACGATTCCGAGCTTGAGCAGTTTGAACTTTTCTAACGAATATGGAAAAATATAATTTGAAGAGTTTCAAGTAATTTATTAAACTTTAAAACGTGTCATATTGATTCATTTATATTTTAAAAGTCGAGCTCGAATCGAACTTTTAGTCGAAATGTAGTCTGAATCGAGTCGAAGCTGTTTGCTCATTTCTGACCTTACCCGAAAGTGTAGTTTATATTATGGTATAATTGCCTTCAAATTCTCTACGGTGAAGAAGTCACAGAAAATTATTTAGTAGTGGTTCTGCAAAATTATAGTACAGCAATGCAGACTTCTAGATCTATCTGTTCTGATTTTTAATGGTCCAAAACTTGCATGTTCTTTGTATTTTTGTGTGTTATACCTATACCTCCTAATCTTATCATTTCATGCTTCATCTAGATTTGGTTTTGGAAAGGGGCTTTATGAATTCATGGAGTATTATGGTATTAACATTTGTCTATAATGCACTTGTGTGAGCTTTGAACATGTATAACTTATGCATGTATATTTATAGGAGCCGCCATGAAATCTATGTCATGGATTGTACATGTGGATCCTGCTTATGCATGTATTTATTTAAAAGTCGCTTTATGGATATGTTTGAAAATTTGACAGGTCTTATGCGACAAATTTAAGCAAGTATGCCAAATATTGAATCCTTTTAAAAATGATAATATGCCTCAAGTCTAAGCTTATGCTTTAACTTAGACTACTTAATTGAAATGAATCCTTGGATCTTGGTGTGTTGTTATAAAAATTTAGTGCGATTATGATCTTGGTGTGCCGTGATGGGGAGAGACTTCATATTTTGTTTTAATGTGCATGTAGTTTTGGCTTTGGATGAGTGTTTAAGTATCTGATTCGGTTAATAAGTGAAGCTTGTTATGGGAAAGGAGAGAAGTTATCATCAAAATGGCAAACTCTTTTTACTTTGCAACATCTTTCCTGAATTTATTTGATCTTCAGAAGAGTATCTTGAAATTTAACTCCTAAATTTGTTCAATCTAAAGAAAAAAATTAAATTTTAGTTGTCGTCGTTGCTTTCCATAGCGTTTCTTTGGTAGTCAATTAGGCACTCATTTTGGTAGCTTTTGTTTTTGTTTCCTTGACTTATAAGTCTAGTTGGTACTTGAAAAATGGAGATCTATGTTTGCGTCTTGATATATCAATGAGATCTGTTTGACCTGTGACAAATAGATTCAAAAGAAATACATCCATGCCTATTTCACAAACAATGTATAACCAGTTCAATATTATCCAGCACAGAAATAATGAGAACTTGGATGTAGTTGTAAATGAATTGTGGTTGGTACTTTGATCTGCAGGATTAATTTTACTGTATATGGTAAGCATTTGGCAGTATGCTATGCAAGGATATTGTGATAACTTCATCTTACTTTTCCCACACCAGATAATACCTCATTTGGATATGATATGGGCTGGTGGAAAGAGGAGCATTTTAATGCATCAGATGGAGATGGTGATGGTCTTTTGAATGTAACAGAATTCAACAAGTACGTATGGTTTGTTTAGGTGAAACTTCGCTTAATTGGACAGATTGTATGATAGCCCCCTTTTTCTTCTCTAGCACTTCTTTCATAGCTATTTCTTTCCGTAATGAGTTATTTCTTTTTGTGATTTTATAGCTTTTTGCACCCGGCTGACAGCGATAGTATCAAACTACTTCAGTGGTTGTGCAATGAAGAAATAAGGTGCCACGGTTATCATCAACTTCTATAACCTTTAATAACTTATATTTATTTATTTGTTTATCATTATGTTTGTTGTTTCATCCTTCTAACTTTATCTATCGTTTCTATTTTTCTTGGCTTACATCTTATTTGCTCTTGAAATATTGTTTTTCTTCTTGCGTTCTACCAAAAAATGATATTAAATGGCCTGTTTCAAAATAAGGGACTGGCTCTTATATGAATTAGTAGTGACTGAATTCCTTCTAGTCAAATCCTATTCATATCAATAGTTTGTAGCTAGCTATTTTTATATTCACTAAGGTAAATCCTTGTTGTTTTCTCAATGTTTGGCATCTACAACAATGGGCTTGTTTATTTCATAGACAGGATTAGATGGGATAATTTCAAACCAGAAAAAGTTAAAAAATTATATAGGATTGTGGTACAGTATTTCGTTTGTAACTTTGTATTGAACAGCATAAAAATGAGTTGGATGAAAGGGGTGCGAGAACATTTTTCCCATTTACCCTTAGAAGCATTTGTTTAGCATAACAAAGGAGGGAAAATATACAAGGGAATAGGTATCCCATGGAGGTAGGATAACATTTATTGCACCCACCCTCTCCCAAAATTTTGTCCCATTTGGGCATAGTTGTTAAGGCGTCGCCTAGGCGACGCCAAGTCATCCAGTCGGTAAGACATGGGAAAGGCGAGCAAGCGACTTGGTCGAGGGTTGAAAGGCAAGCACCTAGCAAAAAAAATCGTTGCCTTGGACGACGAGGCGACGACTTGGACGATTTTTTAGTTGGTCGAGCGACTTGCCTCTAGGTATGGATCGATCCAAATTCAAACTTGGTTAAAAAAACGACGTCGTGAGCGTAACACCAAAACTAGCCTTAGTCAGTCGATTCGCAGAGAAGTGAGAAGAAGATCAAGTCGAGAGCAATCCTTCTTCACTTTGCTTCAAGTGGGAAGAAGAAGATTGAAGTCGAGAGAGACCGTGAGATAGTGAGAGGCTACTGACTCTCGAGATAGAGTGGATTTGTGAGGCGAAAAACTTAGACTTTTCGAGACGACCACGAAGGTCTATTTTTCCGGTGATAAATAAATATTAATTTTATACATGCTTATCAAGTGATTGCTTGGACTATGTTTCTCGATTTTCGGACGACCGATTCTTGATCGCTGGACTTTCTCGGTTTGCGTAATCATCGATTTGTTGTAAGCGACTTTGCTTGGACTCTGTTCCTTCTTCACTTTTTCTTTTTTTTGTTTGAAGTTTTGAATACTCGTTAAATGGTATATGACTTGATGTATATATTAGTTGGCTTACACTACACAAAATTACACCATACATCAGCAATAGACATGTTACTTTGTTAATGACAATATTTGGACTTTGACTCTATATATAAAATAATAAAGAAAGCACTCAACAAACACAATAATGCTATACAACTGTCTACTTGCAACACCTAGTTTATATTAGTATTATATTATATGCATGATAAATAAATATTAATATTATACTATATATCGATAAATAAATATTAATTTTATATTATATATGTATGATAAATAAATATTAATATTATATATATATATGTCTAAGTATTGCTAAGTATTTACATAATTATACCTTTAATGTTATTCCATAGTGTTATGTTATTTTGAGTTTTAATGTATATGAAATTTTATTGCCAATATACTTGTTAAGTAAAATAAATAATATATAAATTGCACGTTGTAAGCGACTTGTCGCCATCTATGGACGCTATGGTTGTCGCCTTAGACGTCGAGCAATCGGCTATTGCCATGGTGCCTGGACGCCGTGACAACTATGCATTTGGGACATTTCGCTGTGGTAAAAATCATTGACCACACAAAATAATTGTGACCCTTGATTTTATTAAATTGTGGGTAAATTGGGACCCGCAGGGACATAATAGGTTACCACCTAAGAAATGAGGGTAATTTTTCTGGGATAACTAGGTGATAATTCTTGTATTATGGACCTCACTTATTCCATGTTTGGTAAAATTCATCTGTGGTTGACTGGTTTTGTTCCAAGGAAATGTTTTTTTTCCCTTTTTCTTTTGTTAGTTTATTTTAGTCATTTGCTCTGTTATACTCAGTGGACGAGGTAATGCTTCCTAAGAGTAATATACATCAAATGTTCTCTTTACCTTCACTATTACTAAATATTTTTAAATCACTAGAAAAGGTTCGGAATAGCTATCCCATTTTCAGTTATCCCGTATGCATCCATACCACAAAATTATATTCCCTATGAAATTATCCTCAGTTATTCTATCAGTGAAACAGAACAAATCCATAAGGGTTAAACCAGTTATTGCTTATTCTTAATCTTTTGATATTACACAATTTTTAGCTAGTTATGCAGTTCCTTATACATATTTCTCTGCAATAATTCTTGATCATAGAAATAAAAGTTTATTTAGCTGCACCAATTGATATTTGTTTCACTTTTTCTTTCTTCCCTCAGGGAAAGAGACACTGACAAAGATGGGAAGCTTAATTTTAAGGAATTTTTTCATGGGCTTTTTGACTTGGTAAGAAACTATGAAGAGGAGTCCCATAACTCTACACACGAGTCCAATGATTCTCTGGACGCTCCAGCTAGAAAGCTGTTTGCTGATCTTGATAAAGACGCTGATGGGTACTTAGTTAGATTTCTTTTCTGATTATCGAATTTGAGATTTCTTCTAACCTCAACCCATTTTTATACTTGGAAATTAATATAATCATTAACCTAAACTCACATTTCTTTCAGATACTTGTCGGGTGCGGAACTGCTACCTATTATTGGAAAACTTCATCCGTCAGAGCATTATTATGCTAAACAACAGGCAGATTATGTTATACAACAGGTAATCATTTAACCGTGAGGCTTAGAACCTATTATACATTTGGAATAGATTTCTGTAGGCTTTACTGTTTGAGTTTCAAACATAAGTCACATATAACTAGGAGCTGATACACTGGGCGAGTCGAGTGGAATACCCGTGAACATTTGGCCAATAATAGGGCTTAATATGGCCGCTTCTTTCCCTTGCCCACTGGAAGAGGATATATATGTATTACAAAACATTACTATTTTAAATAAGGAGTATCAATTTTTTTTACAAATACCCTTGCCAATTGGATCAAGGCCCGCTTATTTGGTCTATGCAGTGATATATCTCCCTGACAATTGTAAAGTTAAAATTCCAACTGCTAGATTTGTGTATTCTGTTTTACTTTTTACTAGAAATGAGTATACTTTGTTGGAAAGCTGAAAAAGACTGCTTTTTGTTTAGGAGAAATAGATTGTTCTTTCTTCGAAGATAATTCTTCAGATTTAAGAAATGTTCTTCTTTTCATTGGTTGAGCAGAAATTTTAATTATTATGGAAGGTTGACATTTGGCATTTATGCTTAAGATGACTTGGACATTGCCTAGTCACTAAAAGGCGCTTAAGCGGGAGGCAAGGGACCTCAATGTCTAGGGGGCCTAGGTGGAATTTTTGATTTTAAGTCAATTTTAATATTTTATCTTACATTTATCCAAACAAAATAATAATATAAAACAAAATAATCTATAATAAAGATAATAAAGACATTTGCTTAAAGTTCAAACACATCTTTAACGTATGATTGCTATTAAATAATAAAATTTAAAATTTCAAGAATTCAATTCAATATTAAAACTTAAGAAACTAAACATACATTTAAGAATTATATTGAATTAAAATATTACAAATATATCATCATTTATATAATTTGAAGTTGGTACAAGTTCAAAAAATAATAACTATAATAAAATTATTCATTTTGACTTGATCTTGTTCACTTATTGTTGTGATTTGATATGCTATAATTTGCATTATAAATATGGTAAATCATTAGAAAAATAAATATATGATCTGGTTTGGGTAGGTATTAAAAAAAAAAAAAAACTCTCGCGTTGCCCGCCTAGGTCCCGCCTCTTTTCCACCTAGGCCCGCCTAATTTGTTGGAGGAATTTTTTGGCCTAGGCGGCGAGGCACAGGGAGGCCTAGCGCCTAGGCGACCACCTTTTAGAATACAGGATACCATAGGCAGTGTTAAAAAGGCACATGTTGTACTAGATGATACTAATATTTTCTTATATACACTTGAAACAGATAATATTTCAATGTAGTTTACTTAAGCTCATTTTTCCTGCTGAACCCTTCCCCTTGGCAAGATTTATGGTGATTCTTTTCCCATCTTTGTAGTTTGGGATACATTTGTGCCCTTGTGATTCTAGCTCTTCTAGCATTAAATAGTCCTTTTTAATTGGTTTGTATTCACTGGCATAAGGAGTATCTTGTGATCTCTGCCTTTTAGATATATGCTACTAGAGTTTTCATGGATAGCTTTTTATGAAGAGCCAATGCTGGCTTAAGAGCAATTGAGTGGTCTCTCTTGTCAATTCTCACCCTGAGCTATCATCAATATGTTGCAAGCTCTTTTATTTGAGAAAGATTTTGTCAAAATTGCTCAAAATATTTATTTTGTGCTAATTGTTAAAGTTCCCCATTTTTCGGAACATGGGTCGTGTTTGGTGAAGTAATCTTTTTGTATATGAGAGGAGTTGCTGTTGCCTGGGTACAGAATTGACCTCAACCTACTGTTTAGTTACGTGTCTATCCTTTTAAAATTTGACAATAATGTTGGAAAAGAGGCAGTCATTGTTCAAGACAAATGGCAGAAAAGTTTTGACAAATCCAAATGTTTAGAACAATGTTATATGGTCATGATATTTAATAAACTTGCGTGAAAAAAGATTTTACAAACTAATACTTGGTTTTATTTTTGTAAGAACATTTTCTTGGGCTTTACTTTGATATTTTTCTTGTCAATTTTTTTTCTTCAAAAAAATTATTGTTTGCCAATATTGTGTAATTGTGTTTTCTGATACATTGAAGGCCTCCCATTAGAGAAAATTTAAATTGGCAGTAGGCACCTGCCAATTTAAGGTTGATGAATAATTAGAAAGAAGTCTCATGAACTTGACTACCATCCAGTTCTGTGCGTATGAGCATTTTATACTCGATATGTAGTTTCTACTGCTGAACTTTTCCGTTCTATTTTCTGCAGGCAGATGCTACAAAAGACGGCCATCTGACTTTGTCTGAGATGATCGATAGCCCGTATGTATTCTATATAGCGATATTTAATGAAGATGAGGACGACGACTATGAATACCATGATGAGTTCCGTTAGCTTTGAAAACCTAGGTAAGAACATACTTGCATGTGCTTGTGTGATCCATTTGTTTCCAGCCTTTATGGGTGTTGAATTTGGTGCCAGATTTGCAGGACATTAAGAAAACTCTTATAGTCAAAGTTCAATTGTAACATACATAAATACTACTTACAAAGGGGGGACAAATCTGGTATGGAATGTTGCTAAAAATTATTTAATGGTGAGTTGCTCATCTTGTTCTGACTTTTAACCTAGTCTTAATCATCCAGCTCACTTTATGCTGCTTTGTTTCAGATTAGGGACGCTTGGGCATTTAGATTGGTTGTCAGTTAGGGACAGCTTTCTGAATTTCCAACTTTGCAGGCGAAACAACACATTTAGAACCCTCTTTTTCCGTTTGTACTCATTTTATTTTTCAAATTATACTTTCTACTCAGCTTTACATAAATTATGAGCATACGATTTGGCGATAGGACATTGAGTTGTGACCACCTTTTAATTCGGGAATTGTCTCCCCTTTGAAATGACATTCTTTTATGTAGACGGATTGTTTGTTAAAATTAGTTCAAGTTGTTACTTATGATTTATCAACTTGTTTAGAAATTGCCGTTTAGCGGGCCAGTTTCACACCAAAATATCTCACTTGTCTAGAGCTTTCTATTAGACCTTTTGGCCTTAAATGCAGGTGTTCAGTGTCATGGCAAGCAAATGGAAAACCATCGTCTATTTTACTCCCTTTGTATATATATATATATATAAATATGAAAGTTCATTTTGAAATTTTGATTTTGATTTTTTTAAAGAACTTTAACATAATTAACTCTTAATTTAAACTATAATATAACACAACTTTCCTAACTCCGTACCGTTATGCTAGATTACTTTTTATTATAAAATTAAAATATATTTCGATTACTAAATTCTTGGTAGTGGCTACTATAAATTACATTATAGTGGTGATATTTGATTGCATCTTTAATATATGTTAATAACTTATCTTTTAATGTATTTTAACAACCAAACCTGTATTTATGATTATGAATTTTTATAAAGAAAAGGAAAATAATTCTATTAGATAAAAACTTTCATAATTTCAGAATTACACTATAATAATTTCATATGTTATCTTTAATAAAATACAACAAAATAAAAATATCCAAATTTTCTCTCATAAAATCACCGTACCAATTAGCGTCACGAATTGTTCGGAATATTTATGTAGGTTCGTTTGATCTGATGATAGTTGAATGAGTACAATAATTCAAAGGTGACTGACGCTCATTTTTGTTTTTTCCCCTTCTTTTTACCATCGCCAATATCATTATCATCATCATCAGATTCATCACTAGTATCGGAGTTATCATCATCATCTGTATCGGCATCAGAGGCAGGAGAAGGATCAAGACGAGCAGAATCCATAGCCCACCTAATCACCTTATCAACCTCATCCTCCTCGTCTTCTTTTTCTTCACTTTTTGGCAACACCTGATTACTATTATTCGCAGCAGAAGAAGTAGAAGAATTATAGGAGGGAAGAGATGACTTTAGAGCAACAAATCTAGCAAATAAATCATCATCATTGCCGTCAGCAACAACAACAGCCTGGTTTGGCTTGAGATCAGGAAAATTGGTACTACTTATTGGTGGCGGGTTTTGGTTTGATTTGGAAGCTGGGTTTGTTGGTTTGGAATTAGATCGAAGGGCTTGGAAACGAAGATCCAGATCTGGGTCAAGTATTTGAGAGGAAGAACCTCGTGACATGTGGGAATCAACGCTGAGCTTTAGTAAGATATCATCCTCCGTTGCTCGCAATAACTTTTCCACCTCGTCGTCTTCGTCTTCGTCTTCTTTTTTCTCACTTCTCTTCTTTCTACCGCCGCCCCTCATTATTACACTTCTATAGTTCTACTGCATTTCTCTACCGCTCATCATATAAAAAATATATATAAATAAACCTTATTTTACTATCTTATCACCACCATTAAAGTAAAAGCTCGCTATATTTAATAATAAAAATAAAAGAATATATATTTAAATAAAATTATTTTTAGAAAATATTTATATTAAATTATAATTATAAAATTAATTCATTATATCAAATATATCGTAAAAATATTATTAATTATAATTATTAATGTAATTCATAATAAAAAAAATCAACATATAAAATTGTCTTCTTTTTTCGTCCAACATTTTAGAGTTGTGTATAATTATTAAAAAATAATTATATAACATTAAATATAATATTAATTATTTTAATAATTTTTAATTTTATAATTATTATATTTATCTCAGATTCTCTCACTTTTTCATGTGTTACATGAAAATAATTTTAAAAATAATGTAATCTCTTATATTATATAAAATAATAAATAATTTAAAATAAAATAAAATAATTTAAAATATTATATATTATGAGACAATAAAAAATAATATATATTATTTTTCTTACTTTCATAAAACAACAAGAGTATTAATCGAGATGTAATACTCTCTCAATTCAAACATGTCAATTTAAAATATATAAATTGACATAATAATTTTAAAATAATAAATTTCAAAATATAAAATAATTATATTTGAATATATTTGATAATATATAAAAATATGATTTTCAGCTTATATTATCATTGTCATATATTAATTACAAACAGATTTTTTACGTGGAGTAATAACTAATAAAATGAACCTTATTTTATAAGTAATAATTTTATTCTACACATATTTTTTTTTCAAATTCGATTTAAAAAATTCTTATACTATTATAAATTATAAAATTATTATTAATATTTAAAATTTAAATTTAAATATTTTTAAATTTTAAATAATTATTAAAAATCATAAAAATATGATCTAATTTTATCATATATAAATCTTAATATACACTCTTTCAAATTAACTCTTAAAGATCCTTTTTCTTATGAATCAAATCAAAAAAATATAGTTTTCATTTTTACATGGGTAGTACAAATAACAAATTTGAGTCAATAATTTTGAATTTTGACATCCTTAAAATTCAAATTTATATATTTTGGTTAATTTAATTATTATTCTAACTTTATAAAAAATAAAAAATTTAAAAAGCAAAAGGAGAAAAGATCAGTTAAAAAAAAAAAAAGAAGCGCCACGCTAAATCCCTCACAAAACCCTACTCCATTCTCGGAGCAAAAAACACTCGTCTGATCTCCGACGAGACGATCAGCAATCTTCCATCCTCGGCCATAACTGATTCCAGTCCCCGTGCGTTCTCAATTTCCTTTTCACATCTCACACATTCATAGGCGATTCTCTCCCCTCTCCTTTTGTTGCAAACCTTTGTGTCTGGTATTATAATTCATCCTACAAGTTCAAATTCCTAGATTAGGTTTCGATGACAATTTATTAAAAAAAATTATGCTTTAATTCTTGCCATTTATGGCTATGCATTTATTTTTCTTGTAATATTTTCATACATTGCCGACTTAGTTCATGAATTCTGCACTTTCTGCAGGTGTTTGTGAGAATAATAATCACCAATTATAGTGTAATGTCTACAATAGTTCGAGCTCAGTCATTCTCAACTATTTTGAAGAAAAATAAAAATCGATGGTTTTCGGTAACTGCTAATCCTCCAAAAGAATCAACTGTCTCATCCTCGACTATTCTCAACAATCAAGCACCGCCGCCTCCCGCTGAGCCACCTCCGCACCCACTAACAAACGGAGCTGAGAAGAAACCATGGAATTTTCTAAAGTACGGCCTCATTGCTACCCTAACTGGAGGCCTTGCTACTGCTGGTTATGCCACATATGGTATGAGTTTATCTGTTAGTGTGATTAGGAAATGAAACTTTAGATGATGCTAATTGCTAAGCATGTGTGAATGACAATATATATACACGTATAAGTATATTATATATATACATACTGTGAACTCTGTATTTGAACTTTAGTTGTGACATATGTGATTCTTTTTTAATTGAATGTGATTTGTTTGGATCAAGTGGAGATATCAGATATTTGGAATGTTAGGAAAATCTGAACCTACTTGAAGTGTGAATGCTTAAATTTGAAGAGAAGCAAGGTAAAATTGAGTTGATAATGTGAATAGGACAAAGGCATGTTATGTTGTGCAAAAGTGAGCAATTCTGACTTCTGTACAGTTTGTTTAGATTCAAAAGAAATGAGGAGAGAAAAAAGAAAGGGAGAAAAGGATTCAACTTAACAAACTGTCGATGGGCTATAAACTAGAGGAAAATGTTCATTAACGATGATTTATTTAGCTAAGATTTCATTTATTTATCTGTTGTATGTAGGAGAAAAAGGATTACAAACTAGAAGAACGAGATCCCTGATATGTTTTTGAAAAATAACTATAAGAAAAATAGATTCCCTTTCTCCTTGATGAAGTCATTTGAATATTCTCACGGTCTCATATCTTTTTATCCTATGCATAATTTTGTGTCAAATAAAAGAAGAAAATAAAAACCTGAAGTGGACTCGAGAGTGATTCATCAGGTGGTCCACAGAATATTTGTTGAGCGCATGCGTACAAGGAAAAAAGATAGAACAGGATTTTAATGGTCTGCAGCCATAATCCTAAGGACAAAGATAGTTATAGACTATATTATCTACTTGTGACCCAAATGGGAGTGAAAATTTGTAAGTCAATGTATTAGTGTAAAATTGAACATTTTGTGTTGAATCCCCCCCCCCCCCAACTTAAATAAAAAAACCGTAAATTTCTCTGGGGCATGTGGACAGATAAAATTTTACTTTTACTAACTGCCAAATTGGCAAGTCAAGATGAAACTTACTTGCTTGTTATTTAGTATTCAATTTGAAAATGAACTTTTGTTTTGGGATCCCTCAACAAGGAAAGTTGTACTCTCAATTTTGGATAGTGGGAAAAGTTGTATTAGCTTGTCTCTTCCATGTCTGTTCTGTGTGTTTGCCTGTTTGGGAATGGCCCCATTTGCCCTCCCATTGTGCGATCCCTTCCCCTCCTTTAGTTATGTGTTTCCATACTTGTTTGTTCTCACTGGAGCATCTCTGAGTATTATGTTACTTATCCCTGTGATGTGCTTAATATTTTCTTTATCATTAGTGTGGGACTCTTGAACTGCCGCATTAGAGTTACCAAAGAACTCTATTTGCCTGCGATTTTGAACGGAAACTATCCTTCTGAGTTCAATTGTGGTATGGGAACGTTGATACCTTTTGTATTTCACCAATAGGTAGCGCTTCGCATTTTCAATTTCATACAATCGTACCAAATTGATGGTAACCATGTGCCGCACATGCCCTTGCCAATCCCCACCCTTGGGGAGGGAGGGGAGAAAGAAGTGTGTAATGCGTTGCCCAGGGGTGGGGTGGGAAAGAAAGACAATACTTAATAGTCATGCATTTCTTTTTTGCTAGTTAAATCTTATCGGAACATCTCTTTGTATCACCAAAATGCTAACATAAGACATTCCTAAAACTACTTATGAGTTATTGTGTCTATATCCCAAGATAACAACTATCTTGATAATACCTATGACATGTAAAACTAACCCCCTTTTTCTGTTCTCTAAGAAAAGTTTGATTCAGTTAATTTAGAGGAAAAGGCTATAAAGATCTGTCTTTGGATGCATGCGTGTGGCCCGAGCTAGTCTCTTTTTTGTTGCTATGTCATAGAACAATTTATATCATTATATGCTTAAATATTTTAGACTTGTTTGTTGTTCGATGGTGTTAGGTTAAGTGTGAAATTTTGGATGATTTGATTAAGGAAACTTCTTGCTAGGACAGGTAAGAAAATAGAAGTGGGATGATTCTCTTTCTATTTTTGTCTGAAGAATATTAATTTAAAAAAATATATATTTCAGCATATAGTTTGGACGAGATTGACGAGAAGACTAAAGCCTTTCGTGCATCTGCAAATTATACCATCCAGGATGATGCATCTGCTTCCGATGTGAGTCTAATTATCTATTTTCTCATAGTTTAATGTGCACGACTGATTTTGATTTTTGGCAGAACTATCAAAGATTACATTTCATTTTAATAAACCTTGGAAAATTATTTTTATGATAAGACTGAAGCCATTTTTGTTCATGAAAAAGTAGGTAAAAAAATAGTAGGTTTTGATATGTTTCAGAATTATTAAAGCTTCTTCTAGAGGGATGAATGGTTAAAATAAGTCTTTTAGTTCATAACTGCCACTACTTTTAGTGTATTATATTGATAACTGATAAGTAGGGGTGTTCACCAATAAAATACCGGACCAAACCGGTCCGGACCGATTACTGAAAGTACTCAAAATTGGGTACCGATACCAGTACCGGTTGAACCGGTATACCGGACCGATTAGCCGGTTTGGTACCGATTTTTACCGTGCTTGTACCGGCCTCTTCTTTAAGCCAAAATCCGGCCCAAGGTAAAGCAGCCTAAGACTTGGCTATACCAGCCTTCTTTAAGCCAAAATTCGGCCCAAGGAAAAGTAGCACAAGACTTGATAGCCAAGTATTAAGGTCTCACTTGTAGTCTTTTTATAAGAAAAATTCATTAGACTTTTACCAATTAATTAATGTGGGACTTGGCTGTTAAGGTATCACTTGGTAGTCTTTTAATAAGGAAACTTCCTTAGACTTTTATAAATTAATCAATGTGGGACTTGGAGACCACCAATTATTAAGGCCTTCACTTGGTAGTCTTTTTATAAGAAAAATTTTCTTAAATTTTTATTAATCAATGTGGGACTTGCAAACAACCATATTATATCCAATTAATTAATTAACTAATTAACAAAATCTAAATCTTGAATCTAATGATTTGTATGTGCTAATGTCATGAGTGTGGGGCTTTCCCAACTTAATTTTGCCGTGTAATTAATGGAGCTCAGAAGCATTATATATGTTTGTGTAGATTTGATAAATAGTTTAAGGTTAACTAACTTCCTTATACTTTTACCAATTTAATCAATATGGAACTTGGAAATCACCAAGTATTAAGGCTTCACTTGGTACTCATTTTATAAGGAAAACTTCCTTAGACTTTTACCAATTAACCAATGTGGGACTTGACCTTCACTTGGTAGTCTTTTTATAAGGAAATTTTTTTTAAATTTTTATATGTGTGTGTGTTCTTTAATGTGTTCTCTTGTCTTACCAATTACCAATATTCCACATTGTCTAATTTTTGTTCTCTTGTCTTAACTTTATTTTATAAATAGAGAAGACCACTAATTCAAATTTCATCAAGTCCCAAATATTCTATTATGTCTTTTCTTGTGTTATCTCTATTTTATAAATAGAGGAGACTTTAAGACAATTTTACAAGGCTAAATAAAAAATTTCTTTAGAAAGGTATTAGATCTAAGATAATCGGCTCAGTCGGTAGATATATCTAGGACCTATGAAATTGGTAACCGAATCCCAATGCATCGAAAACCGATTTATACCGAACCGATCCTGAACCGATTTTCTCGATCCGAACCGATTTTCTTTGTCCGAATCAATTGTTTTGATGGGGTCCATTCACCTTGAAAATCGAAAATACCTTTTGAACAACCCTACTAATAAGCAAGTTAACTATTTTCAATTAAAAGGTCATTTAGGTTTATACATTGATATTTCCATTTTTAAAGTAGTCCTCCATCCCAAATTGAGTGTTAAGGTCAACAAGAGACATAGTTTAAGAAAAACAAACCCCTCTATAACAAGTATAAAAGACAATATTTTGGGATCCAACTACTTTATTTGTAATCTGTAAAAGAACAAGATGATCCATCTAATTTGTAGAGTACTCACTTTAATTAAATTAAGAATTGTGGGATTCATCATTTACGGGAAAGTAAACGCTCGAGAATTTCACATTTCTTGATCTCATAATTGAATAAAGAAATAAAAATGTTATCTCTATTTTATAAATAGAGGAGACTTTAAGACAATTTTACAAGGCTAAATAAAAAATTTCTTTAGAAAGGTATTAGAGATAAGATATTCGCAATGGGTTCGATCCAGATATATCTTGGGACCTATGAAATTGCTAATCTTGAATCCCAGCATCAAAACCGATTTGTCTGCGAACCGCCCCTGAACCGATTTTCTCAGTCTCGAACCGATTTTCTTTGTCCCGGACCGATTGTTTCGGATCGGTCCGGTTCACCTTGAAAATCGAAAAATACCTTTTGAACAACCCTACTAATAAAGCAAGTTAACTATTTTCAATTAAAAGGTCATTTAGGTTTATACATTGATATTTCCATTTTTAAAGTAGTCCTCCATCCCAAATTGAGTGTTAAGGTCAACAAGAGACATAGTTTAAGAAAAACAAACCCCTCTATAACAAGTATAAAAGACAATATTTTGGGATCCAACAACTTTATTTGTAATCTCTAAAAGAACAAGATGATCCATCTAATTTGTAGAGTACTCACTTTAATTAAATTAAGAATTGTGGGATTCATCATTTACGGAAAGAAAAACGCCAAGAATTTCACATTGATCGATCTCATAATTGAATAAAGAAATAAAAAAAATATAAATATACAGAAGGTGAAATCTAGGAAATTTTATTTTGAAACAACCCGGGTCAAATCCCTAGCCTGGAACAAATCTTGGGTCAGCTTCATCCAAATAAGGCTTTAAACCACTTGCTCAATAGTATTTTTTTGGGTCATCTTAGCCCACCACATGCTTACCCAAAAGGTCATGACTGAAGGTACAATTGGTAGTGACTTAATTCCTTATAGAGACAAAAATTTTCCATATCTTTCGATGTGGGACTAGGGTGTTACAAACTCCCCAGCTTAAATTTCTGACGTTCTCGTTAGAATCGACCACACACACGGTCCACAAATCTTTGTCTCTAGCTCTAGTTGTGGGATAATATCTTGGTCAAGCCGTGTCCCCACCTAAATGACAACCTTATCGGATGACCCGACCCGAGTTTTCGAGAGTCGGCTCTGATACCATATGAAACAACCCGGGTCAAATCCCGAGTCCGGAACAAATATTGGATCATATCCCAAGTCCGAATCGAATCAAATCCATCCAAATAAAGCTTTAAACCACTGATCCAATAATATCTTTTTGAGTCATTTTAACCCACTACATACTCATCCAAAAGGTCATGAATGGTAGTAACTTAATTCCTTATATAAAGACAATTTTTTTTTCATATATTTCGATGTGGGACTGGGGTGTTACATATTTAGTCTTCTCTGATAACTTGAGTAAGGAGTAGATCTGTTTTTTGCTTGCGTAAGTTTTTTTAGTGTTCTAAGGAGACGTTTGACTAGGCGATGCCCAATGTTGGGGAGGAGGTGTTAGGTGTCTGCCATTCACCAACAACTTGTTTCCTCCTCCTCCTCCCCCCAAAGAATATGTTGTTGTGATACGTTTTCTTTTAACAGATTGGATGGTATTATCCTTTTATTTTGTTAAAACTACTACCAAGTCCCTAAATTTTCATCACAATTTAACTTGGCCCCATAATTTGTCTATGTTTTAAATTAATCCCTTAACTTTCGGTTTATACAAAATATTACCTTAATTTTATCATTAATACAAAAGAATGACTTTGTTTTACTACAATTATAAAAAAATAACAATAAAACTACCCTCCTAGGAAAAGCGTCTCAGGCCAAGCGGCAAGTGGGCGCTCAAAAGTCAAAACTTCCTTTGCTGCCTAAGTTTGCCTAACGTCTTTTAGAATACTGAGTTTTGTTGGCAACACATTTTGTAAACATCCCACAAGGAAAGTATAATAGTCAACTTGGGTGTAAGAGGGACAGCTTTGTCAATGCATGAGCAAATCTCAAAGACATTTTGTAACATTAGTTATTCGCTTGCATGATATTGTAACAATGGTGATTTTTATCAGTTCATTACTTTGTGGAACTGAAGTAGCACTATTCACAGTTCCACACTAATTTGTCACTTTTTTTCCTTCCAGTCTTTTCTTAATATTGATGCAGGAACAATTCTAAAGATTTTTTTCGTGAAAATCTTGTTTTCACTTTTATCGCATCACTGTTTACTGTACCTAAGTAATACTCTTCGCACTAGAGTAAACCTTTTATTTGGGGACTTAAATATATTTGATTATTTTTTTCTATTTTATTTATATGTTCAGTTCAGTTTCTTTTATAAATTATAAATGTTCAGTTCAGATTACGCGGTGGCTTGTACTTTATGTTATTAGGATTTAATATTCTTCCTTTTTTGTAAGTAGTAGTTATGATAACTTTGTAAGGGACTTGTTGAGCAAAAATGGAAATTTTGATTTGCTTGTTTCTTTTAAGCGTTAAGAGTTAACTTTTGCGGACACCCTTGTTTAAGGTTCTTATTTTGTTTCCTTCTAAGAAACTCAGGCTTTACATGGAATGGAGCTCGAAACTAATTTGAGACCTTATTATTGTGATACCATATATTACTGGTGTTAATTTCATGATTACCATTTGTTTTGCAGAAATTTCAAGCTCTGGTACATTCTGCAACAGTTACAGGTGAAATTTTCATGCTATGAAATTCTCAACTTTGTTTTTTAATCTCTGTTACATTTTGATGCTACATTATCCTTCTTTCCTGTCCAGTGGTTTATTTATAGCTCATGATACTCTGTCAAAACAAGTTGCTTCAGATATATAGTAGCCTTGAGATGAATTTGTAAATGTTAAGCTACTCGTGTAGAAAGTAGAAAGGTCATTCTTTTACCTCTCCATAAAGATGTTTGCATATCAGAGAAATATTTAATAGTTCCAAGATATGGTGTTTTTAAGAAGAAGATTATTTTATACTTCAATTGTGTTAGTGTTGTAGATGAGGTTTTTTTCATAATATTACTGAAATTGGATTCTAAGTTGAAATGTAGTAATGGAATCATGTTCAGGAACATTAGTCCTGATTATATGGTGGCATTTCTAAGTCATTATTGATAATATTATGATGAAACCTGCCACAGTTTTGCAGATGATGGGGATATTGCACCATAGTTTTCAAAGCGCCAAGTCAAGTCGAAGCGA
The DNA here is from genome assembly GCA_020205615.1 of Panax quinquefolius. Lineage (NCBI taxonomy): Eukaryota > Viridiplantae > Streptophyta > Magnoliopsida > Apiales > Araliaceae > Panax > Panax quinquefolius. Next base: position 16,169,711 of record CM035173.1, on the reverse strand, counting down.
GTTGACAATAGGGAGCTTAACCGCTTAGTCGACAAAGCGCTGCATTGACTAGTCGATAAGTCGTTAACAATGTAAATTTTATTAGTATAAAATTATATATATTTATCTTTTATATATTTATATTTCTAATAATTTACTATATTCATAAATTCATAATGCAAATTGTAGCATATCAAATCACAATATTAGTAAATAAAATATATTATAATATTAGTAAGAAATATATATTATGATATACAATATTAGTACAATACATAACAAAAAAAATATAATACTAATTTATTGTGTTGTATATATAATATTAATTTTTATTTATCATGCATATAACATAATGCTAATGTAACCTATGTGTTGTAGTTTACTATATATATATATATATATATATATATATATATATGTAAGAAACATTTCACTAAGGTAAAAGTGATTTACTAAAGTAAAAGCAAAAGTAAAAGCAAAAGTAAAAGCAAGTTACTAAGGTAAAAGCAAAAGTAAAAGTATTGCATAAGCAATATTTGTTGATGAGCAGTGCTAACTTTTGACTATTACAGATGCTTTTGGTAAATGACTTTTGACTTCGACTCGCTTTCGGTGGAAAAGAGCCTCTTTTCTTTGTTGAGCTACTTTTAATTTGGAAAGTGGAATCTTTTGACCGCTTCTAAAGGCAGTCTTGTGCGCCGAGCAGTGTTGATCGTTGGGAGCAGTCTTTGGGTAATCGAGAATAATGGCAGGCGAGGGAGGTAAGTCTTTCGTTAATCGAAAGCGATGGATCGGCTGGGAGGCAGTCTTGGCTAACTAAAAATAAATGGCTTTCTTGTAGATGTCGTGCAAATGGGTCTGAGCATCACGAAGGTTGATGGTGCCGTAGGGATCGTCTGAGACCATCATCTTCGCAAATTGGCTAATGAGTCATTACGAGAAGAAGGTGAGGAATGCTAGAGGCTTCTTCGTGTAACTCATCAATTCTTTTATTGAGGGCTTGAGCGATAAGTTTTAACTCACTCTAGGAGCAATCTTTGAAATCGGAAATGCTACGGGAACAGGAGGATCTGTGGGGGTGGTTTTGACTTAGATTCTTTTGAAATCTTTTTACGACTTGAAGAAGAGGGCTCTAAAGGATGGCTTTAGAATCCTTAGCTTTGAATATTTGGGAATCGATTTGGCTGGAATAGAGCAACAGAAATTCTTGTTGAACGACAATGATTCATTAACATCGAACTTATCCCACCACTTGATGTAGAAAAAGCGGGAAAGTCGAGGAGTGGATCGAGATAAGCTATTTGAATTACTACTAGCAAGAGGGTGGAGAAATACCAGTATTGCCATTTAAGTATCCGGGAACCTTATATTTACTAATGAAGAGAAGAGTGAGAGGAATGTTCTCATTCTTTGGATCAGTTTACTATTATTAGCAAAATGGGTAACTTGGACCTTAAGGGGATCGGGAAGGAGGTCATAGGTAGAACCATGCCTATACCACCGGAGGACGAACCAATAAGGGATTGGACTTTTGAATTTATGATCGGCCTGAATAAACCAGGAATGACTATGGGACTCGTTACGATGAAGGAGAACCTTATACCGAGCTTCAATATAATCATAAAAGCAAAAAGGATAACTATGATTAGAGATCCATTAGATCGGAGGATGTTTTTCCCAATCGAAATTTGAAGGAATTGTTTAATATCAAAGAATGATGAAAGAACTTTTGATTTATCATTGTTTGCATAAATTAGTTTGATATTCTTGACTCGGATTTGAGGAGAATGTCCTTATAATAAACAAGAGACTTATAAGGAGTAATTTGGAGGAAAATGCCAACCGGAGGGAAAAAGCTGAGCGTGCAAGCTTAATGGATCATTTTTGGCTTCGTGTAGGTTGATATGAAACAAATAACTTTCCCATTTGAGCACATGCTCGTAAGAGAGAGTATTTGGGGCCAAGACGAGGTCTTTCTTTGGATTCTTGAATGGGTCGATGGGTTCGGAGCTTATTAACTAGAAATTTGAACTATAAAACTGGGGATTGTCCCAAGAAACAAAAAATTTGTTTTTGATGATAGGTGGGTAATCTGGGTGAGGACTAAGGTACCCTACAGGATGATTACTTGGCCACTAGTATGACCCGGACCACGAGAGGAGGATGAACCTCTGAAACTCATGATCATATAGTACTGTATATGAATAAATTCTACGGTAAGAAAATCAGAAGAATTATTTTTTGCCTTTAATGTATTGATATCAAAATCAAAATGCTTAATAAAGCTTGCCATCTAGCGAAAGAATGCTTAGAGGCTAAATTTTCAACATCTTTTACTAAAATGTACTTGGGTGACTTGCGATCAATCACGAACCGAAATTTCGATTTAATAAGTCATTTTGAAATTTATTAATACATAATACCAATGAAAGAATTTCTTTTTAATAGTCTTATATTTTGATTGTGTAGTATTCCGTGCGCTTGAGAATGAAATCGAACAATTTGTTGAGGGAATCGGATGTTAATTTTGTTTAAGAATGCCTCCGAATCCAATATCCGAGGCGTCGGTTTCAACAATTTTCAATTTGAATCATTAGAAATGCGAAAGCGTGGCAATGTCTTGACATATATTTTTAACTTGTTGGATTGCGAAGTATGAATGTCGGTCCAAGGTGGAGGATTATTTTTGCAAATTTTGAAAAAGAGGTTTGCAAATCTTCCTGAATTCTTGTAGAACTTACTATATAATTCAAATGAGCAAGAAATCTCTGCGGTTGGGTTTTATTGGTTATCTTATCGGGAACTTGTCGATGAAATTGAATAGCTCGTTCGATAATTTGAACTTGTCCATGAAGATATTAAGACCAAGAAACCTTATTAGGACTGAAAGCAGTTTGCATTTGGAAGGAGAAAGAACAAGACCATTTACTTTAATAGTAGTGAAGAAACGACTTTAAATGTTTTTCGTGTTCTTGATAGTCTTGGAGTAAACAAGAATGTCGTCGATATAAACAACGATAAAATGGTGAAAGGGTTTAATATGTCATTGAGTATATTTTGAAATTCACTTGGAGCATTTTTAGGCCAAATGCTTGAACATTCCATTCATAATGTCCAAAGCGGAGTGGTGAATCTTTATTTTGTCTTGATCATCGGGATGAATGGCAATTTGCCAAAACCGGATTTAAGGTCAAATTCTTGAAAATGGTGGCATTACTTAACTTTATTGATAAGGTCGTCTTTGTTGGGGGGGGTACCTAATCCATTCTAAGACCTTGTTTAATGGTTTGTAATTAATAACTAAGCAGGTTTACCTCTTTCTTTTTACGCTTCATTATTGACATAAAAAGCGGAAGAAAGACCGAGGGATTTCTTGGGTTTAATTAATCCTTTATTGAGGAGATCATTGATTTCATTTTACATAACTCCATTTGTTCATGACTAAATACGAATAGGCTAGCCTTAGTAGAATTAAATGCTCTTTGAATTCCCTAGCATAAGGAAGCCTAACCATATGTTTCTTTCTATGCCAAAAGGCATTGGGGAATCGAGAACAAAGGTTATTCTTCATGTAGGTTTTAATTCTTGAATTTTGGCCCGAACCTCTTCATTTTGAAGTTGTTCTTCAATTCTTTTATATTTGATTTCCTCTTTTAAGAAATTCAAATGTGTAGATTCTGATTTATTAAATTTGATGATTTAGAAATGGATTCTTCTTGAATGTATTTTAAATCTCTTTCTTTTAGTTTAATAAGAAACTTAAATGTTATTTTTTTCCTAAATGTTTCTGAGTTAATCCTTCATTACTAGTTGTAAATGGGTATAATAAGTATATAAATGGTAAACCCAAAATAATTTTATGTCGTAAGATTGCGAATCAAAACAAAAGATGTTTTGAAACACGTATTATCTGACAAATATGTACTTTTGGTAATTTATATTTTATTTCCATTTGACTACCATTAATTGAATTCAATTTTTCACTAGTTTTTTGTAATATTTAGTTGGGATTAGACCTTCACGGATAAAATTTAAATGCACTTTTGTATCTACCAAGGCGATAAGTTTGTATTGAAAAGTTTTATCCACAACTAGGTTAATAGAAACATACCATTTACGAATGGTGATGTCTTTAATTCTTTTAAGTGAAAGACCTTGAATAAATAAGTGCGAAATATCTTTAGTACCGGATGATTACGGTTCATCGTGATTTTCATCACTAGATGAGGAATCATTGATCACGAAGATCGGGCTTTTTATCTAAATCTTTTCTTAGAATAGAGACTTCTATTTTTAAATTAGCAATTTCTTTCTTTAATTTATTAACTTACGATTTAATTACGGAAGACTGACTTCTTTAGCTGGAGATTTAAATCTTTCCAAAGTTTTATTAAGACTAAAATTGGTTTCTCTTTAGCTTTAATAAACTTATCATTTTCTCTATTATCTTTAGTTAATAAATCTTTTTAAGCTGTTTTGTGTATTGGGCTTTTAACTTAGGATCGGTGATTTTACTAATTAAGTCGATTAACAAAGAACTTTCTTCATCATCCTTGTTAATTACATTAATCTTTTTAGTCTGACAATTTTCATTACAATTATTATACTGAGATGGTGACTTCGTCGGTCTTCTTAGCTTGAATTATTTTCCTTTATTAGTATCGGAGGAATATGAAATGTTAGAGTCTTCATTATTACTAACTTCATTTTCTATCCTCATTAATTCTAATATATACTCGATATCTTCTTGAGTAATATTTAAGCGGGACAACTTACATTTTATTTTACATTCACTTTTATAATGACCCTTTTGCCCACAATTGTGCACACAATTTTACTTTTATCAAATTTTTAGTTCTTTTATTATGTTTTTTATTAATGGGTTTGGGCTTATTATAATAATTATCTTGATTTTTATCTTTATGATGATTGCGTCTTTTTTTCTTGTAGCGTCTATGACTTTTGTGAGAGTCGATATGTTTATGCACTGTGCTTTCGTCAGAAGAAGCCATAGGAGGTAAACCATATTGCTTTCATGAGAATATCTTAGAAACTCATATTTAGCTTTTTCTTGTCTTTACTAGCTTGTTTGGCTAACTTAAAATCAATGCACATTTTAATCCTATCTTTTGAATATAGCTGATTATGTCACCATAAGTGAGATTATCATAATCAATATATCCTAAATTTTTACTAAGTTCTTCACGAACTTTGTGAGCAAATAAGACGATAAACCATTAACAAATTTTTCTTTCGAGAAAGGTTTATTCTTTGTCATTTCTCATCATAACTCTAGAAGTAAAAACATCTTTGTACCATCTAAAGTCACTTAGAGTG